>CM070842.1:26060847-26370847 GCA_036326025.1 Chrosomus eos
TACTCTTTGGTGAGCATGCTAAACGTCACCAGCAAATAAATAAAAAAATAAGACAAGCATATATGTTTCCAAGTTTCCTTGATCATAATGAAATGTGAGCATAAAATAAAGTGTTTTATAGTGCCCATTATAACATTTTACGATTGTAGGAGACCTTAAAAAATACATGCATCCAATTTTTCTCAAAATATACTGTAGAGTCAGCGCAGTCTCATCCCAAGAAGTCATATACTGACGTCTTGGGACGTCTTTTGACCATACGTCAATATCCGCCTTTTTAGGGTACCCTTAAACGTCGGTTAGATGACGTTATCGGATCCTAACTCTACCCCAGACCTAAACCTACCCCTAAACCTACCGCGTCACCTAACTGACGTTAAAGGTAAAGCGTCAGTTGTATGACGTCCCAGGATCGTCATTTACCGACGTTTAAAGGTAAAGCGTCAGTTGTATGACGTCCCAGGATCGTCATTTACCGATGTTTAAGGGTACCCTAAAAAGGCGGATATTGACGTATGGTCAAAAGATGTCCCAAGACGTCAATATATGACTTCTTGGGATGAGACTGTGTTAGTAGAGTGCAGAATCAATGTTCTGCTCTGATTGGTCAGATGGCCCAGTCTGTTGTGATTGGTCGACTTTTTGGAAATTAAACGCCCATTACCATATCTGAATTTCAGCTCAGGAGGCTTTCTTAGCACTTGCATACACAGCGATATTAACAGTAATGATGGCGCCTGGGTTTTTTACCGTATCAATTCGAGTCCTCATCCCTTGGAAGTGCATGTAATGTGGATTTGCTGTCTCAGTGCAGAAAACAACATGTTCTCGACATGTCAACAATATAAACCAAACTCTTCAGGCCTCAGCTACAATTGCAGTGTTTGAGGGCTGATCAAAGTAGGCGTTGTTCGCAAGCAGCCAATCATAGGCGGGCATTATGTAAATCTGTTTGTGCAGGAGGTAATGCTGGAATTGCTGACTTTTTTTCTGGCAGAATCGGTTCTTTCTTTTGGGAAACAATAACATTTATCTTGCACTTTGATCTTTGAAACTTTGCAGACCTTTTACATTCACAAACAGCTGTATTACACACTACATGAAAGGCAATATCCGTAAAAGCATAAAAGGGGCACTTTAATGAGCATATGACCTAAGAAAAACAACAGCGTCCTGCCAAGATGAAGCAGTCCTCCGGGTTGTCTCTTACATCCCGTGTAAAGAATAAGAGAAGTGAACGTTTAAAGCTTAAAAGATGCCATAAGTCTTAATGTGGGAAGAAAGAAGTTTGGAGCGAAAAAGTGCAAGACATTGTACGATTTTAATAAGGTTGTCCCCTCACTTTCTCATTTTCCCCTTTAATGAATATTAAATGGCCAACACCCCGTTAAAAATATATGTGTATATGTGTAAAACCCCAAGCTGAGAATAAAGGCCTATCAAGTCTATTGAACTCAATGGGAGCCATCAAAAACAGAGAGAGAGAGAGAGAGAGAGAGAGAGAGAGAGAGAGAGAGAGAGAGAGAGAAAGAGAGAGAGAGAGAGAGAGAGAGAGAGAGAGAGAGAGAGAGAGAGAGAGAGAGAGAGAGAGAGAGAGAGAGAGAGAGAGAGAGAGAGAGAGAGAGAGAGAGAGACGTCTCTCACGTACTGCCCTAATTTCAGTCGGGTATGAGGAGGAGAAGTGTGGGGCAGAACGCATCATACACCCTCCTTGAGATTTGAGCCATCAATGCCAGTTAAATCGTACCGCCGTGCACTGTCAAATAAATACAACCATAGCCAACTGGGTGGAACTGAGAGTCAAGAGTGTTTTAACAGAAAGAGTGTTTGCAAAGCAATGACTTTCACAGGTTTCATACTAAAAACACTACTGAGTTTTTTGCAGTGTTGATTTATTCGATGCAATGTACTGCACTTTTTACATTATACTGTGAAAAAAACCTGAATATTTTGATTCATAAAAACAAATGACTCTTATGAACATGTTCTTTTTAGTGACTCGAAAACATACAATGCAACAAATGTAGTCCAATTCTCAAACAAATGACCATTTTGAGCCAATTCTTTTCTTTTTAGTACCATTTTGTGTAGTGAGAAAAATTCAGTGCAGCCAGCATAGTCCGATTTACAAATGTCTAATGAACCAGTTATTTTAAGCAAATCAAAAGCGTTTGTAGAATGATTCACAAAAATATGATTCTTATTAGCCCATTCTACACATCCAGTGTAGTCTGATTCACGCCTGGGAATCATTTTGACCATGCTTCAATATCCGACTCTTTAGGCACCCTTTAGCGTCAGTTAGATGACGCGATCCTAGGGCGTCAATAACTGACGCTTTACCCTTAGCGTCAGTTAGATGACGCCCTCCTACCCAGACCTAAACCTACCCGCGTCAATAACTGACGCTAAAGGTAAAGCGTCAGTTATTGACGCCCTAGGATCGCGTCATCTAACTGACGCTAAAGGGTGCCTAAAGCGTCGGATATTGAAGCATGGTCAAAATTGTCAGTTAGATGACGCCTTGGGGTGAGAACGCGTTGTTCATGAACAAATTACTCTTATGAGTTTTTTTTTCTGACAAATTTTGATGAATAAAAAAATATTCAAAAACTAAGTTACCGGACTGAATCAATGCTACTGCATGACTTTAGAATAAATGGAATATAACACAAAATTCATACGGATTAAGTTTAATGGTTATTTTAGGGTTTAAGTTTCACTGAAAATAAAAATGACATGAAGGTGAGTGCCAAATTGTTATTTTTCAGTGCGTTTTCCCTTTAAAATAGTTGTTTATTCATTCAAATAGCACATCAAACAATATATGTGCTCTTTTAAGCGTGGCTGACGTACTAAAGCTGCTTATTCAGAGACGCTTATGAACGGTTAAACAAACATTGCTGAAAGAGACGAACGCAAAAAGAATTCAGCTGTCAAATAACCTTTTGAAGGGTGCTTCTATCAGACCCACGTCAGGCTTGAACACATGCCACTACAAAACAGTATAATCAAAGGCAACAACTTCACTTAATAGCTAAAGATGTTCTGTGTGGGACTATCATAGCAATATCCAATCAAATCCAATTAACTTCTTGGAGCCTCCCCTCCAGAAAAGTGCATTACAGCAGGATTAAGCCGCTATCTGTACTGGACTTGATTAATGACCATGTTAATTAATGCTGAAGGGGCTCGTTGGAGCGGTTCCTCACATACAGCCGCTCAGTGATCCAGCAGCGATGTGGGGACCGGGAAAATAGAACCATCACGAGAACAGACAGCCTGTCCCACAAACACTTGTATACTTCAAAAGTGTCTTAGCTGTGGAAAAGTTTGGCCTCCAAAGTACTTCTAAACTCCAACGTATGCTGTCAGGGCCTTCTGGGACGTGATGTTTAAAGGGGCTATGTGTAGGTTTTTACTTAGAAAAATCTTTAAGATAGAGTTTTCATTTGTACATTTTTGAGCCAACCATAATGTAATAGAAAGAACGACACCTTGACTGTCCATCACGGTCGCCTCTATCAGCCTGTAGGCTCAATTGTGTGTGGAGGAGTCGGGTCCGAATTGGTGCGAAAATTCACAAAATGCGCATTCTCGTCTACTTGGGCTTACATCCGTACGGCATTAGTACGCAGCTTACCTTTAGTAAGCAGCGGCAATCGCTAGCAGTAGTGTTTCAAATGAACTCTGTGGACGGAAAGAAGCGACCAGCCTCCAGCACAATCCAGACACCCACGGAAACTCCTTGTAAGTAAAAAAAAAAAAAAAAGCCTTATCTAGTGCGGTCATCGAGCGTGCGAGCGTGCGCACCAAGAACGAGCATGAGACTGGCTGCAGTTTCTCTAACGGCCACTGGTGTCAGTAACGGTTAGAAATTTCAGAACTTCCGCAATGCTCCTTTAAGGGGGACTTGCCGAATAGACTACTGTATATTAGTTTATTGAGCCCCCTTAATGTCAAGTAGCCTATAGACCCAACCCGATCTCACGACAATTCGTACAAATTTTACGAGGTGGCTAATTCGTAACAACCTCACTCGTACAAATTAGTAAGATTTTTGCTAAATCATACATATTTTATGAGTTGCCCAATTAGTATGAATTCGTACGAATGACCTACCCCTGACCCTGCCCCTAAACCTACCCACCACGTGGGTTTAGACAAATCGTACAAATTCGTACGAATTGGTCGTGAGATAGCGTTGATAGACCTTATGTAGCCCCACCGATTTTCAGTTCTGTTTTCCGGCTTGTGTTTCCACAGCATGAAAGTAAGATCTTACGAATTTATGAATTAACGGCTCGTTTTAAAATCTTTCCGTTCTACGGACATTTGTTATGACATCCACTTTAAACATTACAATGTTCGTGATAACTTTTGCTAACTCGGTAACAAGCAAATCCACTTCACCAGCTAATTACTCATCGACAGTGATGCCATAAAAATATACAGAGCTATCCCAAAAACGGGAGTTTAAAACACACAATTCTAAAGATGGCAGCGCGCTTGTTTCTCTGCCGCATTGGGTCTATGGCTTAGTAACAGTACATATGCAAAATAGTTGTTTTAGCAGGACATTAAATGAAGAAGAAAAAAACCATAGGATACAACTTTTGGAATTAATGATGTGAACTAAATACACAGACTGAATTAAATAATTCTCAAGATCCTAAGGTGCGATTTGATTATTTTCTGTTTTATTTTGGAACTGTGACACAAACTAGTGTTATTGTTAACACTAAAAATTAAAAATAAAACTAATACAAATCGTTAAATGTGAAGTGTTGTCTTAGCAACTAAATGAAATAAAATAAGCACTAAAATTACTAAAACTGAAATAACAAAATAAATTAGTCTATAAAAGCAGAAAACAAAAACAACAACACTTAAACAAACTAAAATATCATTCATAAATTCTAGCTTATTAATCATTTTAAATGCGGATGGATGGATGGATGGATGGATGGATGGATGGATGGATGGATGGATGGATGGATGGATGGATGGATGGATGGATGGATGGATGGATGGATGGATGGAGGGTAGATACATGGATGGATGGATGGATGGATGGATGGATGGATGGATGGATGGATGGATGGATGGATGGATGGATGGATGGTAGATACATGGATGGATGGATGGATGGATGGATGGAGGGTAGATAAATGGATGGATGGTAGATACATGGATGGATGGATGGATGGATGGATGGATGGATGGATGGATGGATGGATGGATGGATGGATGGATGGATGGATGGATGGATGGATGGATGGATGGATGGATGGATGGATGGATTGATTGATTGATTCTCTACTAAGCGTTAAACCCACTATTAAGTCGTTCTTGACTTCACATTGTGTTGTGTATTTTCTTTATCACTCTTACATGTAAATAGCATAATGTCCTGCCTAGAAATTTCAATGCAAATATATCAAACAGCAAAATCCCTACCTGTGAAGCCTGTAGCGAACCTACATAATAATAATATACATAAATGTATTTAAGGGGGCCGGAAGGCCAATTTAGCTCAAAGGGAATGATTCATCGATTTGCAATGAATCATTGACCGAATCACTATGGAACCGAGCAAATGACTCGTTTAGAGTTCATTTGAACGGGCCGTAATTTTAACCTTGGCAACAGATATAAATATCCAATCTATAGTGAAACACTATGTATTAGCAAGGTAACTAGATCGACAGTACAAGACATTAAATATGTAAGCACAACACAAGGTACATCTTTTCAAATATATGGACGACTTTATTAACTATTCTAAACACATAACACTAAGGTCTAAACAATCACACACACACATTCATACAAGGCGCAAAGGAAGAGAGAGAAAGAGTGAGTTTTCAGAGTGAGAGGCACTTGTAAGACATAAACCTGAACGAACCACCAAGCATTAATTTAAACCTTCGTTTCTTAGACAGGTTATTACATGTACATTAAAAAGCACCAGGTCAGTTACAGTCTGGAGTACTTGCTTGTCTTTGCGTTGCTTAGGCCAGGGAATTCCCTATTTGAGGTGCTTCGTCAAAGGGGTTTCCCGGCTGCGTGGCTGGTTGTCTTTGGAGTGCCTGGCTGGAGTTTCTGAACCGCCGGTCACGTGATGTGTTGGCGGATGGATGAACAAGAGTCTTTACAGTTCGAAGTGCGTTGCAGGAGAGACGTGTAAACGAACTTTACAGCAAAACTTAACTTAGAACGAGACTTTTAACGAGAAAATAAAATAAAGGAAGAAAGGAAAGTAAGAGATGAGATGGCTTGAATGAAGCTGTTTAAACTCCGATCTTGATGGGTTTGTCTGCTGGTCTAATTTAACTTGGTCTGGTCGATGTAAAAGCGTACGAACATGAACACTCTCTTGCTGTTTGATCATAGAGAGAGGCACAAACTTAATTTAACACAGAACCGACTCAAAACCGAACTGAACCGAGCCGAAACTGAACTGCTCTCTGAACCGAACTGAACTGAACTGAACTGCCTTGTTCGGGTCTTTAACTTAAAGTTAGTCCAACCTCTTTTGGAGAATTCTGGCCAATTGGACAATGGCATCATCTTAGGAGGTGGACCTCGTTCCTTCTTATCGTAAATCAGGCGGTATCTATGATCTGCTTGCTCTCCAACACTAAGCAGAGAGAACAAGAGATCACAGTTTAACATTATAGATTATTATAATCATACAAAGCATTTTACACAGATTTCAAACAAGCCATCTTAAGAATTAAGGGCATACGATTATTTCGATTGGAAGCATGATACTCGTTCATTCATACACACAGTTATAATCATCATTACATGATTTATATGGAACCTAAGCATAATACAAACATGAATTGTAGGAAAACAAGAATTATGATGTTTGATTATGAGTCCACTGAGCATTGTTCTGTGTGAGTTGTTTTCTGCAGAATGTGCAGAATTAATGTGGTTTGATATGTAAAGTGTAACAGTCTTTCTGGTCTCTGAATGAAAGCGTGGTCTGTTAAATAACTCTGTCCTGTTTAGCAGTGGTGATGCTGAGGGAGGTCAAAGGTGGTCAGGCCTGTTTGACCATTTGTGAGGAGATTTGTCTTGGTTAAGAATGAACAGTGACAAGTTCTTCCTGCTTTGGCTTATCCCTTTATGGAGTCTTGGCCATAAAAATTTTCTCTGGAGGGGGTTTAGACAATTTGGAGCCAGTGTTGTGACTTAGGAATGTGGTGTTAAAATCCGGAATGCTGAATCACATTTGAATGAAGCCCATGAGAGATTAGAAAGATTAATTTGTGTTTGGTTCATCCGTAAATTCTCTACATATCCCCCCTTCGATCGATGATGGGTTGATGTGAGAAGACATCATTGAACGCTGGAGAAACAGAAGAAGCAAACACACACAGCAAACAACAAGGCAAACACCTCCATAACTGGTCCCTTTACTGGTGCAGGGCATTAGATTATCTAGGCCTAAACAGGTTCACTCTCTCAATATAGTCAATCATGTGGAAAAAGTTTAGTTCAATTTTAGGACCGTTATTCTAGTTTGTTTTAACACGGTGATTGATCAACTTTGTGACTAAATTTGATTTGTTCGTTTTATTCTCTTCTAAATTGTTCTAGGTTTAGACCAATTTACCTTTCAAATTTTGATTCGAATGATGCAGGGAGTTCTCTAGGCTAACATTCGTTTTAAGGTGACTTGCAAACATCAGGCGTGGTGCGTCAATCCTTATATGGTAACCTTGACCCTTATGGGGTAACAGGGATTTTACCTAATAAAAGAAGAAGAAAGGAAGAGGTAAAACAAAACAAAGCAGTTGAGTGACTCCTGTATGGCTACTGTTGTGCAGTGTCAGGTGTCACAATGTAATGAGAGGGTTATACTTGTTGGGTGCATTGCTACATGTTTCCTATGGAAAGGATAGCTAAGTCAGTGTTGCGATTTCAGTGTCTACCTGTGGGAAGAACATGTTTGTTGAATGTTTTTCATGGTAGCTGTGTTTAACTTGTGTATGTTAGTGGTACAGTGTAGTGTAGTGCAGGTACTGCATGTATACTGTATGTATGTCAGATCTGTCTCAGTCTGTTTTGCTCCCCCCTTTTGCTTGATGGTCTTGCTTTGATGGGCTTGTTGCATCTTTGCCTTGGAAAGGGATCTTCTGTGATCTGCTGGGGGTCAGTCCAGTAAGGCAGGAAGTTCTCTGGCAGACATTGGGAGATGGTTTGGCATGGATGCGTGAAGCTGTAGTGCAAAACGTGGTCTCCTTTGTTGCCTTCCTCTTGTGATGCCTTCTGGTTGTGACAGACTTTCTGACCTTCTGTGCTTACTGTCGTTGCTGTAGCACACACATGGTTCTTGAGTTTGGAGCTTGGGGTGTGATGGGTAACCAGGATGGTGTTTTCTGGTACCTCGGGGTGTTTGTCAGTTGTTGACTGTGAGAGACCACTTTGTTCTGGGTTGTTGTGGAACAGGTGGTCGTCTCAGGAAGGTGTACAAGGTGATCACTGGTCTTCTGTGTTCAGCTTGTCTTTGATGAGCACGTGCAGTTGCCTCCGTAGTTGCTCCATGTCTTCTGCGGGGAGACTGTCGTGTTCTTGGGCACACTCAGTGGGGTGTTTGGCTGAGTGGTGCGGAGGTGGGTTTCGTTGTCGCTTACCCACATAGAATGCTTTTGGATGCACTCGTTGATTCCAGTTGTTTCCTTCTGGTGGGTCCCATGACTTTTCCATGTGGTTGGAGTGGTAGAAGTCATCGGCATGGGAGTCACGTTCTCTGTGCTCCTCACGAAGGACTGTGGTGTTGTCATGCCACTGGGTGTCTTCCAGTGCAAGGCTTGTGTCTTGGCTGATGGAGTTTGACACTGTGGATGTTTTCAAACCTTTCTTGGAGGACATCTTTTGTTTGATGTAGGCCTTGTGTGTCAGGTCACGTAGCTGCTGAATCGTCATTGTGCCTGGGCAGGCCATGATGCCAAGATGATGACTCAAACCAGGGTGCAGGTTTCTCAGGAAGAGGGTTTTGAAGTTCACATCCTCTTCAAGTTCAGGTTTGTTATGTGCACCTAAGTAGGCTTGTCGAAAGCGGTGAAAATAGGCTTGGGGAGTCTCTTGTCGACCTTGTTTGGTTTCCAAGGCGATTAACACACCGTGTTCTGACTCTGGACCTGTAAATTCTTTAATCAGTGTCTCACGTAGTAGCTGGTAGTTTGACATGACATTAGCAGGTTGTCGGTCTAGGAAGCTTCGTACCTCTGGACTGGATGTGGATCTGAGGAGGTAAAACATGTCTCTGTCAGTCATATGGGGTCTCACCTCGAGGTGGAAGTCGATATCTCGGAGGTAGGCCTGGATGTCGAGACCCTCTGTGGAGTTCGGGTTGAACTGAGTGATATTCTTAACCAGCTGGTTGAGGTCTTTAATGGTCATCCCGTGTGCAGCTTTGGAGTCTGCCTGGATGAGCTCTCTTCATTTGTTGGCAGTGAACAGTTCTGTGGTGAAGGCCGGTGACGTTTTGGGTTGTGGCCATTCACTTCTTTCACTGTATGCCAGTTCTTGGATGGAGGACTCTGTTCTGCTCAGCAGGGGTGATGCTGAGGGAGGTCTCTCCCTTTTTGGCTCTGGTTTCTGTTGGAAAATGTGCTGGAGTTCATCTCTGACCGCGTAGAGCTCGTCGTTGGCGGCGTCTCGCTGTTGGATCAGATGGTCCATTTCAACGCTGCACCTTTGCAGGTGGTCTTCCAGAGCAGTGATTTTAGAGTTCTTACTTTCAATGTCAGCTTTGGCTTTCTCTAGCTGATGTTCAACAGCCTGGAGTTGGTTCACCAGGTGTTTCTGGACAGTCTTTGACTCTTGTTTGTCACGTTCAGTGACTGCAAGGGCTTCTTGGAGCTTGTCAACTTGTGTCTTTGTTTCTTGCTCCGCTTCGTCAGACACTTTGAGTTTGTCTTGAGCTTTACCTTTGAGCTGGTCTTTGCAGTGTTGAGTGTGCATCAGCTCTCTCAGGAACTCGGTGGTCTTGGAGTCATCCTGGACTTTCACTTCCAGCTTGTCTATGCGGTTCTGGGCACGTGTCAGCTCCTCCTGTAGGTGGGTGACGTGCTGGTGGCTTAGGTTTAGCTGGGCTGTGAAGGCATTACTTAAGGAACAGGTTATCTTGGTTAGTTCCACGTGGTTTTGGTTCTGGCTTGAATCATGTGTCAGGAATCTTCTCAGAATTATGATTATTATTAAAAATAATAACAGTTCAATTGTCTTTGGTGTGAGGCAGTCTGTAATGCCTCTGAGCCAGGCGTCCACGTCTTCCCGTTGGGCAGTGGGGTTTGTCGTCCACGACATGTTGGCACGCTTGGTGAAGAGACTGACACAGATCTGTGTGTATAAGCCTATATGTGGTTGAACGGCTAAGTGTCGTTTCAGTAATTGTACACCAATAGTGAAGTGTCGTGATGACTAAGTGTTGGTCTAAGTGTACACAGTGAGGCTAGTGATGCGAAGATCTCGTCACTCAACTGGGTAAATGAAAGAGAGAGAAAAAGGTTAAAACAAATCTCAATGGAAAGAAACTTTTTTTTTCAATGGGAGAAATATTTTTATAAATATTTTCTATCAATGAAAAGCTGGTTTCAACTTGTGGGGTGAGGACTTAGTCGCTCAACTGAGTAAGGGACAAAGAGAGAAAAGTTAACAACCAATTTCAATGAGGGACAAAAAAACAAAAAGAAAATTATTAACTAGGGGAAGTATTAATTTCTCATAAATGTTTTTATCAATGAAAATTGATATGTTCCGGAAAGGTAAACAATATTATTGCTTATGTTTGCGAGGGAAAATAATACAATAATGATGTTGATACCTCTTCTCTGAGTTTGACAGGATTGACACACACACCTTCAGTTCGACCGCTTACAGCAGGGTTTACAGCAGGGATGCTTTGAAGGCGGAGTTTGCTCGGCACTTGTCTCTGTTACTTGATCTTGGATAAGATGTCAAAGTTTAAATTGCGTTACAAATGCAGGGAGAGTATGAAGAACACAAGAGGGTTTGATTAAAAATCAAATATCTAATAATCTGTTTGTTGGGACAGATTATATTTGTCTCTTTTAGAGTCGATTGGTGGTTCTTCCAGGTTTGTTCCTACAAATGTGAAGAATAAGATGGAATAAAGCAGGACAGAACAGGAAAGACGTGATGAGGAAGAAATGAACCAAGGAGGTTGGATCCCGCTACCTTTACGTCTACCACGAGTATAGAATTGATAGTTGAGGAACAACTAAACACACAAATAAACTTTAGTAAAAGACGATTGTCTCTGGTTTATTTGAAACTCGTATGGAGATGGTAATGTCCCCTATTGAAGCGTCCCGAAAATTAATTAATCAGAACAAATATAGTGGTTAAGTTTATAACCAACGCAAGGATAAAACGCAATGACAATAATGAGCAAGTCTGAGTCTAACACTATTTTTGTAATAGTAATAACAACTTTCAAATTTTAACTTTCAGAGTTCAAGACTTATTCACCTAAAGTGATTAGATCTCAACGAGAAATTTAGAAATTATGAAAATTATGAAATCAGAATTATTAAAAATAAATCTAGAAATCATTAGAAATGACCTGTCTAGAAAAATAGAATTTCAATTTTATTTTAATATTTCCTTTTCTTCAAAATCAAATTCAAAATTGACAATTAATAATAGTAAACCAGTATTTTCTTTTTCAAGTAAAATGCAGGTAAAGTAATTAATAATTGTAAACCAATATTACCCTTTCTTTAAAATATAGGTAAAGTAAAAGAGAGAGGTAAAAGGAAAAGAAGACAGGATCAACAGTTGTAAAGGTCGAGGTGTCTAAACGGTTAAATCACTTTAACGTTTTTCCAACAGACACTGTAGTATTGTCTCGTATTGATAACAGTGACTGATGCTAAAGGCTTTAGCACAGGCCTCCGTGCAAGGCTACTGCCTAGCTTAGCGCTTGTTTACATCGAGGGTTGGGTCAAAGTTCACCCGGAAACGTTTGGCCAAGACTTCCGTGTCACGATCGTAACTATAGCGACCAAACGAACGCTAGTGGGCGAACCGGGAATTGCAGACGGTTGGAAAACAGTTTGTTAGAGTTCCATGCAATATGGGAGCATTTCAATGTCCACAGAACATGCATGTACAGTAACAATCGATCCTATTACGGGAAATGTCGGCGCATTTCACACTGTTCAAATAAGATACACCACTCGTAGCTGGTTTACGACGTGGGGCTTCACTCAGTTTGTCAAGAGTGATATTAACTTTAAGCAAGCGACAGCTTTGCGTTATAATAGATGTAATTAGGACGACCTCGGCGGATCGTCTCTGTGCAAGTTTATCTAGGCACATAAAACAATAACTGTTGGTTCAGTTTCAATGGCAAGCTTTACTTGATAACGAATTTAAATAACCACTATTCAAATTACACTCGGACATGCGCAATGTTACACGAGAATTATTTGAACGGACACAAACAGATAAGATTAGTTAAGCCTCGCTGTTTATCACGGGGATCAGTGGAACACGCACTGAACCAGATAAATAAATATAAGGCTTATGACTAACTTAGATGAGGAACACGCTCATCGCTCTGTGAGGAGAATATTAGTCCTTATAACGTTAGGGTTATTTTAATTACTGCAGTTTGATTTCGTTCAGTTCTCTAACTGATATAAACACACACACACACAACGTTACAGCTTTCCTGAAAGACTCTGGAACACGCAGAAATCGAACAGCTCTAACGAGGTATTTCTGGAAATGAGGAACACGCTCAATTCTTACCTTATCGTAGTGCGAGGTTTCATATCTTATTTACTGCAGTTAACAAGAGAGCAAATAGGGCGGCAGACTAGTCTTTTTAGCTTTCTCTGGGAGCTTCACTCACAGATAACAACAGCAGCAGCAGCATTCATTCAAACGGGGCGCGCGCTGCGCGCGTCACACACAGACTCTCAGATCTTTCGGATCTTGCATCCGAAACAAAATGAAAAGATAAATCTTGATAATATGCTTACACTTTAGGTTGAACTGCCCACATTCTCCACCAAATAATGTAGCGAACCTACATAATAATAATATACATAAATGTATTTAAGGGGGCCGGAAGGCCAATTTAGCTCAAAGGGAATGATTCATCGATTTGCAATGAATCATTGACCGAATCACTATGGAACCGAGCAAATGACTCGTTTAGAGTTCATTTGAACGGGCCGTAATTTTAACCTTGGCAACAGATATAAATATCCAATCTATAGTGAAACACTATGTATTAGCAAGGTAACTAGATCGACAGTACAAGACATTAAATATGTAAGCACAACACAAGGTACATCTTTTCAAATATATGGACGACTTTATTAACTATTCTAAACACATAAAACTAAGGTCTAAACAATCACACACACACATTCATACAAGGCGCAAAGGAAGAGAGAGAAAGAGTGAGTTTTCAGAGTGAGAGGCACTTGTAAGACATAAACCTGAACGAACCACCAAGCATTAATTTAAACCTTCGTTTCTTAGACAGGTTATTACATGTACATTAAAAAGCACCAGGTCAGTTACAGTCTGGAGTACTTGCTTGTCTTTGCGTTGCTTAGGCCAGGGAATTCCCTATTTGAGGTGCTTCGTCAAAGGGGTTTCCCGGCTGCGTGGCTGGTTGTCTTTGGAGTGCCTGGCTGGAGTTTCTGAACCGCCGGTCACGTGATGTGTTGGCGGATGGATGAACAAGAGTCTTTACAGTTCGAAGTGCGTTGCAGGAGAGACGTGTAAACGAACTTTACAGCAAAACTTAACTTAGAACGAGACTTTTAACGAGAAAATAAAATAAAGGAAGAAAGGAAAGTAAGAGATGAGATGGCTTGAATGAAGCTGTTTAAACTCCGATCTTGATGGGTTTGTCTGCTGGTCTAATTTAACTTGGTCTGGTCGATGTAAAAGCGTACGAACATGAACACTCTCTTGCTGTTTGATCATAGAGAGAGGCACAAACTTAATTTAACACAGAACCGACTCAAAACCGAACTGAACCGAGCCGAAACTGAACTGCTCTCTGAACCGAACTGAACTGAACTGAACTGCCTTGTTCGGGTCTTTAACTTAAAGTTAGTCCAACCTCTTTTGGAGAATTCTGGCCAATTGGACAATGGCATCATCTTAGGAGGTGGACCTCGTTCCTTCTTATCGTAAATCAGGCGGTATCTATGATCTGCTTGCTCTCCAACACTAAGCAGAGAGAACAAGAGATCACAGTTTAACATTATAGATTATTATAATCATACAAAGCATTTTACACAGATTTCAAACAAGCCATCTTAAGAATTAAGGGCATACGATTATTTCGATTGGAAGCATGATACTCGTTCATTCATACACACAGTTATAATCATCATTACATGATTTATATGGAACCTAAGCATAATACAAACATGAATTGTAGGAAAACAAGAATTATGATGTTTGATTATGAGTCCACTGAGCATTGTTCTGTGTGAGTTGTTTTCTGCAGAATGTGCAGAATTAATGTGGTTTGATATGTAAAGTGTAACAGTCTTTCTGGTCTCTGAATGAAAGCGTGGTCTGTTAAATAACTCTGTCCTGTTTAGCAGTGGTGATGCTGAGGGAGGTCAAAGGTGGTCAGGCCTGTTTGACCATTTGTGAGGAGATTTGTCTTGGTTAAGAATGAACAGTGACAAGTTCTTCCTGCTTTGGCTTATCCCTTTATGGAGTCTTGGCCATAAAAATTTTCTCTGGAGGGGGTTTAGACAATTTGGAGCCAGTGTTGTGACTTAGGAATGTGGTGTTAAAATCCGGAATGCTGAATCACATTTGAATGAAGCCCATGAGAGATTAGAAAGATTAATTTGTGTTTGGTTCATCCGTAAATTCTCTACAAGCCCAATATTTCAAAAGCTATTACAGACTCTACAGAGAGATTGAAATACAGCCTCAGTGTTTTCTAGATTAGATTCAAACATGAACATTCAAAATATTCAAATAGCCAAACACCACCCTTTGTTCACAGCAGTGCCTGTCAACATAGACTCAAGGTAAAGCAGTTCCCACTCATCGAAAAAACCATGCGAACACATATAACCGAATGCAATCTTGAGACAATAGTTCATCTTGTTGTTTATTTAAGCTATAAAGAGACTCACAAACCATCCAAAATTGTGTAATCGCCATTACCTAACAGAATATGAAAACGATCCCTCAGATTAAACGACTTTTGTCATTAATTAATATGAAAAGCTGGTCCAGGATAGGCCCGCTGAAGCCGTTTGGAGCTAGAAACAGCTGTTAGCTCCACAGGTACGGTAGTGCTAATCTGCGTTAGCCGCTGATGGATGTAATTAACAGTTATCCAACACGTTCTCATTTGTCTTGTTAAGAAAATTGCAGATAGGGTTGCGAGACACACTCTGCTGGAAACCTAAGGGTTGGGAAGGTGATCTGATTATTGCAGTCCTGTTGAATCAAAATGACACAATATAATCCACCTGTGAAATACGATATAGTGCTGGAAAATCCATTTTAAGATGTTAGCTGTGTTTTGAAACACAGCTAACATGCTAACTGGTTTCTTATCTGGTGCAAACTGGGTTCCCAAACGTTTCTTTGAATTTGAATGACATTTTAATGAATTTTCTGTTATTTTTTCCAGTCAGTTTCGTAGCTTTTTAACATTTTATAGAGATTAAAACTCACGAGGAGTGATGAAATGTTTAGCATAAACTGAAAAATGTATGCTCACTATAAAAATGACTTGTTTTCAACATTTTACTGTTGATGGCTAAGCTTAAGTTGCATTTTCCAACAGGATGGTCAATGGCAATATACACAACATTTCACCTTGATAAAAAAATAAATAAACCTTTATACTTACCTGTACAACGACAGTTCAAACAAGTCTCGGTTAAAATCCAAATAAATCTCCAACCTCCGTATTAGAAATCCACACCCATCCAGCTCATACCTGGAGCAAAAATACACATTTAGAATTCAGGGAGAAGATAAATGAGATTAAATTTCTGATAATATCAAGCTTCCTTCATATCTTTATATGAATGTCATTTATTGCTTTGAGATAAACTTTTAGATTGAGGCTTTCTCAGATCACAGATTTCAATGCTTAAAAGAATTCAAAGTTGAAAGACAGTGTTTGGGAAGCTTCATTGAAACTGTAGTTTCCTAATCTACAAGTTTCACATTTACATGAATGGCAGTAAAACTGCACAAAAACGATTATCTTAATTAAGGTGACAGCTTAAAAGTTAACAGATAATTTAATACAACTAATAAAAGTTTTCATTTATATGTTGAAAAAACAGAAAGCAGCATTTCAATAAAAAGAAGAGGATTCAAATTAGCGGGTGAATTGTTTTTTCATTTAAATCAAGCACCTAAACAAACTGATTCACTCAATTGAATCATGCTTCTCAACAATCTGGTTCACAAAAATGAATCGTGCTTCCCAACAATCTGGTTAACTAAAATAAATCACATTTCCCAACAATCTGGTTCACAAAAATGAATCGTGCTTCTCAACAAACTGGTTCACTAAAATTAATCATGCTTCCCAACAATTTGGTTCACAAAAATAAATCATACTTTCCAACAATATGGTTCACTAAAATGAATCGTGTTTCCCAACAATCCGGTTCAGTAAAATGAATCATGTTTCCAAACAACCTTGTTCACTACAATTAATAATTTCTCCTATTAGTTACTTACTCAACACTAAGACAGAAAGACACTAAACTAAACGAGACCAATGCGATGTCATTTACAGGCTGTTCTCAGACATTAACAATTACAATATATTTAGGAGGGAAAAATTCAGATCCATCCCAGTTCATAAATAATAGAAGATCCTTAGTCCTTCAATATTTATTGATCCTTTTTTCCAAGGAAGAAATATCTGTCTTTTCTTAGAATCCGTCTTGCTTGTTCAGGCTCAAAATTATTTAATAACCCCTTTGGAAATTCATCAGTGTCATCAGGAATGGCATATTTCTTAAATATTGAATTTATTTGATAAAGACTGCAAATTCTGATTAACGTCAAACATAAGAGCCATGCCTCATGTTCAAAATATTCAGCCAGTCAGAAGAAAAAAGATGAAATGGGTAATTTACAGGCCATTACAAATTTGACTAAGATGACATTCAAAACTCAACTAATAAGAGAAGTCTATTATTTTCCATGTTATGTCCCAAGATAATGATTTTCCTTTCTTACTTTCCACTTTTCATTTGCCTTTTTCATTCTTTGCACAGATAATTCCCATAACCAATTTCAGTGCAGCCAGTTCTGAAAGGCCAGGATTATTTTATACGTTCACACACTTTTTTAAACCATTTTATGTTCAAACTACTCATCAATAAATCAATAAGAATATACATTTAGTCAGCATGCATCAATAAGAAACATGTACAGTAAATGATGTCAAATGAATATGACATTTTTGTTTTTAAATGTATATAATATTTAATCCTGCACTTTTTGTTACCAATCAAATAAAATAAAATAGAGAGTGACATTAAAAAAAAATACATTCAATCTGAGATTTCTAATTCAAAATGATGTTAATAATATACAGGAACTAGTTTCTAATGGTCTCGAACTTTTTTTTGCACATTAATAAATAAAGCAGCATTGGTTCATTTGTAACATCTAAAGGGCTCACTTGAGACCCTGTAATATCTTGAGCTTTCTACATCCTCTCTTTGTACTGTGAATATAGCAGCTCACACAAGCCCACGCCTGTTCAACACCACTGCTCTTTGTCTTTGAATCCCAGTTCCTTTTAATTGAAATTCCATTGATATGTACTCCACTGTGGCCAGTTTAAACCTTGAAGTAATCCAAGTGATAATAGTTTCATTGTTACTGTGGTTGGAAATGGGCTGTAATGGGGAATTCTGAAGCCAAGCCGTTGTTATTATTGACAGCTGGGCCTCTGGGGTGAATCAATTGATATTTCCCCCCCACTCTGATTTCTAGGCCTGCCAGGTACCCGGCTGTCATAATTAAGGCCTTCCAGACAGATATTTGAACACAGTTGGAATATTAATGACGTTAGTCACACACACATACACATGCATAGGCATTCAGAGCATTTCTAATCCACAATCTGAAAGACGAAGCAATTATGATTTCGTTTTTATGTTACAGAGAGTGTGAACCTGGCATAAATATTACACGATATATTCAAAACAATTCTCTGTACCATAACATTAATAGCACTCAATTTGAGTTGAGTCTTTGGAGGTGATAAGGGGAAATTGAGACAACAGGGTAAACATGGGGTGAGAGGAATTCTGGGATTGGATATGATTACTAAGCGGCTACTTTATGGCGTTGATTGATATGGTTTACATGATGGTTCTATGCTTCATCAAAGGGATAGTTCATCCAAAAATGTTCATTAGGGCTTTCGCATCGGGTAGTTCTAGAAACTTAGTTCTAGGAACTAGCCACCAGGGTCCCATAGGAACATTTTCCTGGTTCCATTTGCACTGCCAGTTGGAACTCTGAAGTGACGTAAGCCACGCTCATTGTTGTGACTTTTATTTTGACGGCGCAGCAGACCTTTATTTTGAAAACAGCCAGAGTCTGAGGAAACAAACAGTGCTAGCATTCTCCGTGTTCATTAGGTTAGGATCTATCCAACAGTCCTATTAGATAGAACTATTATACAAAAAAGTAGACGGTATATGAAAAGTTATAAGCATATGCCGTGTGGTTGATGTCCAGTGGCACTAGCTGAGCAGAAATACATGATCATGTTTAGCTTGGTCCCCTTAAAGTTGTGTTGGATTTTCTCCTTAGCATAAAGGTTAAGAGGCCAATCTAGCACTGTTTTCCATGTTCGTAGATTTAGTTTCTGGAGTAAATATATAGACTATAATCTGTGTGTTTACACAGCTTTTGTTTAAAAAATAGCGGGTGGTAGTGGATAGTTCCTATTGTGCTGGTTTAGACCCTACTCTGAAGTAGGAGCTAAATTAGTTCCTCCAAAAGAGTTCTTAGAACTAAAACCGTTCCTAGTTCCTGTGGTGTGAACTTGTCGACATGCGGGTACTTCCGCCAATAGTTCTAGGAACTACTCCGGTGCAAAAGCCCCTATTTACTCACCCTCATGTTGTTCCAAAACTGATTCTTTCTTCGTCTGAACACAAATATTTTGAAGAATCTTTGTAACTAAACTGTTGCGGGGAACCATTGACTTCCATAATATGGAAAACACTATGTCCATGGGGCCCTGAAACTGTCTGGTTACCAACATTGTTCAAAATATCAGGATAAATAAATTCATACAGGTTGGACCAACTTGAGGGTGAGTAAATTATGAGAGAGTTTTAATTTTGGGATGAACCATCCCTCTAAGTCTGTGTTTTCTTAAAGGGAAACTGCTTTGTGAAAGTGTTTTTAAAGGGCAAATAAAAATATTAAAAATAAAAGCTAACTCAAAATAATAATAAACACTATTAAAGTATTTAAATAAAAGTAAAACAACAATGGGGACAACTCATGACATGGGTGAATAAATAATGCAGAACTGGTCAGACCATTCCTTTAAGATGATAATATAAACATTCTTATGCTTTGCATGTTGAAATCCTAAATTATACATTTGTCTCACCATTAGTATGCGGCGGCTTACATTTACGGTGTCTTCAAAAACAAAATTTAGATTTCAGATATTTAAATCTTCTCAGTGATGGACATGACATCATTGAAATGCACTTTGGTTGCCATGGGAGACCTCCTCATGCAAAATTATGGAGGGTGAATCAAAGAGCGGGAGATAGTGTGAAATTCCTTTACTTCAAAGGCTAGTCTAGTCTTTCTTGTTCTTTAATGTTGGCATCTCTTTTTCTTGGCCTATAACTCTGCAGTGTCAGAGCCTTTGGCTTCAAAGTGAGGCGATCTGTCGGCTGGCACAGCTCCTCTGTGACAGACGTGGCAAGTGTCTTGCGCTCAGGGGTCCTTCCTTTAAGAGGGGCGCCCATGTACACGCCGAACGAGTGAATTCGGGGCCTCCGGGGCCACCTGGGCCACCAGTTGACCCATGGCTCCTGCCAGAATGAGTTTTTGCTTTAAAAAACGTGAGTTGAATATCTTAAGGCGCGTCTTTTAAAATTGAACCTATTTTATTTATTATGTATTAACGTATTTATGCGGCAGACGCTGCAAAAGGTGCAAGACGCGAGCGCAACGGCCAATCCTGTCCGTCTAGCGTGTGTTTGCATAGACAAATAATGGAAAAGTGTGTCTGTGTGGTGTTTTTAATATGCTTTAAGACAAACCATGTGCAAATGCATGTAAACACCAACAGTATTTGAACCAAAGACTGGTTTGAAATTGCTGGTGTTTTTGACATCACAAACTACCTTAACCAATCACGTCAATGCAGTTTTAAGGAGAAAATACTCGGCAATGATGTTGACTTATGAATTTGCACATGGTTCGTCTTAAAGAATATAATAAATGGCAGATAGATATATAAACAACATTAAATGCTTGATTTTCACCACAGGGACTTAAAATAGATCTGTTTGACTTTTCCCCACATTGGGGTTGTATACATCACTGCTTCTGTTATATGCAAAAGAGTGAGTCAGAAAGAGAAATATATAGAAAAAAGAAAGCCTTCATATGGCAGCAAGGTATATGAGCTATATTGCATAACATCCATGAAAAATAGTGTCTTAGATTATTCTGCGTGCTTTTATTTCCAGGGCTCGATTGTGCATCGACGAAAGCCTTTTTGAATAATGCATTGAGGTTCAGTCCCCACTTCAATAGATTTGTGCAATCCACTTTTATCAAATTAATGTCGGCTCTGCAAAATATGTCTGTTTTTATCCCCTGCCTGCATGAAGTACTAGGAAGTAACAGATTTGCATGATAATCAAGATGGCAGAGACAAACTTGAATACATGAACGTATGTGACTCCAATTGAGCATCTGCCTCTAACATGGATTCGAGCACGCAGAGAATAGAGCGTGAATAATAGTCCGAGAGAGAGAGAGACCGAGGGAGGGAAATGGAGATAAATAACGGTATCACTTGTTTCACCATCACAATAGCAGCACTGATTAATATCGCAGGATTTAAATGCCTCTCTAACCGACAGGACAGTACGACTGGCGTCATTTAAACTGGCCGCGCCACCTCCAGCCTGTTCTTTAGTTGGCATCTGACACCTGGCAGCTCTTAAACCCACTGATCTGAGGCCAGCTGGATAGACTCAACAGCCTGTCCGTCCCACTCACGCTCAGATCCTAATACAGACTGACCCAAATGAGATTCACACCGCCTGCCATTGCCACGCTCATGCTAAGAAACTGAGGATTGTCCAGCATGCTGAAAGTAAAGCTTTTTGTTACTTTTAACAAATTATAAAATGTGTTATTGGTTAATAATGTAAGACAATGTACTTTGGTAATAAAGATTATATATTGTTGAAATATGTTTTACTGCATGTGTAATGTAATATAATATAAAATAATTGACAGGGATCCCTTTGTAACTTCCTACAAGGTAAAAAAAAAAAAAAAAAAGATGACATCTAGTCGAGACGAGTCACTTTAATCAGATATTGGTTGTGTCTGAAATCGCCCCTCTACCCTCATATCAATATCAAATTTATTTCTAGATCACAGATCCAGTAGTGGGATTGAATGTGAGATTGAATAAGTGCACTCAATAACATCCACAATGGTTTCCGACTGTCACGTTTTGATGTTTTGAGTTCTGTTTTGTATCTTGTCTTCCCCTGTTTTTTGTGACTTTTGGTTCAGTCCTGTTAGTTTTCCCGCCATGTCTGATTAGAAATTCCCTGCACCTGTTTTCTGTTAATCATCCCATTAGTCCCTGTTCATTTAAGCCCTGTGTTTTCCCTCAGTGTTTGTTGGTCGTCGTCCATGTGTGGTTGTGTTTCTGATTTCCTGGAGTTATTGTTCCTGTTTAAGTTTGGAAAGTTTTTCATTTTGTTTATTAAAACATTTTTATTGAAGCTTCCGTGTCCTCGTCTTCAGCACCTGCAGCAACCCTGACAGAACGACCAACCCTAACAAAAAAAAAAGGGATGAACTACGAACTTTGTGTCCCACAAGATGGCCGGTCTCTGGAGGAATATGCGGAGATATATCTCCATCTTCTCCGGGACTTTAATTGGGACGAGGAGTCCCTTACGCACGAGTTTTGGAGTGGGATGGATGATACCCTCGCTCAGATACTGTTATTGGGAGATCTCCACCTCCCTTTAGTTAAGTTTATTGCCCGTGCGCTGTGGGTGTGTGGTTCCTCACTCACCGTGGGAGACATCCAGCCCGATCTCCACGGCCAGCCAGAGCAAGAGCCCATCACCTGCACGCCAACGCCTGAGCCCATCACCTGCACGCTCCCACCAGAGCCCATCGTCTGCCCACCAGAGCCTGCACACCGCATCAGCCCTGCCGCCAGATCGGTCCCTGGACTTCCCCGGCTGATATCCGGTATGACTGATCCCCCACTGATATCGGTGCGATTGGCCAAAAAGAAGGCTCCCATGGCTGGGGTTCACGTCAGCCACATCCAGCCAGATCCTGAGCCCGTCGCCAACCCGCCAGAGCCTGAGCCCGTCGCCTGCCCGCCAGAACCTGAGCCCAGCCCCAAGCTCCCCGAAATGCTGGTTCCGTCCAGTTCCGAGTCCCCTGATGTGCTGGTCCCGTCCAGTTCCGAGTCCCCTGATGTGCTGGCCCCGTCCAGTTCCGAGTCCCATGAAGCGCCAGAGCCAGAGCCCGTTGACCCAGCGCCAGAGCCAGAGCCCGTTGACCCAGCGCCAGAGCCAGAGCCCGTTGACCCAGCGCCAGAGCCCGTTGACCCAGCGCCAGAGCCCGTTGACCCAGCGCCAGAGCCCGTTGACCCAGCGCCAGACCCAGAGCCCGTTGACCCAGACCCAGAGCCCGTTGACCCAGACCCAGAGCCCGTTGACCCAGAACCCGTTGACCCAGCGCCCGTTAATGTCAAGTCAGTTCCCGATCATGAGCCTGTCCTCCCCAAGAAAATTTTGGGGGGGCGCTATACGCCTTCACCGTGGCCGGCCAAAGACCCACGGAGGCCTGAAAAAAGTTCACCACCAAGGCCACCCGATGGGTCCTCACCACCATGGCCACCTGAAGGGTCTTCACCGCCGTGGCCACCTGAAGGGTCTTCACCGCCGTGGCCACCTGAAGGGTCTTCACCGCCGTGGCCACCTGAAGGGTCTTCACCGCCGTGGCCACCTGAAGGGTCTTCACCGCCGTGGCCACCTGAAGGGTCTTCACCGCCGTGGCCACCAGAAGGGTCTTCACCGCCGTGGCCACCTGAAGGGTCTTCACCGCAGTGGCCACCTGAAGGGTCTTCATCGCCGTGGCCACCTGAAGTGTCTTCACCGCCGTGGCCACCTGAAGGGTCTTCACCGCAGTGGCCACCTGAAGGGTCTTCATCGCCGTGGCCACCTGAAGTGTCTTCACCGCCGTGGCCACGCCCACAGTCTGCACCGCCGTGGCCACGCCCACAGTCTTCACCGCCGTGGCCACGCCCACAGTCTGCACCGCCGTGGCCACGCCCACAGTCTGCACCGCCGTGGCCACGCCCACAGTCTGCACCGCCGTGGCCACGCCCACAGTCTGCACCGCCGTGGCCACGCCCACAGTCTGCACCGCCGTGGCCACGCCCACAGTCTGCACCGCCGTGGCCACGCCCACAGTCTGCACCGCCGTGGCCACGCCCACAGTCTGCACCGTCGTGGCCACGCCCACAGCCTGCACCGTCGTGGCCACGCCCACAGCCTGCACCGTCGTGGCCACACCCACAGCCTGCACCGCTGTGGCCACGCCCACAGCCTGCTCCGCCCTGGAGGCTTCCTGTACCTGCGCCATGCCCTCGTCAGCCTCCAGGGCGCCCACCCTCCCACCCCTTTGGATGTTATACGGCGCGAGGACGCGCCTTTGGGGAGGGGGGAGGTACTGTCACGTTTTGATGTTTTGAGTTCTGTTTTGTATCTTGTCTTCCCCTGTTTTTTGTGACTTTTGGTTCAGTCCTGTTAGTTTTCCCGCCATGTCTGATTAGAAATTCCCTGCACCTGTTTTCTGTTAATCATCCCATTAGTCCCTGTTCATTTAAGCCCTGTGTTTTCCCTCAGTGTTTGTTGGTCGTCGTCCATGTGTGGTTGTGTTTCTGATTTCCTGGAGTTATTGTTCCTGTTTAAGTTTGGAAAGTTTTTCATTTTGTTTATTAAAACATTTTTATTGAAGCTTCCGTGTCCTCGTCTTCAGCACCTGCAGCAACCCTGACACCGACACCCAAATGGCTGTTCCCTCAAAAAGTGCCCTATTTAAAGTTTGTTGGCATTTAGTATGAATATGTTAGCCTTACTGTTATCTATAAGCTAGTGCGCTCCAAAACAATGACACAATTTGCATTTAGAAGAACAAACCCAACACTGAAAATTAAAATCAGGTTGATGTCAGAATCCAACGCCAGATGTCAATCTCCAACATTGGACAGACGATGTATTGTGGTTCAACATCAGTCGGGTTCTGACGTTAACCCGACTTACATTTCCAACCAAAATGCATCCCCTGCAACCGAAACCTAGTTTGTTGAGGGTTGATTTGTGAAGATGGACTGCACACTTGTGCACATTTACAGTATATTCAAACGCGCATTCCTATCGACTGAACTGAACACATGATGCGCATGTACGCTCCGTCTGCGTTTCCGCGGGTTTGCCTTTATGAGGTTTGCGCAGAGATAACGGATAATCATTTGAACCAGACACTGTTTTATGCGGATGGGCGGCCGGAGCGTGTAAAGGGTTTTTCTGTCAGAACGGTGTCGTGTTAGCGGCCTGTTATGGTAATTTCTATTATCACTGTAAAGCTGCTTTGAATTAAAAGCATAATATATAATATAATATAGTATAATATAATATAACAATTTATGTTCAAATGTTTGGGGTCAGTAAGATTTTTTTTATGTTTCTTATGCTTACGAAGGATATATTTATTTAAACAAAAATACAACGGTAAAAACAGCAATATTGTGATATATCATTACAATTTAAAATAACTTTTTTTATATCCATTTAAACCATTATTTTATTAGTTAGTGTCACATGATCATACATAAATCGTTCTAATATGATGATTTTGTGCTCAACAAACATACATATAGCCTATATATATACACACTTGAATATCCTATGAATCCAAAGAATTGGTTTCTAGTTTTAATTATGATATAGACATTTATTTCTCGCTGTTTACAGGTCTCGCTGTCTTTTTTGGTAGAAATCACCATTGTTACATTCATTTGTCATGCAACAGATTAATTTTCTATTCTCATCATCATCTCGAACACTAATTACTAATTAGCAAATAAATGAACAGATGGGAAAGCTGGGAAAATAATCAAGATGAAGAGAATTTAACACCAAACAAACACACGCAAATGACACCCAGGTAAACACACGAACGCTCTCCTGGCTCCAGGACAGTGCATTAACCTGAAACCCCTTCAAATGAAAGCGCCTCTGATATTCCAAACACACACGACGGCTTCACCGGCACTGCTGAGCACCTTAAAACAGCAGCGGATGAAAATAGGACTGACACTCGGTGAAGTAAATTGCAGCGGATCAATTGAAAATGTCACCTTCACGGACAGATTGATTAAACGCAAAGTGCTGAACGCTCCTTATCCCCCAGAACCGTGGCCATAAGTCTGGGATGCAAAGCAGTCTGGGAATGCAGCGATGGCTGATGAGGTGTAACTTGAAAATTACAGCACGCAGCCTATTCTGTTCCTGTAACCGCTGAAATACACGCAGACATTCTTATTTGTGTCTTTTTGTGTGTTGTGTGTGTGAGTGTGATACCGGCGTTAGAAGGTGCTTAGATGAATTTGCGCATTCCCTGTCATTTCTCATCACGGTGCATTGTGTCGCCAAAAGAAACCGAGGCACTTGAATATCCTATGAATTGGTTTCTAGTGAATGTTCATCGAGAAGGTTATTTGGCCTCAGTCACTTCAAATGATTTATCCTCGGAAAAAGAGTGCCGTTTCTCATATGACCTTTTACATACTTACAAGGGCTCCAGGAAGTACTTCTAGAGTTGTATTATTATAAACTTGTTTGCTTGTTGGAGTCATCGCTAGCAGCTTACACAGATGCTTAAAAAAAACAACAACAGTTGACTACTACCACCATGTTTTTCACAGAAATTACACAATTCATCTTTAAAGTCGGCATGAAGTTGCAATTGTCTTTTCTACCATCGTATGACATATGTCCGAGTTAAACGGCTTCTCAAACAAGAAAAAATGTAGGACAGGACTTGATTTTGTTCATTGGGAATTGAATGGATGGTTGTGGTTTGCTATTGGTGGATCTCATGTGAGTGACAGGTTGCCCAACCAGAGAAGAGATGACGCTGAAAGAGGGAGGGGGAAGTTATTTTGATTAAAGATTACGAGGCAAATAATTTATATTAATTTATATTCACCCCAAAATTAAAAAAGTCATCATTTTAGAAAAAGGAGATTTTAAAACAAGGCATTCATGACAACTCTTGGAGTGTTTGGCATGGTAATGGATATGACAATGTTTCTATGTTTGGTATTGGCGGAACAGATCTGCTACTCTGCTGCTATTGGTTATTGCTGCTGTGCCGGACTTGCTACTGCCAATACATACACAACACTGCTGTGAGCAAATAAGACATGCTGCTGCTATATAAGATAGCAAACATGATCTACCCATAGCAGATCTATACAGGTGGAGCTGGGGAAGGTGGAGGGTTTCTGAAAGCGCACTGCAACTGCTACAGAAAATGCTGACCAGTTTTTGAAGGTTGTTCAGCGAGCTCATTGGCTACTGATACAGCAGGAACCAATCAACTGTGCCCCATAAAGATTGATGCAATTGCAAGCAGAGTGATTTAAGGACCTATTAGCCTGCACCATCTAGAGTTTCATGACAGAACTTTGTATTTTATCACAGAAGAAAGTAAGCCATTTAGTTTTGAAGCGACATGAGGTACATGAGCGGATTTTCATTTTAAGTCAATAATTCACAGTAAATAGATTTCTTTGTTGGCCTTTCTGAAACTTTCAGTTATAGAACAGGTGATATGAAATGATTTGAAGAGTGGGAGAGAGATTTTGCAGTGTTTGCCTGGATGTTGAAATCCCTAACACTGGGGGCGAGTTGATCCCTCACAATTTTGACACGATTCCTCAGATCATCGGCATATGTTTCTCCTGAATACAGCACTTTCCAAGCAGGTAGTATCCTCACTCTCTTCTCTCTCTCTCCTCTCTCTCTCTCTCTCTCTCTCTCTCTCTCTCCTCTCTCTCTCTCTCTCTCTCTCTCTCTCTCTCTCTCTCTCTCTCTCTCTCTCTCTCTCTCTCTCTCTCTCTCTCTCTCTCTCTCTCTCTCTCTCTCTCTCTCTCTCTCTCTCTCTCTCTCTCTCTCTCTCTCTCTCTCTCTCTCTCTCCTCTCTCTCTCTCTCCTCTCTCTCTCTCTCTCCTCTCCTTCTCTCTCTCTCTCTCCAGTCTCCAGCAGTCTTGAAGTCCTTGCTATCTTTCTCTGAAGGACAGGGCCATTTATAACGGCCACCGGATTTTGGCTGCTGTATTTGTCGGCCTCCAAACAGCTGCCAAGACCTGAACTGATACACTCCTGGCTCGCCCTGCCTTCGCAGTGGGTGCTGCAGTTTATGAGTCGCTGTAATGATTAGCGCATTATTAAAAATGATCGTCGGGTTCACAGATCAGCTGGAAGGGCTCATAAAAAACTATTTTTAAAAGCTGGGATCCTATTTTGAGATTTGAAAGATGTCGGCACACTACGAATCATTAATCTACGAGTGAGCGGTGGAAGAGGAGCTGCGGAAAAACATTTGAAGGTTCCAAGGTCTTTCATTTCAGAAGTACAAGCGCATTCTTTCTTAGGACTTAAACTGTGCAGAGTTGTATCTTACACGCAAGTCATTTTCAGTTGCATCTCTCATAAGACAGAAATAAGATCCCTGATCATTATTTTTGAAGGGGATACAGAATCTGAAGAGTTTACAGATAGTAATGAGCCTCAGAAAACCACCAAAAAAATGATAGCGGTAACCCAAACGATGAAGATGGCGCTATCATAAATCAAGTCCTGAGCGGGTACATTGGAGGTAAACAAGACCATTCAAAACTACACAATGCAACATGTTTAGTGAGTAAAGAGTCATTTATCTGTGAGATAAGAGCCTCAACCAAACCTCAGTGTGTATGAGAAGATTAATCTTCTTTACTCTGCATGGTTTACCCTGTTGCAACAAATTAAACAGATAGTAACAGGTAGGCCCACTTGCGACCTGTGCTATATAAAAGAACTGGAGCTGAGAGATACAGAGAGAAGAGAGAGAGACAAACATTAGGACTGGGTGATATGACGGTAAAAATAGATTTTTAGATCCATTTCCACTGCGGTAGGTATATTTGCCTGGTCAGGACTGCTTTATGGGAGAAACGTATGTGAAAATACAAAGCGGAATGTCTCCAAATCAGACTAAGAGGAAGAACTTGTTGCCAATGGATGCACAAAATGAATCAGTTTAGTTGTCCGTGGTTGCCTAGATGGAATTCAATAGAGTGCACCTGTGCAACCTCTTCAGTAGCCTTGGTTACGAAAATATTTTTCCAAAAAGGTCTTTGTTAAAAAAATAGAAAAGTATTTGAAATTTGGATAAAAAGATAAAGGTACAAGACTGTGTACTTAAAAGGATAGTTCACTCATAAAAAATCTAAATTCTGTCTCCATTTACTTACCCTCAAGTTGATCCAAACGTTTATCAATATTTGAAAGAAGGTCGATAACCAACAGTTGATGAGCTCCATTGACTTCCATATATTTTTCCCCGTACTATTAATTACAAGGTTTGCTTATCTTGATTCAATCAATTTTAGATATTTTAACCGGGGAAAAATTAAGTGGTAACACTTTACAATAAGGTTCGTTAGTTAACATTAGTTAACTACATTAGTTAACATGAACTAATAATGAACTGCACGTATACAGCATTTATTCATCTTTGTTAATGTTAATTTCAACATTTACTAATAATTTATTAAAATCTTGTTACTATTAGTTAATGCACTGTGAACTAACATGAACTTACCCTAACGTTAACAAATATGAACAAATGGATTGCTCATGGTAAGTTCATGTAAAGTGTTACCAATCAAGTTATTTTTAGATGGACAAGTCAGTCTGTTTATTATACCGCATAATAAACCCTGTTCATAATGATTCAATTTCCGGTGATAATGACTGTTTGACTAAACACTGTACCATAAAGTTACGGTGATCTAAAATGACCTTTGATATAATTGTTTGATCATACAGCCTAACCCATGAGTGCAAATTTTGAAAAGTAAGTTGAAGGCGGCGACAAGCAGGAAGAAAGAGTGATGTCAAAGCTACAAAAGGATAATAAATATAGAGGACAAGAGTTCACCGGGGGACAAGGGAAGAGGACACACAGGGAGAACAGAGAACAGAAGCTTTGCGAGAGTGAATTAATATCAGCGTGTCTTGCAGAGAATATTTTTAGAGGCAGAGCGCAAGCGAGCATCCATCAGTTGGACCCAGTGGCCGTACAGACGCCAAATCAGAGCTCGGCTGGGAGGGCGGGACGGGGGCGAAGAGGGGAGTGGTTTGAACCATCACCGGAGCCATGTGCTCGTGCCAAGGCGAATCTAATCTCATCTCCAGGCGTAAATCTAGTCAGCTTTGTTTTCCCCACTGGCGGGAAAAGCCGGGGCTGAGAGACAGTGCAGATAAATCAGATCGGAGTCAGGCTTTCCGGGCCGGAGAGGAAGGTGGGACGGGAGTGGAATTGCTACATGGACCCCTGCCTTTAATGACATACACTGGGACTGCAGAGAAGTGTAAATCTGGTCCCTCTCTCCTCCTCCTCCTCCTCCTCCTCCTTCCTGGTGCAAAGTCACCTCTCGCTCTGAAAGCAAACTGCACGTCAACGTCGACTAATGTGGAATCACAGTCAGCTGTGATAATTGCAGTTCTAAGTGTTCTCATTGTTCTAATTCTAGAACTCCAGATGGAGTTGAGCGTCGCTTCTTCTCAACCCGATTTATGTCAGTGGTTCCTTGGAAGAGACGAAACCCACAGGAAAGACAAATCACAAATTACATTTCTTTAATATCTCAACTGTTTCTCCCAGATAGGTCTTATCATGAGGAATCAAATCGTCCTTGATCTTTTGAGATTAAAAAAAACTTCATCTCAATATGAAAATCTACTTTCATAAGAATTTAAAACACTGAACATTGAAATGGTGCTGCACAAAATGACTCATTTTGAACTCTCGTCTCTTTGAAATCAGACTTTAGGTTTAAATATCGGTTTAAACCACTTAATCACATACTTCCCTACAATATAGTAGGCAAAAAACAGTGTAAAAAGAGTGTTTCGAAATCAGAGTACTCATACAACACTAACAGTGGATGAAAACAACCCGGATGACCTATTACTGTATTTCCGGCGAGATTCTGAAGTGCACATTTACTATCCCATGAGGCCACGTGAAAGGATTTGTGATTGGCAGTGAAGCGGCATAACTGACACTGGTAGCTCATGACAACGACAGCATAGCGAATGAAGAATAGATTACATTCATCCTACTCACATAGAACATTCTTTTTAGTGGTGGCAAAGTAATTACTTATTCAAAAGAATTACCAACACTTCTTTAAAAGTTTAGTGGCATGTTACAGTTCCTGTCCGGCTTTGCAAAGAGGGTGATATTTTGGGATTGTGAAATTGTAAGGGTTGAAGAGATTGTGGAAAATTGCCATGTAATTATTGGGCACTAAAACTTTACTAATAATGTAAGTGGACCTCTGGGAAAAATAAATACAATGTAATATGTCACCCCTTTAAGACTCCTGCTTCTCAGGTTTTCTCCTGAGGAAATATACCCCATTAATATCACATATGTCATCGCTGAAATTTTAGGAAAGATCTTATTGACGCTACAAATTGCCAAGACAGTACAATCTGCAATAACAAGTAAGAGATCTCAATATGAACTTAAACTTATCAAATTCTTCCAAAATTTAAGAGCAATGCTATCCAATTTAATTGGATTACCCTATGGTTTACTGTATGTCAACAATTGCCTTATTTCTTAAATGAACAGATCCCACAAAGTATCTTATAGAAGACCAAACTTGCAGCAATATTATTTAGCATTTTTTTAGAATTTCATATAATATTTTATATTAGAGAAATTAGGCTTTTGTACAAAATTGTCATGGCCACTGTCACAAATTTGCTTGCATGTCAACCTTATTTTGCCAACAGCATAAAAACATTTCCACCATATACTTTTCAGGTCTACAAATGTTCAAAATGTTATCAGTCCCCACTGTTTATAATGTCAAATTGGAAGAAGAAAAAAAACAGGGCCTGTGTGTGTGTCTTGGGGCCAAACATTGCAAAAGACACAACTCCACGGTTAAGATTTAATCAAAGCTCTCGGGTCACATGTGTGCGTCAATAATTCAATCTCACAAGGAAGACTGCAGCAAATCTTTTTAATTGAAAAGACCTGCTGCATTGATCTGTCAGAACATGCCCAGAGAGGGTGATGTGCGGTTCAAACACAGATCAGGGGAGCTCTGGTGGTGTTTGGCTCCTGGGTATACTTGATTGTTCCATTGAAACCTCAGGCGTAAAATCTTTCAGGCAATAAACTTAAACAACATGACTCTGGTGCCATACCGAGAGCTACATTCAGACACTAACCAAAGGGTTTGAGACACATTTTAGCCCCCAAAAACTGAGATTATTTGCCTGTAAACATCAAAACTGGATACCAAACTGAAAGATCATGTATCCATTTTTTGAGCTAGTTTTTATGCCGAAAGCAACGATTTTTGGTGCATCTCGAATTTTTGATCCTTACGGTGTAAGTCCATGATATAATTCCTGCATGGCATCTCCAGAATACTTCTGTAGGATGAAATATTCATGCATGCACAGATACACAGTTGAACTGAAAGCTTAGGGATGTTCCACCTCTAGATGGAATGAGAGGAACGGGAATCTAATGACAAAGCTATGTTCAGGCTCTGGAGAAGGGATGTTTGGCTGATGTCAGGATGATACACTTGACCTTGCGCTTTCATCCAGCACAGAAGGAAGATTCAGAGAGCGATCACTCCATACAAAGGACAGTCTGAGAGCCGACTGGGATTGAATGGGCGGAACTGGTGTGTGTGAGACTGCGCCTCTCATATGGAGTGAGGGAAGTTTCTCAACATTTGAATGCTTTCTTTATGCCTTATAGTTGAAAAAGGTGAGGAAACATTGATTCAGAAAGAAAATGTTCTGAAATGGAAAAGATGAAGGGGAAATTTAGAAGGGTACAAGTGAAAAAAAGCATAAATGAATTGAGCATGAAATGACAAGCAGAACATCCTGATAGAGAATCTCCAGAGTTTGAGATTGTAAAAATATTTTTTATTATTTCACAACATTACAACATTTGAGTCGAAGTAAAATTAGTACTTGACTTTTATGATGCAATGTTTGCAAAATGTTCAAACATATACCAATATACAAACACTTTGGAATCACTTCATACCTCATACCTCAGAGCTCATGATGAGTCAATATAAGTTTTAAAAAAATATGTATTGCATTCCTGCTTAAATGTTGCTTAAAACAAGAAGAAGAAAAACAATATTTGCCAATGGGTAAAAAACATATTTAAGTCTTTTTTTCTGCATTTCTACATTTTTATTCCCCCCCATACAGCGGTGAAAATACAGATTTTTTTATTATTTATTGCAGTATATTATTTGTATAATACAAGCAGGTGCTGTACAGACTGTAAAGTAAATAAAAGTCCTAGAAATGGTATTGTGCCATAACAGTAGGCATCTCCAGACACACAAAACCTGCTATTACTACCTGCGAGTAAGGCTATTTCTAACACCATTATATGTTGTTGATGTGACATCAGTCACATCAGAGAGCCTAATGTAACAAACACTCTCATTTAAATTATTTTTAGAGTGTATTCAATAATAATAAACAGCTGCCAATGCACCCTGATAACTGATAAAAGGCCATACAATTTCAGTCTAAAGCAACATGATTTCAGTTTTGATGAATTGGAGCCATTAATTTTAGTGGCAGGGATTTTTTTTTAAATGGGAATACCACAAGGGTCTCTTATAGGTCCATTTGATTTATGCTTCCTCTTGGACCTTTGATTATTGGAGTGCCATAAATGTTGCGTGAACCTTTAATTTCACACACTTTTACACAGAAGAATCATGCCCATTCAAACTGGCAAATTCAGTCCATTTGACTGAATCTATATACAGTAGTGGACCTATACAGATGAAGGTTGAGTTACAGTAATGTGGCAGTCTCTACCATGGTAATCTGTTTACAGTATCACATGGAATACATACTGTAATGTAAAATGCTGTATTTGATGCCATATGTCTCCCTTCTACTGATCATCTCTAATCAATCTAATGTTTTACAGTCATTGACCGTTTCCTCTCCCTTATACTCTATTCTGCTTTACAGTGTTTTCACAAATGACAAATTTCTCTGTATCTCTTTCACACACACACAGACACACACACACATGCGTGTGCACACACTTGAACATAGTGGTGGTTATTATATCTATAAATCACTTATGTAAAAAGAATTCATTACATTTGGTTATCCATATCGGAAATTGCATACAAGTTCTATAGAAATATAGAATCAATATCTACAGGTGTAACTAGAAAAATTTGAATATCGTGCAAAAGTTATAATTTTGATGATTATGGCTTACAGCTTATGAAAAACCCAAATTCAAAATCTCAGAAAATTTGAATATTACATGAAATCCATAATTTTTTTTGAATTTTACGTAAATACAGAAATGTCGGCCCTCTGAAAAGTATAATCATGCATGTGTATATACTGTAGTTCCATATACTAAATTTATTAGTTTCACCTTTTACGTAATTTGAATTACTGAAATACAAGAACTTTTGCACGATATTCTAATTTTTCGAGTTTCATTTGTATAGAAATCTATAGGTGTACCAAATAATTCATTGATTAACCATTAAGATCAGTTGGATTAAATAATAGACACATGTATTAAACTGAACAAAAAGAGATGCAAATCAAAAGATTGATAGTAAGAGCTTTATGAAAGGCAGTTACTGTGAATGAAACATGTATGTAGATGAAACACTTATTTTGTTTTGTGAAAAGGATACTTTATGATTTTGTGAATTGTACTAACACAATTGAAAACATGATGAAATGTTTGAAAAAAGTGCACTTTTGATGATCTGTTGTGATATTAGCACTAAGAGTTTTGAAAATGTACACCTTACTTGTGAAAATAGTACCAAAGCGAATAAAAAAACTGTAATCAAAGAAATAAACAAATACAGTTCTGAGTCAGGACTACCACTAGTTCCTCAAATGGTGTAATGGTTAGAGAGTTGGACTTGTAATTTGAAGCTAACGGGTTAGATTCTCAATTCCGGCAGGAAACCCCCAATTGCTCCCCGGGCGCCACGATGAATGGCTGCCCACTTCTTCTGGGTGTGTGTGTTGTGGTGTGTGTGTGGTGTGTGTGTGTGTGTGTGTGTGTGTGTGTGTGTGTGTGTGGTGTGTGTGTGTGTGTGTGTGTGTGTGTGTGTGTGTGTGTGTGTGTGTGTGTGGTGTGTGTGTGTGGTGTGTGTGTGTGTGTGTTCACTACTCACTGGTCCTAATGTGTGTGCACTAACTTGGATGGGTTAAATGCAGAGGACAAATTCCGAATTGCCATACTTGGCCTTCACGTCAAGTCACTTTACTTCACAAATAAATAAATGCATACTGTGTAAACATTTTAAACGAGTCAGGACTGCCACTAGTTCCTCCTTATAAATAAAACACACAAAATGTAGAAAGTTTTCAGCCATGTCCAGTTGAGAACCAGTTATATTGGGAGTGAGATTCTCCAGAGTGGCTGTTGACCTCAGTAACACTGTTGAAAATAAACATGTTGTGCTATTTGACGGTGTGGCAAGTGTGATATTGAGTGTTTTCATTGCTCACTTTCTAAACAACATCAGCACACAAAATAAACTTGAAAACAGACATGCCTTTTACCTTCTCATACAAAAAAACCCACTGGTGTGCAATTGACATTAGTTGATAGGGCCATGGCTGACATCAGGTGGTTCACACTGTTAGCAGCATTGATTTGGTATTGCTGTGAGTCGCTTGCGTCTTGTTGATAAAAAGGGTGGTTTTATAACCTTCTTTCTCAATTAAACTCATGAACTCTAATGTCTGCACAACATTTCAACACTGACTTGAAATCTGCTGTATTTTATAATACATTTAGACATGTTTTGATGATATAGGCTAACTTGGCCACGGGAAGGTCCCTAATACTTCCTATACTTGGTCAGAAATGCCTGGAAAATACTAATTTACATCTGTATTTCCAATTAGGGCTAATGCAAACGAATAATGCACTCTACATTTGCTTTACAATCCACTTTAGCCACCGTGTGCCTTGCCATGTTGACACAGGAGCAAAACCAGAACACGTCGTCCAGAGAAAAGGCCTGTATCAGCAAGCTTTTAATCATCCCAGTATTTTCCTCCAGCAAACATGGATCAATATGTAGTCTAAGAGAGAGATTTCATTACTGCCCAGCCAACAAGCTCTTTTAATTACTGTTGAAGTGCTGTTCAACTTTTCTAAACTAATTTCATGGCATGACACCCTGCATGCAGTCCGGCAGTATATTTCTGAAAGTCTCTCTCGTATATTTACACCGTTCTCAAATTCCAATAGATCAATGAAATTGTGGCAAACAGAGGGTGTATAAAAAAATAAAAACGCCTCACAGACCTTACTGTAATTAATCTGAAATATGTCCTTTTTTCTTCAAATTTCCCCAACACTAGTAATATAAATGATATTGTATCAATGTGGATGCATATACACATTTATGTTTAAGCTGCAGTTACATAACTCTCCAGACAAATGATATTTTTGGGTCTCACTGTGTACACTATCGCTGTAGCAAACAGCTGCTGTATGCAGAGATATATGAGAGTTGGTTATTTTGGCTAGGCGACATAGCATTGCTCACTTGCTGCTGAGCTGTTTGACTGTCACACTGCCCTAGGCAGACACCAAACTGAACAGCCATAGAGAAACAAGCATAAACAGCTTATATAAACTTGCTGAAACATTTTAAAAGGCAGAATACTGCAAGCATTTCATAGCCCATCCAAGTGAGAGCTTGTATCAAATATCTTTAAAAGAAACAAATGACTATTTAAAGTAGCTTTGAAATCCCAAATGGAGTTTTTAAAAGCATTTTCGCCCCTTAATAAGTCCAGAAATAATCAATTACAGACAGCCACAGATCTTGATGAGCCTCAGACTTCCTCCGAGCCGAGTCAACGTCAACCGATCAATAAGTCGACCGCACGGGCTAACAGCCTCAACTCTCACTTCAGGCTGAACGTGGGTGTCACTAGCTGAGCTTCTACTAAAAAGTTCCCTATTAATATTTAAGTCTTTATACAATATTGAGGGAACTGTAAGGTGTGGGGAAGACATGTGGAAGTGTTACTGTGAGATTTGAACCTGAGGAGTATAGCTAGAGCATTACTAGCTTAAGCACTTGAGGCATAAATATCGTGTGTGTTATGGGAGGAAAAGATGGATAAATACAGAGACAGAGAGCAAGGCCGACAGGAAGCTGTATGGACACACACTTACATATGTTTTGCTTTATAAAAACCAGTCTTCTTGACCCTGTCTCTGCACGGTTCAAGTACTGAGGAGAGAGATGCGAGCGAGGCAGATGAAGGGGGTCGTGCTGACGCGTGCTGGTCGAGGACCGGCTCTGGGCGATTGCTCATCTCCGACTGCTGATACGTTACGCTCCTGTCACACCCCATTAATATAATTACACAAAAACTAAGCTGACAGGCCGGAGATGAAAGGAGAGACGCGCAGCTCTCATCAGTTATATCCACATCAGCATTTCTGGGCGGCACAGGAAATATAGAAGGGCGAAAGAGGGACTATCTGAATGACTATTTGGGAAACACAACAGGTGCATTTCTATGGAAGCTTGTTTCCGCCACAGAATAAAATAAAAAAAAGTTTTTGTTTTTTTTTTCTCACAATTGCGGGTTTAGATCTCGCAATTCGCACTATTTTATCTCACAATTGCGTGATATAAACTCGCAATTGCGAGAAATAAACTCGCAATTCTGACTTTTTCTTTATAACACGTAATTGAAAGAAAAAAGTCAGAATTGCAAGTTTATTGACTTTATAACACACAATTGTGAGTTTATATCTCACAATAGTGACTTTACAGTATATCTCAATTCCGACTTTATATCTCGCAATTGTGACATCTCATTCTGAGAGGTAAACTCGCAATTGTGAGATAAACTATTAAAATGTTTTATTCTGTGGAGGAAACAAGCTTCCATACATTTTTGATAAATGCCTTGGCCAGGAGCAACAAAGAAGGAGGGAGCAAACGATCACGGCGGTTACAATAATCTCTTTATTGACACAATCTGTATAACAAAGTCTAACTCGCAAGTTCTCTCCGTACGCCGCAACGCCGATCAACCTCTCGGTCCTGGCCAGGGATCGATTGGACCAGATGGAACGCTCCATGAGGACGCCAAACAGGACGCTTTTAAAGACAGGCACACCTGTACACCGGTGCACCCAATCCACCTGATTACTCCCTCAGCTCCGCAGCACACCTGTAGGAGGAGTAAACACAGCCAGACACGGCAAAGACCACAATACAAGTATACAGCCGTCACACTCCCCCCCTTAAAAAAAGGAAACCAATAAGTTTCCGCCAAAAATAAGCAATCATAACCGCACTAACAACCAATACAATTTAAATATAGGCCTATACTTACACACCAATCAACATCAATGACACACACAATGACACACACCATGACATACACCATGACACATACCATGACACACACCATGACACACACCATGACACACACCATGACACACACCATGACACACACCATGACACACACCATGACACACACAATGGCTTCTTCTGATCGAGGAAGTGAACCAGCGCAATCAATAAGATCAAACGGTTGACATACAGCCGGAATTGGACGCAAAGAGCTGGCTTTAACAACGGGTTCGGTTATGGCAAGCTGGCAAATTTCACTTGGAAGTCTTTGACTTAAGCACTGGACAATTCGACTTCCAATGTCCCTTTCCGAAACAATAATTACAATTGTCATAGTTACTTGTCGTTTTTTTCCCAAAAACTACGGGTTGGACTCATAGGGACACTAGAAAAATTCCCCGTGCATGAACCTGATGTTCTCCGAATTTACCCCCACGGGGCTTATGAATAAGTTCCCAGTCATCCACCAGCAGTGCAGCTTCTGAAGCAGTTTTAATCTGACGCTCTGCAACATAAGTGGCTACAATCTCAGGAAGGGTATTTCTGTATTGTTCAAATAAAATTAACTCTCCCAGCTTGTCTATTGTTGTACACTCTGCCGCTGTACACCATCGATCAAACTGCACAGTCAACTCTCTTACGAACTCAACATTTGTTTCATTCGCCTTTCGCTGTAACGTACGAAACTGTTGTCGATAGCTTTCTGGCACGCGCTCATAAATTTTTAACACCGCCGCTTTAATGGCTTCATAATTCTGGCTGTCAGCATCAGATAGCGTAGCATAGACTCGTTGGGCTTTACCTGTTAAAACGCACTGAAGCAACATAGCGCGTTCAACCTCATTCCACTTATACGCTGCTGCGACTCGCTCAAACAGGAGAAAAAAAATCTCCACCTCAGACTCATTAAACGGCGGTACTAAACGTAAATTATGAGCCACACTCAGTTTCGTCGAATCATCATCAAATCCTGCGTCTACTGGTTTACCTTCTCCCTGTAACTCCAGTCGACGCCTTTCAATCTGTAAACGCTGTTGCTCTACCTTTTGCCGGCTCTCCTCCAACTCCAACTCCAAGCGTAGCTTGTCACATTCCAAGCGTCGCTTCTCACACTCAGTATCACGCTGGATCATCAACAATTCCTTCTGTTGCTCAAATGAAAAAGTATTTACAACAGACAATGGAGGATTAGTTGGAATAGGCATACTTACAGCCGACAATGCAGCAGAATCAGGCAATTTAGACTTTACACTCAAGATTTTAAGGTCACACAACGCAGACTCAATGATTAATTTAATTCCGTCCTTTGACCTTTTTTGATTATATGTTAGCTCGATGTTATAATGTGCAGCTAACTCCAACAATTGCTCTTTGGTCATTTCCTCTAACAATTCCTCAGACGGAGACTGAGAAAATGTTTCAATAACTTCAGTAGCCATCATTACAATAATCACGCTCACCCTTACAAACGAAAAAGAAAAACGACAACACACCCTTTGCTCCAAAAGAGAGAGAGAGAGAAAAAAAAAAAATCTTCACACGTCGAATCAGGGATTATTTAAAGAACTAAACCCTCCACCTAAACTAACTGAACCCTAGTCTTCAGTTGGCCCAAGACCGGGTACTTATGCACTAAATCCCGCAAGCTTGGGAAGACGACCAATTGCCGAATCGCCCCCCAAACCTCGGATGTGCTCCCGAGACAACTGCTCTAAGCCCCGAGCCAACCAAAAATAACAAACTAAAATAAAAAACTACGTGCCCAAGGACACGCACTAAACCTACCTGGAAGGTTTGTTCCCCAAATACTCCCTACAAATTATTTCATATAGAGCCTACTTTAACTAATGGAGCGTTCCAACACTTTCAATTTCCAAATAGGCGGACAATTTTACAAATATTCAAAATATCGAATTAAATATCCTACCTTTACCCTCCTTCAAAAACAACGATTTTTCATTTTCTTTTTTTTTTTTCAAACAATCGCACGAATCCAAATTCAAATTTAGTTCGACGAGCCCCCACTTGTTATCAATCAAGATGGCGGAATAGAGGCATAGTCGCTCACAGCTCTCCCTGCGTTTAACTGCCAAAACATCAAATCAACATCAAATTAAGATCTCCAAACGTAGAATCTATATTATGGTCTTTTGAATCTTTGCTATATGTCTTCTGATCATGCCTGCGAAAAGGGTAAACACAAAAGAATCGGCGAATTTACAGGCTGAAAACGTTGTCACTACCTCGTGTGTCGAACTGACTATGGCGTCGCTGGAGGAAACTTTGCATAAGTTTTTTGCCGAAGCCGACTTAAATGCCAGAGGCCGTTTTGAACGTCTGGAAAATCAGCTGGATTCTATCAAAATGACACTTGATTCACATTCCAAAGATTTGGAATCCCAGCGCAAGATTACAACCTCTTTACAAACTCGAATGAAGCGAGTAGAGGAAGCTACTACTGCACAAAAAGATACTATGGAGAAACTTCAACAGAAACTTGTTTCGATGGAAGACCGGAGTAGGAGGAACAATCTCCGAATTATAAATTTGAAAGAGGGAGTGGAAGAAGATCAGGCTTTGGCTTACCTGGTACGTAGTCTTCTCAAATGGTTCCCTGAATTGCATACCAATCCTCCGGAGCTCACACAAGTTCATCGTGTTGGTCCCTTGCGCGAGGCTCCTGCTCCACCGCGGACCATGATCCTGAACTGTCTTCGTTTCATAGACAGAGATCGGATCTTAGGATTCGCAAGGAAGTCACCGGTGACAGTAGAAGGCCAAACAATTCGCTTTGCTGCAGACTATAGCGATGTCACCGCTCGGCGAAGACGTCCGTGCTTCCCTATAATGAATAGGGCTCGTACCTTGGGATTTCAAGCTTTCCTGCTATATCCTGCCACCATCAAGTTGACAAAAGGATTCGACCAAAACCTGTTTACTATGCCAAGTGAGGCGTCTAAGTTTCTTGATTCTTTTGACTTACTCAACTCGGAAAATGAGACCTCAATTTTGCCTTGACTGTTGTCATGTTAGTTTTGTTTACTTCCGAATGTATGGTATGACGCGTTGTTCAGTGCTTGACGTCATTCCATTAAAAAAGAGACCTCTACAGGTGCGACCTGATTTTGATTTTTCGAACTCTGATTAATTATCGGCCTTAATATTGACGGCTTGGAGGCTTGTTAATTTATATTTGGTATTAATATGCTGTTTTGTTGTTCTATAGCACTAAGAGTCAACTTGTAAAATTTGTTTGTGATTTTCTTCTATTTATCTAGTCAAACATAATAAATTAATAGGATTGTTTATGCTCAGTAGTGTTACTCGTGGGGGAGCGAGTAAAGGACAATCTTTTGAGTTGTTGATATTTTTGCTTTGTTTCTATGCAAGATCGTATTTTTGTTCATCTTTGTGTGCGTGTGTGTGTGTGTGTGTGTGTGTGTGTGTGCGTGTGTGGTTTGCATGATGGTTTGCTCTCATATTCTCCTTGTGTGGTTTGCTCTCATATTCTCCCTACCCCAATTCACTATCTTCGTTGTAAATCAGACATGTCCAGTTGGTTCTATTCTGGCATTTGCTTTTCAAGTTGTGATCAATGGGCAAAGGTCTTAATGTAATTCATTTAAACATTCGCAGTTTAGTTCCTAAGATTGATCAATTAAGGGCATGGCTTGTTTACAATAATCCTAATATCATAACTTTATCTGAAACCTGGTTAAATGAAAATATAGCAGACTCCAATGTTAAACTGGACAACTACATCTTATACAGGCTTGATAGAGGATCTAGGGGAGGTGGGGTTGCCACTTATATTTCATCAAATTTGAAATCACAATTAATTATTCCTAAAGTGAAACCTGAGCTATTTGAAGGTATCTTTGTTAAGGTTATTCTTCATGCAAATAAGCAATTAATAATTGGCAACATATATCGGCCACCAACATCTTCCAAGCTAGAGTCTGTTCGTAATATCCTAGCCACTGTCTCATCATTTGGTGATTCATCTGAAATTATCCTGCTGGGGGATTTCAATTTAGACTGGTCTGATCCGGGAACTCTCATGGAACGCAACATGTTCAATGGTTCGAATTTTACACAAATTATTAAAGAACCAACTAGAATCAGTCCAAGTTGCAAATCTCTTCTTGACTGGATATTAGTCACACATCCCAACAGAATAAACAAATCAGGTGTTCTCTCGGATTGTTTTAGTGACCATTCTATCATATATTGCACTTGGAAAATTTCAACTCCCCATCTTTCTCCAAAATTTATTCGGATCCGCGATATGAAATTATTTAATAGTGATTTATTTATTAATGATGTGAGAAGGATAAATTGGAATAGATTTAGCCTAATTCCTGACGTGGAAGCTGCCTGGAATTTTTTTTATACTGAATTTGTGCAAGTTATCGATAAGCATGCCCCATGGACTACTATTAAGGTTAAAGGTCATCACCTACCTTGGGTAAATGGGGAACTTATCAGTCTGTTTAAGCAGAGGGATAGGGCGTGGGATAAACATAAAAAAACTAAACTTCTTAATGATTGGGAGGAATACAAATGGCTACGAAACACGTGCACAACTCAAACAAGAAATGCTAAAGCCAATTATTACAGAAATAGTTTGTCACATGACTTCAATAATCCGAAACAATTTTGGAGAAAAATGAATACCTTAATCGACAAGTCGAACAGTACCAGCAGTAATATGATAATTAATAATGCAACTGTGAATGATCCAGCTGTTATCTCAAATGCATTTAGTTTGCATTTTGCTCAAACACCTCAGGTACAGTCATCGTTCTTTCACCAAGGGCCAACTCTTAATTCTCAGCCCTACGACAGCTCTTTCACATTTCGACAGACTAGCTTGGCTGATGTTCAGCTGGCCATTAGCAAGCTATCCTCTAGCAGTGGACCGGGCCCTGACGGCATTGAGGGTAAGTTTATCAAAATTTCTTCACATGTCCTATCCTCTCCATTGGCAGAGCTTTTTAATCTGTCATTTCTAACCCATGAAGTGCCTCTGGCATGGAAGTATACCAAAGTTATTCCATTGCATAAAGGAGGGGACACCCAAAATATCAACAATTATAGACCTATCTCAATAATTAACAGTATTGTGAAGATTTTTGAGAAAATTATTTTCGATCAATTATCTAACTATCTTTCTGATAATAACTTACTATCTCAATGCCAGTCAGGTTTCAGGAAACATTACTCAACTACCACTGCTCTTTTGAAATTCACGAATGATATTTTCTCTAGTTTTGATAACAATATGAGTACCGGTGCCATCTTCTTAGATCTTACAAAAGCGTTTGATTTAGTTGATCATTATCTGCTCTTGGATAAATTATACTCAATTGGCCTTTCCCGTTCATCTCTTCTCTGGTTTAATTCATATTTACATCACCGCCACCAGTGTGTGTCCTTTAGGGGTAGTCAGTCGAATTTTACAGGTATAGATAAAGGCATACCTCAGGGTTCTTCACTTGGGCCTTTGTTATTCTCCATTTTTATTAATGACCTGCCACTTTGCTGTTCTGGATGTGACATTCATCTTTATGCAGATGATACAATTATATATTGCTCCAAATTGAATATTTCTGACATAAATTACTCATTACAGGGTGACTTTGATTCTGTCCAACACTGGTTGTCATTTAATAAACTTCTGTTGAATAAGTCAAAATCTTACTGTATGCTTTTCCAGAAGAAAGAAAGAAATAATCTTAATTTGCATTTTTTGGATTCTTCTCCTTTAGAGTCAACTGAAAAATTTAAATATCTCGGTGTTTGGCTAGAAAATGATCTTTCATTCAAAGCTCATATACATTCGCTTAACAACAAACTTAGTTTTCGTCTTAGAACATTATACCAATCGATAGACTGCTTTAATTTTCAGGTTAGGAGAAGAATAGTTTCTCAGTTGTTGCTACCTATACTGGACTATGCAGATATTATATATGCTAACACAACTGCCGCTTGTCTACACTCTCTCGATGTGGTATACAACAGTCTGTGCCGATTCGTCCTTCGCTGCCCTTATAGGACACATCATTGTGTGATGTATGACCAGCTGTCCTGGCTTGCACCTTCAGCCAGAAGACAATATCATTGGTTTTTGCTTATATTTAAATGCATTTATTTTCAATATCCATATTATTTATCGCAGTATTTAGTGCCTTACAGTTCACAACATAATCTACGTCACAACGAACAGATCTTCTTTACTGTCCCTAGAGCTAAGAGAGAAATTGGGAAATATGCCTTTCGTGTTAAAGCTCCTCGTGCCTGGAACAGCCTTCCTGCATCCATCCGCTCGCTTACGTCTTTTCCTCTGTTCCGAACTGCTTTGTTAACACATCTTCAGAATACTTGTCTATGTTTCTAATATTTCGGATTTAGCTTGAATAGATGTCATGTTATCTATGGGTGTATGAATGTGTTTATATGTAGAAATATACACATCTAGGATAGTGAGAGCTTGTGTGTGTGTGTGTGTGTGTGTGTGTGTGTGTGTGTGTGCGTTGAGGTTTTGTATCTTGTATATTGTAACTATTCTGTTGTTTTACTGTTCTTTATTGTTTGGAAATGTTACTGAGGACCCCCATGAAAACGAGATGTTTCATCTCATGGGGCTGATCCTTGAATAAATGTTTATAAATAAATAAATAAATAAGTATATGGAATCTTTAAAATGTAACTGAATAACTTATGATGCTTTACCTAATGTTTTGTGCAATATAGTCATGTAACGTAAGCAATGACGTACTGATGTACATCAAGTCATTGATGAGATGGAGTTAAAAGGTTAGTTTAAAAAAAAACGTTTCGCATTATTTTTTCACCTTCAAGCCATCCTAGGTGTATAAAACATTGTGTTATTCATGCCAGGACAGTAGATGGCGAAGTCACTTTGTAAAGAAACTACGCACCTATAGACTGAACACATGATATGCATGCGCATGACGTCAAACTGTCGTGTAAACAGACCCTGAGTCGCTTTACGTAAAGGTGTCTGATAAATCTAATTTTGAATACTGTCAATAAAGAAAGATGCCTTTCCGAAGAAATGAAGAGAATGTCCATTAAGCCAGTCATTATCAGAAAAGAATGAGTGAGCAGGACTTTCAACATGAAGCTAATAGGTCTGGAATAACCCGAAAATAGTTTATTGTGTAATAATAACACAGTACAGTAATAATTACAGCGCATTTTACAGCCAACAATAGTTTACATTCCATCATCCAGATGCACTCTGAAACACTTCGTGTCATATTTCACAGGTGCAATTTAACATTGTTTTAAAACCCCTTTAAGGCTTTATGACAGTACTGACGTGGTCCGGATGTTTCCCAGCTATGAAGAGCTGAGAATCCATCACAGCAGAGCAAAGACTGGGGCACAATATACTCTCTGTGAGCAGGGGCAATTTTACACCAGCTCTGACCCTAATGGAAAGTTCAGTGAACTGAACCTTCTTCGAGGTAGCATTCCACATTCTGCAGTCCCTCGGAACGCAGAGCCACTGTCAGCTTTACTTATTCTCGGGATGGCTGCACAATACACTGAGAGATATGTGGTAAAATACAGCCGTAAAATATAAATCGCACAAAACTAGATTCTGGTGAGGCTGAACCGCAGTAGTGCATGGGACTCGATTTTTTTTCTTACTGACTCCTGAGAAACAGAAATATATCAAAGCCGAAATAGACAAAACTTGTTTGTGTTATGGTCATAAGGAAGGCCACTTTAGGTCTCCCCGGGGCTAATGCACTCCTCAAGGCTTAGCTTATTAATATTAATTAGTGTGCATGTGGGTTAAACAACATCATCACTAACGAATTATAAGTGTATTTTTTAATTTGTATTATTACATTTTTCCATGACAATAAACCACATGTTGTGTGGTTTGTCTGATTTATTAACATTCCTCAATTATTATAATTTTTTTTTTTTTTTTTTTTACGGGTCCAGACTGAATGAGATTTTTCCACACAAACAATAATGATGTTTTTATTATTTTTTATTGCAGTAATTAGAATTTAGGATGAAAATGTAAAAATGCTACATTTTTGCTTCTGGTTTATTAACTATATTTGCACACACAGTTAAGATTATTTTCATTATCCCATTATTTCCATGACAATAAGACACAGTTTGTCCTCCAATTGTCAGAATACCATTTATGCAGATTTTTGTAATTATTAAACATTCTTTTCTTTCTTTTTTGGCTGGACAAAATGGGATTTTTCGGGAATGGAAATGTGCTCAAATGCCTTATCAATAACATCACAATGCCAAAAAAAAAAATCAAATGGCTAAAATTTAATTAGTAGGCTTACATTTTTGTTTTCATGAAAAACATGATTTTTGCTTTTAGTTTGTGGTGAAATATGACTAAAGTCACATGACCAAACAATCCATGTAGGTTCAACAACATGACAAACTAATAAGTGCTTTAACAGCATTTTGTCCTTAGATTGTCAGAATATAATAATGTAATGCTGGTTTATAGGCAATATTTAACAACAACAAACAAAAAAAAAATTATGTGTCTGGCTTTTTGGGGGGGGGGGGGATGGAAATGTGCTCCATGTCACAAGGCAAAAATAAAAATAAAAATAGAGATGGCTAAAATAGGCATTCATTTTCTTGATGCAAAATATGATTTCTGGTTTTATGTTGGGTGAAATATGACCTAGAAATTTTCTTTCTGAGATTCAACCCTATTTCCTAGACCTCGGTGTAAAAACTGAGTTTATGTGGGAGTTTTCACAGCACGGCGCTCGAAATGTCCCAGCTCCTCACGGGACTGCCTTGACGATATAGCGTTGTGAAACTGTCGTGAGAGAAGCACTATTCTGTGCTTTAGGGGACATAAAACATCTGTGGTCATCAAATATACATTTGAAAATATTTCCTAATGCTAATAGTTATTTAAAAAATGTTCTTCAAGCAAAGTACTTTACAGTACACTAATTGTAGGGATAGTCCCACTGGAGAAACCTGCCAGTGTCTTGCTCGAGGGAAGGATTGTAGTTTTAGTAATTCCCAACTCTACAGGGATGCCTGTACTCAGGACTAACCAGCGGCCTTTGTGTTGAACAAGCAAGATACTTAATCTTTAGACGGGAAGAACCCTTGCGACACCCTTATTACATCCATCTCACTTTATAAAAAGCAAAACCGCTTGAGTTAATGAAGTTTGAGTTAGCAAAGTGGAATGCATTTGGGTAAAATGAATATTGGAATCAAGACATTAGCATCCATTTTCTAGGTCTTTCATTCTAATTTAGCCTTAACTCAACAACAATTCACGAGTGTGATTTCCCAAACCGTTTTGGAGGCTTTTGAAATAAGGGGGAATTTATCCTCTACTTGGCGGCTCGTAAACTCGATACGCTTTCAAACTGATGCAGTAGATTTTCCCATTTCCTGAGGGGTGTATGTAGCTGGCCATAGCACTCTTCCTTAGCCCTTTCCATCCAAACAGCTGTTATCTCTCCATTCCCTCCAAGGGAAAAGCTCCAACGTAGTCTGAGAAGATCCATTTGTTATTTCTGTCATCCGCTGGCCAGTGGCTGAAAAAAGTGGGGGGTGGAAATCTGCATCTTTGCTCCATCTATAATATAATTGGAGCGTAACAGACTACATTAAGGTCCAAATGGTTATGCGGGAATTATGCAAGCGCCATTCGCACGACCCCGGGCACGCCGGCTCAGTGTGGTCAAGCCGTTTGCGACCTCTGCGTGAATGCTGTGGCACAAGCCGAGCAGTGGCCGATTCATCTGAAATGAAGTGACGGATTGGGAGGACAATATCACAGGACAGACGCTCAGAGTGGATGCTCCGCAGGCTGTGAGAGGCTGAAAAACATCAGCGTGCGATGCTGAGAGATACAGACGGAAGATTGGTGATTCAGACATAAAACGAGCCCCAGGAGTCAAAGTTTAAATTGTACCAATGGAGGGGAAAAAAAAGTTGTGGCATAAACAAGACTTCACAGAGAAGCATAGCCCACTTATGTACATAGATGATTTGTTCTTCTTCAGTAAACAAACACAGAGCGAGGAACTCAAACATTGTTTTACAACATCCCAGTGTGCAAATCCCAGAGGCCTTATTTTTAACGCAAGCGTATTGTAAAATACTATGTGCTACAGACAGAAATATGGGCAAATGATAGCGCAAATGGTACAGTTCAATGAGGAAAGCTGTGCCATTTCTTTTCTAAACAATTAGACTTTGGTTAGTGAACGCTAAGATGTCAACAAAAAAAATAGAGTTGACTTTTGACTAGTAACACTCTAACAGTAAGTGTTTTTTTTCCTGGGGCTAATGTATTTTTTTTACCAATTGCTTTCAATGGGAGTGCCACGTTTTTAAAATGGCAGCACTATGATGAGGTGCTAAGCGTTCATCACGGTCGCTTTTTACCCAGCCGTCCAATCACAGTGGAGGAAGGGCGGGACAATTGCATCACAGACTAACCGTCACATTCTGCTTGTACGATAACAAACGACAACAACAAACACATCTCTTCATCCCAAACTAGTGCCAGAGCAAGTGTTACATTGTGTCAATATTTTTATATTCAGAAACAAACGATTTCTAAAATCGGATACTAATAACACATCCAGCACATACAGACATTATGAATGAACTGCTCATTTTAAACTTTTACCTGTCTATTGCATTTTGTATGACTTCCGCTTCAAACATTACATTGCAACATTATAAACTCTACAATAACTTTCATTAACTCAACAATAAGTAAATCCACTTCACCAGCGAATTACTTCTCAACAGCGATGTCATAAATATACAGAGCTACTGCAAAAGTAAGTTCAAGACAAATTTCTAAAGATGGCTGCGCACTTGTTTCTCTGGTGCATAGGGTCTATAGTGTACCAACTGAAGAAACGCTGAATGGTGAAGTGAACTCAAGCGCCCACAGCTAGGCTAAAAACGCTTTGGTTGACACATGGCTTAAACCATGGCCTCAAAACACCCTAGCAAACACATAGCAACACACTAACAACCACACAGAATACCCTAGCAACCACATAGCAAGGCATTAAGATCTATTCAGAACACCCTAGCAAATGCATAACAAGATGCTAACAACCACTCAGAACATTGTAGCAACTACACAACAGCCCGCTAACAGCCACTCAATGTGCCAATAACCATTCAAAACACATTAGCAACCACATAGCAACATGGTAACAACCATTCAGGGATGTGTTTCCCAAAAGCATGTAATTATAATTTTGTTCAAAAAATTGTTGGAATACGCAATTAAACTCGTTTCGGAAAATTCGGATAGAACTATGTTGTTTAGGTAGCAACATCGTTTTGAAACAACACCAATGTCTATATTTTAACATTCTAAACTTTACAGTTTAAATAATACTATAAAATAAATATAATAAAAGTTTTGACAAGGTTTTATTTAACAATAAACCTCCACCTTACAAACACTACTTTATAGAAAGATGAAAAGAAAATGCCATCGAAACTCTTCCAATGATCTGGCAACCATTCTAGAACATCTGCAAAAAGGCCAATTTTGTTTACACTGAAACGTTTGGCTCTTAACTCTTACAGTTTGTAGGTTTCCTGAAGCTAATTAGCCTGAAAAGAACTTAAAAAGGAGTCTATACGCATCAGGTCTCCAAACAGCTCCCCATTAGGATCAATAAATCATACATGCTGTTCACATCCGCTTAATGCTACTAAAGAGCTTACGGATTGTCCTGAAAGACCATTTCAGTTCAGTCCTAAAGACCGGTCGGAATTGTTCTCCGTATGCTACCAGTTACAGCAGATTTAAAAGCTCTTCAAACAAGAGTTGAACACATCTGTGTGTGAGATCTGCTCTCATCTCCGTTGTTAAAAAACAGATAAAAAGAGAGTTCATTTCAAGACTGTTCTGAAAGATTCATGCGGCGGCCCTGAGAGGGTGACACAAACATCATTTAAAGTAACAAGACTTTTTTTTTACAGCAGATGGCGGACATGCGTAGCACTTTGACATATGAATGTTACAATGGGATCTCACTTAGTGCTTGACTGCTGAAAGCTCATACATCCTATAGTCTTAAAAGTGTGACATGGCCGATGTGCACGGTCAATTACGGCCTGTCTCGATACCACTGAAGCCCCAAGACTCTCGAGGATCAAAAGCTCATGCTTTATTCTTATCTCTAGCTAATCACATCTGGGCTACAACCTTCTCTTCTTGTCCGACTTTGTTCAGCGAGCAAATTCAACCTTGAGGGTGTAGTGCCATGGAGTCTTGATAAATCATAGTAGAAGAACACAGCGCCATATAGCCAATTAGTTCACTCAAGGCTGGGAAGGGACTGTGAGAATTGACACACATGTTCACTGCCAGCAAAGACGCCCGGGCATAGTTTTGTTTTGTTTAGAGGGCTCAGGAGACTCGGGGCACTCGGTGGAGACACAAAGGAATAGGGTTGACGCTATGTTCCACTTGGGTGGCTACTTCAGGAACAGAAAACGGTCAACACCAACATAAACAGGCTACTTGTTAGTTTGCAACCATTTACTTGCACAAATAGTGCTGAAAGGTCTTAAAGGTGGAATGTAATTTCTGCACCGCTCAAACGCAAAAGTGATACGCAAAAGTAAGGAAGTTTTAAACAGTTTTTCCAGACACACACTGCCATTGGTCGCCTAACAGATGACCCGCTATATATATATATATATATATATATATATATATATATATATATATATATATATATATATATATAGAACAACTTCTGCCATGGAAACTAACTAAAGTTGATGCTAAAGTACAAAGATTACTCAAACTAAAATAAAAATAAATGAAAGCTAAATAGAAGCATTAAATATAATAATAAAAAATGACAAAAAAAACGCACATAAAATCACAAAAAAATACTATAATTAAACCTGAAAATATAAAAATAAAAGCTAATTTAAAATAGTATTACATATAAATAACACTACACATTAAACTCATGGCCAAATGATTTGGCAGTGTAAATAATCCTTTCTGTTTTTAATACAAAGTGTAGAATTAAGCTGTTCTTGTCATTCTTTAACAGTATTATTTCCACTTATGTTGCAGATATGAAAATGTAGTAAATTAGAAATATCTTGAAATGAAATGACCCGGTGAACTTTGTCTTGATGAAGAGATTACATTATCTCAGGGAAGAATAAAAGAGAGAAAACTAAGCTCTAAATTTGGCACAAAAACCGACATTGAAAATAAAGAAGATTCAGAGAGAGGGAAAAAGGAGCATCTGGGTGAACCCAGGAGAGCTCATGCATATTTCATTATCAAGGAAAACAGTCACATCCTCTAAGAAGTTAAGAATAAATTGCACATCTGAAAAAAATCTTTGGATGCAAATCCTGCATTTAATAATAATGAATATGGAAGCAGCTTCAGACTGAAACACAAACAGGCATCACTGTAGTGACTGAGTTCAAAGTTGTATGTCAAAGTCAATTGTAAAAAATGGTCAGGTATCAATACGTCAATACTTTTTAAATAGCCTAGGAGCCACAGTTTTCAAATAAAAACTGAAAACTTTTATGTGTTTTGGTCATTCATTTACACGACAACGGCATTTTGGGGGCCTGAAAATGCAAATCTTTGAAAACGGGATTCAAATGCAAGTTTCTGAAACCGATACCGTTATTGTCTCCTTGTAAACTACAAAAGCGCAAATATGCGAAAAAGGGTGACATCGTGCGCATGTGTATTACGTGTTCAGTCTAGTGTTTCTTTGCAAAGTTACATTGCCAACTACTGGCCAGGCAGCAGAGCAGAATACAGCGTTTTTAATTGTGGTCGCGGATTCGTAAACAGGGATTGTTTTGACAACATTGTCTTCTGTATACGAAGAACTTTCCGTCATTTTCGTGTAAACATACCCTAATATGACTTCTCTGAATGACTTAAAACATGGAAGTATAAACCAATATGTGCTATTATTGTATTAATACTAAAAACTATAAGGTAGAATTATTGGCCTGTCATATCATTATTGAAATATTTGTGAGCTCTAAATGCTAATCACGGCACCAGAGTAAGGTTTTGGCGATTTAGAATAAAAGACAGTGCGTTTCTTTACAATAGTGTGTTGTTTTCTCCAAGGTAAACTTCCTCGATTTCTTCAGCCTTCAGCTTGTGGCTACTGGGTCAGAAACCTGTTAGCTGCAACTGAGCTCATAAAAAATTAAACGTTAAAAATCTATACTTTGTTTTTCCACAAAGTCAGACAAAGAAAGAAACTCTGGCCACAAACTGTCAAGTTCACTGTCCCATTGTCACTCATGACAAATACAGCTTTAATCGCACACTAACACACCACACACACACACACGAAATCCACGTATCACAATACTGTCATCCGTCTAACGGTTAACGTACAGTTAATTCTCCAGCCCTTATCAGTCTCAGTTTAGCTTCATGTCCTGTGCTGTCAAACACAGCCGCTGTTTGTTTTTAAAGTTGAATCCCATTGTCTGCGTTTGCTCTGTGAGTCAGCAAGAACACCAGACAACAGTAATTAACGCCCAGATGTGCGGCCATCCTCGCTGATTAGCGGTTTAATACACCAGCCACCTGAGTAAGCGGTCACTTGTGAAGTAAACATACCAGTGCAAACAACATCTAAATATAAACTTACAAACATTAGCACAGTAAACAAATAACTAAGTCCCAGTTTGTGCTAGTTAATCAGTATATCTTAGCAAATGCTAACTCTTTCTTCATTATGATAATATATATATATATATATATAATATATATATAATATATATATATATATATATATATATATATATATCATATTTACATTTATATATATATACAGGAATTTCTGTACAGCAAGCAGTATTTCTGTGATGACATGAATATTCATGCATCATTACTCCAGTCTTCAGTGTCACATGATCCTTCAGAAATCATCAATATGTCGATCTGCTGCTCAAGAAACATTTGTCATTACCAATGTTGAAAACATCTAAGATTTTTGTGGAAACCGTGATAGCCTACAATTTACTTCCGCTTTTTTCTTTTTAAAGAAATCTTTTAACATTATCAATGTTACTCTCACTGTTCAAATGAATGCGTCATTGCTGTATAAACGTATGACTATTAATTAATTATATTATTTTATTTTATTAATTTAATTATAAGTCTCACTGACCTCAAACTTTTCAATAAAAGTCTTGCTTCTTAAATCAAAGCTTAAGATAAAGCCATTGTTAACAGTGTCAGAACATATTAATCTCATTTCAACACAATAATAGTCAATACAACACACAGAAAAAAATATTAAGTTTTAAACAATGACAATTTTCAACATCCTTTGGGTCACTTAGCCTACAATAACAGATCTTTGCAGTCACGAACAGACAGTAAAACTCTCATTCATTAATATTTGTTCATAACTTCAGAGTTTATTGAGCTGTAAGAATCCTGACCTATGAGGGCGCAGGAAGCTTCTCAACAGGCCGGGGCAGCTATTTATACCACCACATGCTAATTAGCTGGCATGCTAGAGAGGACAGCCGGAGAGCAACCAAACCAAAGAAACTCCCTGCCAGACTGAAGCTCTCATTCAAACAAGCAAATCTCCGTAAAAATACCAGCAAATACATCAAATTCTCGGAATTTCATCCTTGGTGGCAGAAAGTTGAATCGCCTTAGGTTTTCTAAATACACCGAGAAAATACAATGAAACCATGTTGAGAACTCACATATTCATATTGCATCTTCTTAATGAGGCCGTATAATAATCCCAAAATGGCAGTAATACAACTGATGCTGCTGATTTTCACACATTTGCATATAACCAAAAACCCGTAAGGCCTATTGGAAACCTGCAAGCTGCTGTTTACTATGTAGGTAACAAGGCCCTTGGGAATGGGAAAAAAAAAAACTGATGGTTTTATATATATATATGATATATATATATTTTATATATATATTTTATTTATATATATATATATATATATATATATATATATATATATATATATATATATATATATATATACACACGCAACTTGTATATGGGTCAATGACGTGGCGTGTCAATTCCGGTGTCCAAAGCATATTAATTACATTAAAAATGTATAAATTTTTAAATGCACTTCATTAAATGACTCAACTTCCCCTCTTTAATAACTCATGTGAGAATTCAAAATAAATAATTAATCTTGAAGGAACTATTGAGCTCAAAAGTCCCAAAATGTCATTCCGGGTAACTGTCCCGGCTTAAAATCTGAATACAAAAATATGACAAAAATGTAAAAAATATAAACAAAAGTATTTATAATCTACTTGGGCATAATTGTATTGATGTTTTCAACGATACCTACAAATATAGTGATAATTCTAAGTTTATTTACATTTTTATGACATAAAGACTTTTGTCTCCAAATTGTGATTTCTCTAATGTCATTCCTGGATAACAGACATAAATGACCATTTTGGACCATAATGCATTTTGGTATGTCATGTGACATAATATTGTATCAAAAAGGAGACCCTGAAGGAGCACTAGAACATTTGCAAATTTGAGTAAGCTTCGGTTAAAATGTTGATATTTTGACCTTTTCGGTCACTGGTGCACTTTGCAGCAATATCATGTGTCCATTTGGATAACACTAATAGAACATTTATAATGTTTAATATTTAAAAACTATCTATTTGATCTAAAAGATTACCTTATAGTTATGATAGCTAATTTGTAGTTTTCCATGGTGGTTAAGCTAGTGCCTGATTATAAAGAAAAAAATATCTGTTTTGTCATTCCTGGATAACAACATGTCATTCTTGGATAACAAAAAACCTCCGTTAGCCAGGACATGTCATCCGTTATCCAGAATGACATAAGTGTAACAATCTAGTTTTTAATAAACAGTTGTAAACTTTTAGCCATAGTTATTTTAGTTATATTATTAACATTAACATTATTTACATAATTGTATGTTTTTTTTTGCCATATTTTTGCTGTCATTCATCTTGATTTCATGATTCAATGAGTCACATTCAATTATCTTTGAATTGAATTTTGTAATGTTAATAATAATGTAATCACGAATGATGTAGTTATATTTATTAATTATACCCCATTTTGGTAACACTTTATAATAACTGCATGCTATTAATCATTAGTTAAGCATTAGTAAACAGTTGATTCATAATTTATAAAGCATTTTAATAGACTTTAATAAACAGTTTATAAATACAGCTATACATGCTTTATTCTTGATTTATAATCATATCTATAATGTGTTTACTAATTGTTTCATACTTTGTTAATGATCAATTTATAATTTCTAAATGAAGTATAGCAGTATTTACTTGTTGATAAGTGATTCATAAGATCACTTAGAAAGTGTGTAAATGTAGTAAATTCAGGACATCTTAAAAAATATTATTTAGACATAGTAATAGTTACTTAGTGTGTTAGTAAATGATTTATTAACATGTATTTATACTGTAATTCAGGGTTAATTTGGGTAGTTATAAAGCATTTAGTAGTGGTCAGTTAATTTTTGTGAGCATCTAAAGTGAGGACTAGTTATGCATTGTAAAGCATTTATAAAGGAGATTTAAAGGCTGTTAAATATTTATATGTTCTGTATCACTGTGTTGTGTTTGTTTCCTTTTTCTGTTTAGAAGATAACTGAGTCTTTAAATCTCCTTTATAAATGCTTTACAAGGCGTAACTAGTCCTCACTTTAAATGAGCTCACAAATATAGTTAACTGACCACTACTAAATGCTTTATAACTACCCGAATTAACCCTGAATTACAGTAGAAATACATGTTAATTAAGCATTTACTAACACACTAATGAACTATTACTATGTCTAAATAATCATATGTATGAATGTACATTTTAATAGTTTATTAATCATTTACATACACTTTCTAAGTGATCTTAGGAACCACTGACAGTTCCTACATAACTGGTTTGTAAATAATGCAATACTTCATTTAGAAATGATAAATTGATAAATAATAAAGTATGAAAATACAATTATTAAACAATATAGATATACTTTTAAATCAAGAATAAAGCATTTATAGCTGTATTTATAAAATATGTTAATGTTCTATCACAAAATGTATGAAATGCTGTTGCATTTAAGTGTTGGCTGAATTAATCAATTTACATAAAAAAATGTTGATTGACACGTTTTTATGATTTAAAAAAAGTTTTAGTGTTTTTTTACTTTGTTTCAAGTTTGAGTGTTGGAAGGAAAAATGATACCGATAATGGTTTTCATGGTAATCCTGAAAAATATTGCAGAATGTCCTTCCGTCTAACAGTATGTCATTCCGGCTAACAATGACACAGGCAATTAATTTAACCCATATTTGTGTGTTAGATTACACGATTCTGTTTTATTTTGTTGAGTTAAGGATAAAACAAGTCTTATTTACTTTATTGGAAAACATTTTTAAACATTTACCGGCTTTTTTTAAATTTGGTTCTGAATTTTGAGTTATCAGCAGCCAAAAATGAGCCTATGTCTATATGAAATCCCAAATTGATTTTATTAAATATAATTAAAATGTAGTTTTCCGAGCACTAATTGTTTGTTGAGCTCCAATTATGAATATCAGTACATTTGTATATGCCAACAATGGTAGAAATGTAATTAATTTTAAAATTCATTACGTTACCCAGGAATGACATTTTCATGGGGAAAAAGATCTGATTCACCAAAAAAATGGTTAATTACATTCTTGAAATGTATACATGTCATTGCATTACATACACAACACTCTAATAAGTATAGAAAGTGCTAAAATTTGAATTTCTTGCCAGTTTTATTTTTTTTCACATTTTAAATCCTTATCCGTCATTCACCCTTATGTTGTACACAAAATATAATATATGTGTGATATAAAGGAGTTATATAAATTGTAACCTTTAAGGCCATTACACAATGTTTGCACGTTAAAAAATAAATACGACCTCACGTTATGTCAATCATGCTTGCACTCCGGAAAAAATCGGATCGGGTTCGATTTTCTGTGTTTTTCGCATCCGTAGCAAGCAGTATGAAGGGTGTTTTGACAATTCAGAGCCACCGAATTACGAATCTGAAAAAACGCAGACGAAAATTTCGGACTCAGTGTGCAAGGGCCTTTACAAACAACAAAACTTAATATAATCAATGCATGTTGGGAAACAAACCTGCCCAAATGCTAAGAGAGTTCATTTGAAACTCTTATTTCTTCTTCCCTCTTGTTCTGTTTAACCCTCATCCTAACAAACTTGTACAGTATGTTTATAAAAATGGCAAAAAAAGAGACTGATGTCTCAGAGAGATGGCTAAGAGAAGAAACGACATGCCCAGTGTGAGCGACAGTAGGGGAAATCTAACATATATTCACTGTAGCCTGCGGTGTCTTGTCAAGGGGGATGGAAGCGTACATCGGATATGCATGCGTTCAGGAATCATTTGGGCCAGCCGGCTCCGGGATTTCATTTTGAAGGCCGACGGATTTGATTCCACATGCCGCCCTCTCTGACAGCCGGCACCATGGGGCCTAGATGCTTTAATCCGAGGATAAGCAAGAAGAAGGTGGGATTTTACCTGCTCACACACACACACACACACACACACACACACACAGAGCGAATACAAGCATTTGCTGTACCTCAGGCCAATCTCTCTCATGCAGCCGAAGCCTCTGAAGTCACCACCAAACAGATGCTCCCGGCAAAGAAGGCTTTCAACAGGTCTTTGGGGGGAAAACAGTCAAGTGTGAAGGGTGCGCATACCCAGAAATGCATTCTAAAGGGTATATGCATTCAAAAATGGAGGCAAAGACCTCCTCTGTTCAAAGGGTAGAAGTAGGTCACACTTTCAGGTGTCTAGCGCTATGTGTGCTGCATGAACAAAACACAAAATGGAAAAGTAACTGAGCTGAGGCATGGTTTCTGTTTTGAGCTCACACTTTTAGCTGACTTTGTCACACTGAGCGTGTGAAGGTTGTTTTGTTAAGCAAGGGAATCTACACAGCTAACAGGGAACGTTCTCAGAACTTTTGCTAACGTTCAGGCAAGTATCTTTCAAAGTTATGAACACATATTCTTCCAGTAACGTCTGTAGAATCTGGTCTTTAATAATGTTCTCAAAACGTTAGCACAAAAAAAAAACGTTTATACAGTTTAGTGTAATTTTTTAAATGCAACTACTTGTTTCAGAATGGTCAGAGAACATTCAAAAGTGACATTCCCATTATGTTTGAAGAATAATCAAATTCTTTAATGTTCACGTAACCAAGAAAAGCATTAAAAAAGGAGGAAATTTTAAACATTATAATAAATCACTTCATTGGAACGTTAGCAAAACATTGTTAGAACTTATGTTGTTAGCTGGGTACTACTCATTTATCATTAGCAAAGCACACCACGGAAACAAACTTAGCCATCACAATACTTTTCAGATATAAATTTTCAATATGCTGCTGGTGTTTCAGGTGTGAATGAATCTTTAAGTGAATGAATCATGTTTACTGAAGTCACTTTCTTGTGTTTTGATGCAAACAAATAGCATTTAAAGTGTCAAATCATTGTTTGCTCCGACTAAATAAACATGTCCTTTCACTGAACGAGTCAATTTTGAGTCTGAATGACTGACACTGAAAGAGACGTGAACACACCAAATTGAATGATGACTGAACGAAAGGATAAAAATAAACTAATTTATTTTGGCTAATCAATATATTTGACTCTGTACATTCATTGTTAGGAAAACTTTTCTGTTCATTGCTAGTTTTCTTGTGAAGCGCTAAGCTTACTCTCCCTTACTCTCTTTCACTCCCCACACATAAACACAAACATAAAAACTCTGCAGATTGAGCCGAGGAACCATATCAAGGTCACTCTCTTATCTTCAGGCCACATGACCCACCCTGGACCCTCAGGGCGGCTTGTGTCCCTCTGTGACCCATAATCATGCACTGGGCTGAGCCTTTGAGTCATGATCCCCCTCTCATTTCACGTATCCCTGAAGCTGAAGCAAGCGTGCATCCAAAGCACTGCTGGTACAAAACGCTTTATGCCTTTTTATAGCAGAACTAGTGGCTTTTTAGTGGCCTGGAATTGAAAACAGGGAAGGAAATGACATGAGTTCTTCCTAAAAGTGATATGGAAAAGGAGAATACACAGTATAAAACACTTTGTGTGACAAACAGACCAATTTAGAGGAGATATTGTTATTGTACATCCACACCAGAGACATGTTAAACACTGCAAACAGATTATTGAGTCATTTATTTTTACTGAATTGGGTTACTGAATCGATTCAGTCAAACTTGTGAACGAATCAACCAGTGTTTTTATTGTTAAATAAAACTAAAACTATTAAAATGTGTTTTCAGTAACTGAAATAATGCTGAAATAAAATATAAATATTTTAGAAGAAAAACGTAACCTAAAAAGTACTCAAATTACTAAAAATAAAACAAACAAAAGCTAAAAAAAATAATAAAATTGACAAAAGTATATAACAAAACTTTTAAAGTGAAAACTGAAAATAAACTAATAAAATCTCATACAAAATATTATTAAATACTACATTCGTTTATAAATAATACTAAAATAACACTGTTATGACCTTGATCAAATGGTTCTTTTGAAAACATTTTATACAAAAGAATCAAAAGACATCGGTACTATTTTCAAGAACATCCAAAAAAAAAATTCAGTCTTTAAAAACTTTTTTTTCCTCCCACCCCCCCCCCCCCCCTTTGGTTGCAAGTTTAGTTAAATTTTGTTGGTAATGACGGATTTTGCGACCAAAGTTCGGGAAACGCACCCCAGTTGGGTAACAACGCTTTTGGAAAAAAGCCCCCCTGAATGTGATCAAGAAGAAAAGAAAGTAAAAAGCAAAGCAATTAAGAGCAATCAAACTGGAGAAGTGGATACGACAGAAGCAATTTAAAACCCCACGGCTGTGCACTTGATATGAGGACAGTTTGTTTAGTTCCATTCTGCATCCATCCCATTTATTAAAATTCCATTCTGTTTACTTTCCCGAGCTATCGTAACAACACAAATAATTCGGCATAGACAGACCCAATGTGAGAGGTCACATGTGAGAGGTTACCTGATGAAACATGCTGAGTCGCTTTTAAAGTTCATTTTAGACCAAACATCTCGACTCGTTTTGGTTGACTGGATCACAAGATGAAGAGGAAGACATACCCGTTTACTCCTGGTGTTTTAATCCATCTCTTTTGTCCACTTTCAACCACTTCTATCATGATTTCTTCGAGGAAAGGGTGTATTGTCTGGTAAACATATGTTTGTTTGTTTGTTTGTTTTTTTCAAATCTTTCGATGTAATGGACAAAATAAGCTCACGCAATTTACATATGAACGCACCCAGAGACGAAGGAAAAACATATGGAGAGCAACAGCTTTCGTTTCTGCTCTGACAGCCGCAAGAACACGCCGAACAGTGTGTGAGTTAAAAATCAGGAATGGTGAGAGAACATTGTGCTTGGTACATTTTTCATCTTTAAACCAAACTTGGGTCTAAAGCCGACATAGCTTAAATCTCGTATGGCTAGCGTGCTCCCCATTATGTTGACACCTAAGGTCAGTAGACGGTCTTTTGCAGAAGTGGTCGAAAGTGGACAAGCTCAAAACGTTTTAGACTCAGTTTAGTTAACACCTGTATTTATGCCCCGTTTACACGAAGGGAAGATGCAGATATTGCCCTGCGGTTTGGCCTCTAATTTACATGAAAACCCCGTTTTTATCACAGAAAACGATTATTTCTAAAAACTCCCGCCAAAGTGGAGATTTCTGATAACGCCGGTTATGTGTTGCCGTGTCAACTGGGAGAAACAGGGTTTTAGGTTCTCAAACGTCACATTATGCGCCAGAAAATGCTTAACGTCATGTAAGCGTCCAGTTTGGCATAGGTATGATGGCGCTCAGGGCTGGACTGGGACGAAAAATCGGCCCGGGCATTTTGGCCCAGACCGGCCCACTAGATCATAAACACAAATCTTTTTCTTTTTTTCACAAATCTTTGCACGTCCTTGAATATGTTTATCATCTCATATCCCTTAAAACCACTAATGCCATAATGAGTGAGTAGGAATGAGTGAGATTTAACATGAAATAACTACTACTTGTAAAATACAATTGAAGTAGGCTACACTACACAGTGACGAAACCTAAAACAAGATACAGTACCGTATAACTTACATTGGCATAGCAATACCAGTGTTTCATACAGGATTTTTGGTAAATCTGTGGTGGGTGTTAATCTGTCTAGGGGGATGGGGGGCATGCCCCCCGAAAGAAAATTTTGTGCTTTTTAATGTTAAATTCAGCCATCAGGTGCACTTTTAGAGTAAAAAATTAAGAGCTCCAACCCATATTCAGTGTGCAAATTGAACAAAGAAAAACTCAAACCTCTTTTAGTTATGATATAGTGTCTGTCTACATTACACTACTACATAATAATAGTTATAATATTATTTCCCATGACAGTAATATACATGTATTGTAAAACAAATGCACTGAAAAATAAAATAAACTTTCATAATTAGTTTCGTACTAATTTCTATATAGAGAAACACGTGATCTTTTATTTTGGCAGAAAACATGGTTTCCAAACACGTCTCATTACAATTCTAGTAAAATGCGTAATCATCAACTATGCAGATGTGGAAATAATGTAATGGGTTCTACAGCCTTTAGGTGTTAAAATAGCCTAGTTCTGCTCACCACAGTCCTCTACACTCACTCATTTCTCTCCTGATCCTCCTCACTCCTAATCAGACACTTGAAGGGCCTGATTCTTTTTTCACGCTATTTCCCTGCACTCAGTGGTGGAAAGTAACTAATTACAAATACTTTTGTTACAGTACTTGAGTAGATTTTTTGATTTTTTCTACTTTCTTGAGTATAATTAAATTGTTGTACTTTTACTCTTACTTGAGTAAAATAAAAATAAAGTATTCAACTTCTCTACATTTATTTTTCACCAAAAGTACAAAGTACTTTGACAAAGGTGCCGACGGAGCAACAGGGCAAGCTGACATTTGACAGACACTTTTCAAACTACTGCGGTGGAGCCTCTGCGCTTCAGCCAATGACAGACAGAACTGAAGCAGTGTTTTGAATCAGTAGCGCTAACGTTTCAATATTTCAGTGCATGTAAGTGAGTATTCTGCTCATATTTAATTATGGAAACTACTGAAATGGGTCATACCATTGATAATACCAGAGCACTGAGCAGTTGAAGTAAATAAAAAAGCTTGGCTCATAACATGAACGCAGTTATAGCATGAACGGAGCAAGATCAATGTAAGTGTCAAATACATGCACACCGTTCAATTAATGGTAAAGCTCGCCCTCTTTAACAATACAGTTAAACTAAATATACGAAGCAAACTTTGTATAAAGCTGAAAAAACAGTGAAATAAGATTGCATGATTTATCTGTCAATCAGATGCATGTAAAAGTGTAGTTCGTTCCTATGGCAACAGTGGGCTCCCAGCACATTTTCGGTAGGCTTTTTTTTTTTATCGGACCTCTCACTTAACCTTCTTTGCTTTCAATTATGAAATGATTCAAATCAAAACAATCAAATGATCTTACTTGGACTTACTTTTCAAAATTAGTAATAAAATTGCTCTTGCCAACAGAGAAAGCTAGTAGTCTATATGTGGAGCACTTTTATCATGGATGGATGCACTTTTTTGGGCTTCAAATTTTTCCAGTCATTCACTGCCATTATAAAGCTTGGAAGAGCCAGGCCATTTTTTAATATAACTCTGATTGTGTTCGACTGAAAGCAGAAAGTCATATCTTCTAGGATGACTTGAGGGAGAGTAAATCATGGGCTAATTTTCCTTTTTGGGTGAACTATCCCTTTAAAGACATGCATCATTCTTCTGAAAATCTCCTGATAGTTTGATGAACACAGATATATTATAGCTGTGTTTGTCTTCATGTTTCATCAGTCAAAACATCACTATTTGCATGTTATTATATCCATATAAGGCATTTCCTGAAATGTGTAAGTTTAATACTTCTATGCATCAGCACTGGGCCTTCAGTATGAATGAAACAGAGGACATGAGAGTGTTTAGCGCTCCATTTCGCTATCATCTCCCCATTTTGGGTAAAAATAGAAAAATACTAAAGTAATTTGTAACGTAGTTACTTGAGTAGTTTTTAAGCAAACTACTTATTTACTCTTACTTGAGTCATATTATATTTCAGTACTTCTACTTGTACTCAAGTAAATTATTACTTAAGTAGCAATACTTTTACTTAAGTACAATTTGTCAGTACTCTTTCCACCACTGCCTGCACTTTTCTTGCGTTTCTTCTCCATCGCTCTGACGATTTAAACAAATACTGCCGGCTCGCTCAGAGCCCAAAGGGTGAGGTGTTTCAAGATGTGATTGGACCAGCCCAGTGTCAATCAAGAAAATTACCAATGGGCCGCTGATCTACGCGTTTCATGGGCCGGTCTGAGAAAAACAAAACCTACTGACTTTTTTTGTCCAATGCACCGGTAAAAAGATCCCAGCGCCGCCAATTAATCAAAACTAAACGAATGGGCCGCCGATGTACGAGTTTTATGGGTCGGTCAGATTTAAAAAAAAAAAAAAGTTCAGGCAAATGCCCGAAATGCCCGATGGCCAGTCCAGCCCTGATGGCGCTCGACGGTGTATTTATTCGGGTTGATGTAAATTACAACTTTTCTGAAAACGATGTTGTGTGCACGATGTTATTATTGAAAACAGAGGGGGGGGGGGGGAAATATTCGTTTCTCTAAATACCCGGCTATGTGTAAATGTGGCCTTGGTGTCATCCTCTTGTGATCCGATCAACCAAAAAAACATCAAATACCAGGTGTAAACAGGGCAAATATCGAACCCCTCCGGTCCTACTCACCCCAATCCGAACAGGACTCGAACGGGGGTCTGCGGCATGGGGGGCGGACACTAACAAGGACGCTAGTGTGCCTCTTGAGATTGGTGAGGTGAGGTTTACTCTCACAGCTCTTACTAGCTGGCCTCCATTACATAAGGACAGCATAAAAAGGCAAATGTTTGACCAGTGTACTGTAAATGGAAATTTGCTGGAATCAAGTGAACTGAGAACTGTTTATGGAATATTTTCGCTATTTGACTGCATTTTAAATGATCAATCCTCTCAGTGCCGTTCCATTCCTCAGAATTCCACAGCTTGTCCTCTGGAATCAATGCTGGAAATATATATTTAAAAAAAAGTCTGTCAGAGTCTGGTGATGAGTAAATGCCCCCCACACACATACATACTGAAAACCTACACCCTGCCAAACCATCTCTTTAGCGCCTAGCGCGTAAAGAACCCGATTTTTACAAAGCGTTCAGACTATCTGTTTTCATTCGCCCTCCCATTTTCAGACACGGCAGACACATATTAACTTCCAAATTGAGTTCGGAAACAGCTTAGGCATTATAATGCTTCACAAAAGGGGTCTTTTCAGGCATTCACATGGATTGAATCTTGGGGGCTCAGCTTATTTCAATTTCATTCAAGAATTGAACTCTTCATGGACAATTTAACGTGGCCGTGCTCTATTTTTTATTCTCCCCCAGATCTTCAGGCCGGAGCCGCATGCTTTCTGCAGGGCGGAAGCCGAGACAAGCGTTAGACAGTCTGCTCGCTGTTTGGGGAATAAGGCAGCAATATCCATTCGAAATGTCAGCAACAGGCAACAATATAATACTCCCACATATCAACTTCAATCCCTGAGGGCGTTGTAAAAGGGAAGCGACATTTACGAAACAATGCCAGCAAATACCATGTGACCAAAGATGGAAAGCAAACTCAGAAAGTACCTCTTTTTACTGTCATCGGGAAAATTGGTGCATATGCTAACAAGGGTGATTTCATTTTTTTAATTCCACATGATGTCTTAGTTGAAAAGAGCCCAGTTCTTTCCCTGTCCGTTGCGTGGTCCGCTGGGATTGGCTGTTTTTGTGCTCCTGTCTGGTCATAATGAGGCCCACAAAGGCACTGTGAAGACAGACGAATATTTCCCTTGACGTTGATAAATGGCTAGCATGAAACCATGGTTAGCGCCATAGAGTGCAGATAACATTAGCATGCTACCAGAAAGAAGTAGTGAGCCATATAATTACCTGTTTATATCAAACATTTCTCATCAATTTTACATGCATTTTTATATATTTCATATTTACACATAATATTTACGCTGAAAAAAATAACTTTTTTTCATTACATTCCCAGCATAAATAAATATTATGTGTAAATATAACATAAGAGACCACAATGTATTACATTTGAATTCCAAAAATCAAGTTTTCAATGTTGTTTATATGTCTATGTGGTGTTTTTAATATGCTTTAAGACAAACAATGTGCGAATTCAAAAGTCAACACCATTTCTGAGTATTTTCTCTTTAAAAATGCTGTAATCTAAAGACAGTGCGGTTTGAAATAGCTGGTGTTTCTGACTTGACAAACTACCATGTAACCAATCACTAACACTAATATCATTAACTGAAACAGTGGAATCTCAAGAAAAGCCACCGTATATGTTTCTGTTGATATGAAAAATCGGGTAGATTTAGCAATATAATGGGTGTATGATGTATATGCTATGATGACCTACATGCTCCACTGACGTTCTGAGTTGTTCAATGCGTTTCTAATGATTGTTAGAAGGCAGTTGCCCGACTCAGAGATGGTGACAGGCAACTTGTTTCGTGTAACATTAGCCGCACATTATTAGCTGTTTGATAACATAGTCAAGCAAAAGGCTAATCATCATATTAATTACGTTATGTTTCTGCTGTTGTAAAGAGCAATACCATTGTGCAGCGTTTACCTCAGTAAGTTGGCCAAGTGAATCTGTGAGCTGGCATGAGTGGAGACGGGGCTATAGCATATTCATGGTTCCGCATATACTAAAGTTGTGTAAGGGTTTAAGTTTTAATTATTGATATTAAATGTCAAATAAAAACAATGTTTTATTTTTTTTATAATCTTATAGATAGATAGATAGATAGATAGATAGATAGATAGATAGATAGATAGATAGATAGATAGATAGAATAGATAGATAGATAGATAGATAGATAGATAGATAGATAGCATTTTTGCATTTCTCGGTTGATTTTACACACAGCTCAGAAAGATGTGCAGTCACTGATCTGATGCAGAGGGGCCGCTATGATGGGTATAGCCTATGTGAACGTGTGCGCGTGAGTGTGTGCACCCACTTCCTGACATGAAGGTGTAGGATCACACCCATTATTCTAAAGCAAAGCTGTGTGACGGCACGCGGCCTCCGAGCGGCGCGGCGTCATGATCGATGGCGGCCATTAATCACGCCAGCGCCGCAGCCGGAGATTGATGTGCAGAAATTCAAATCTTCAAGCAGCGTTTTAAAAAATTAAAGCAGCGAGGCAAGGTTAGGAACCTTTCCGGTGACGCTGAATGAGAGGGCCGGGAGCAATGAGCTCCCTGGGGTAAAGGAATCTCACGCAGAGGCTCGGAGAGCTTCTTTTAACCTTTGAACCGCCAGCTGTCACGGACACCTGAGTGCTGGCTTGACAAAACGAGTAGGCTGAAGAGCGGAAGAAATGGCTAAATAAAACTCCAGTCAACTTCGACCAATAAATGAGTTAGCCTAAGTATTTCTTTGAATCACAAAATGAACTTGATAAGAATATTTATTTACACAATATTTTAGGTAGCTGCTATTTGCACTGTGCAAATAGCGATACACTTCTGCCTATAAGGTGGGCTATTTGCACTTTTTGTAGAGTAGTGCAGAGATGAAGCATTTTTTTAGGTCTAAACCCGGAAATGAGTTAGCATTTTAGCACTTCCAGTTCCTTCGTCTCAAAGTCAATGGGTTATTTTGAATAGGTTTTTGGTTGAATGGCTTAAATAAGGCTCAAGACACAAGTCACATTTTATTCTATGGCATAAAATACATCAGTATTTCCTCACTCGTGATTTTAAAGCTGTTACGTGTCTTGAAAAAAGGTGGTTGCTAACAAGTGGATAAATGGGACAACAGAGGCTGTCGTGGACATTAAACGTCATCATGTCAAACTGGTAAGCTCAGTCCAATTTTTCAGCTTATGATCATGCACTTACAAACAATTCTAACTCAAACATTTAGGGAAAATGTTTGTTTAGATAAAAACAGAAAGAGTTGTTAGAAGCTTTGTAATATTGAAATCGTGGGACCATGTAGTTCATTTATAGCCTATCCCTTTAGCTTTTTACTTCCACCGACTGCATTTACGCTTCAAAATTCATAAGAGTTGTGTTCATCAGTGAAAATAATCTTGATGGACAAAACGTGTAAGTATCATAAACGTTTGTTGATCACAAAGTATATTTTTTGCCAATATCCAAAAGCCTATAAAAAAATCATATTGGGTTTTTGTCGAGGGAACCACCCAGACAGGAACATAGTGTCGGCCCAGATCTAACATATACACACTTTATTTTAGGGTCCAATTCTCACTATCAAGTCTCACATGCGCTCCACATAAGATAGACTGTTCCAAATCAATCACTTTGGTTTCACATCAATCAGGATGCTGCCTATGTAGGCTTCATTTCAGCTTACATAGTTTCCGGATTTGGGTCATGGCTAAGTTCAGCAAAACAACACGGATGCATTTCTGCACACTCAATAATTCAGACTCCTACTTTTCCAGGTCACAGAGACATTTACGGTTATTTGCGCCTCGAGTTTGGCAGGAGGCGCTGCTTCAAAACCTCGCCATTGAGAGGAATGTTTTACAGTGGGACATAAAGCGGAGAAGCAGATGGGAGGATTTAGCTCCAAAATGGCTGCATGACAAAGAAAAACTAAACTCACTTGAAAAAAAAAACATTAAACGCTCTTGTGATCTGCTCTTTTCAAATGCGTGATAGGAGCGAACCGCTAAACTCATCAGAGGTGATGATATCGCTCATTTCGCCGAGGGCCCAAGGCATCGATTCCAGTCCTGCCTTTACATAAAGTGCCTAGTTCCAGAGGGCCCTATAAATTCAGTCAGTCGCTATGGGAAAGGGCAGTGTCGCACGCTGTTAATTTAATAAAGGAATTGGGACCTAGATTCCTCCCACCCCGCAAAAAAAACATTTTGAATTTTCCTAATGGCTTATTATAGTAACGTTCTGTTACATTTCCCGTTCTTTCCTTTTTGAGAATTACATATGTGGCTCATAAGAAGCTGTTAAGGGTGGATTTATTTCTCTGGACTGAGAAAAAAAAACATTTAATAATTTGCAGAGGCCTCTAAAATGTTATGCCTGAAGCAGTGTTAATAGTCTAAAACAAGCCTTTTTTATCAAATTGGTTTCGCAAGCATTAAAGAGGCACACGCGTTCCCCTTATTAGGACTTTGTATGGATTATTCCCCTTTAGTTTAGTGCAGGGACATAGTGCTTCACTCAGCCTTTTCTGAAGGGCTTAAGGGCAGCCATATTAGAAGAAAACGAACAGAACAACAGACTTGCTCATCTTTCAGAACATTTCAGGGAAACCGAAGTGTCTTATTTGGCCATGCAGCACTTAGGGACACTGGATGAATTGAATGAAAATACAAATGTCCATAAGACTTTTACACAGTAGTGTATATGAAAATGAACAACATGTTAATTTTCCTCAAAGCATGTGAATTGTACCACATTAGTATTGTTTAATGTATGTTTTCTTTTCTCTATTTGACATTGAGGATTTCTAAGAGTTGAGCTGTGTGCTTCAAAAATGAATAATTTTAATCAAGAAGTCAACTCATTTGATGAGTGAATCTTTAGCTGCATTCTTATTCTGATTTGAAAGACTAATTACAGTCCTTGACATAGATGAGCATGGATGCATATATTGTCACCGTTTCAGCTTATGATGCATAAATGCAATCACTGTCAATAAAAGGTCATTGTTTTTGGTCAATGATGCTAAATATAGCAGTGAATTGAAGGAGGAGCTGTTTCATAGCTAGCCGTGGCCATGTGGGGAAACTGTCGTGTTCCCAGAACGAGTGAAGAGATTTCTATATCATTTTAACATTGTTTCTGAGACAATAGGAGCCTTTAGCCACTATAAACCCATCCATTCCTGCTGCATCCTTGGCTGAGGGTCTCTCTGGAAAACTCTAGCAATTAGGAGGTGAAAAAGAGTCAAATAAAAAATACAGAGAGAGGCAGATTTCCCGAACATGCTTAACATGGGGAGCACAACACACCCATCAAGAGTCAACTTCTCAGTCTTTTTCAATCCAATGGAGATGAATAGAACATTCAGCTATTTGCATTTTTATATTAGGTGTGTAGAGCTGCTAGATTAATCGTTAAACGATCGCTCGATTCAAACACCCACACAATCTTATGTTATTTTGTTTAAATTTTTTAAGCACAACTTAAACAACTGTCCAATGACCAAAGTTCAGAACCAATTTTATGAACCACATTCGAAGACAATCACAACCATAAGACACAACAATAAAACCACAAATAACACAAATATGCCCCACAGGTGCAATATACAGCCAGTTATGATATGCAGAAAGAAATACACGTGCATATAATCTGCGTAGAAGTGAAAAGTCGTCAAACAAAACACAGATTTATCTAGTAGTGAAGTCTTTGCGTTTTCATTTAATTAATCATTTAAACCAATTTTCTTTTTATAAAATTAAAATGAATTTTTTTTTTAAACTACAGCAATTCAAATTTTGTCAGAACCTCTAGTAATTATTTGACATGTTATTATAACATGTTTAGAATTGTGGAAGAATCGTGATTATCGTGAATTTTTCAATCCAACAAATTGTGATTGTCAATTTTTCCAGAATCATGCAGCTCTATAGGTTTGTAATGCATTTTAATTGATCACAAATTCATGTGACGATTACATTCATGATGACAAAAAAAGTTTTGATGTTATGTTTTATTCCTCTGTGAGTAATTAAAATAGCATATAGCCAATCGAGGTCCCAACATAATGCCAGTGGCTTTGTGTTGTTTGTTAATGATGCATATTCTATTTCATTAAAACCTTAGTTGTGTGTTTACTGTGAAATTATTTCCCCAGTCGCTTTACATAACACAATAAAAACTAATTTCTTGAAGCAGACATGATGAATGTCATCGAAATCTTTGGGGACTGACATGTAAGCGGAGATGTGCGTGTGGAGATCAGGAACATCCCAGGGGCCGAATCCCCTACAGCTTGCCAGGTTGAAAAGCCGGCAAGAAATAAAGACTACTGCCAGGCAAAGCGGTGCCCATGGGAAAAAGCGTTTTATTAAAAAATAAGATGGGCTGGAGACGAGCCACTATGAAGAACAGAACTGAAAAACCAGTTGGGATTTCTGTGAGGAGCCAATTGGATATTATGGCATACATGCAAAATAAAACGCTTTTATCAACATAAACACACATTCTGGGTTTGTCAAAATAAAATTGGCGCTTCAGTGTGAATTAAATCATAAGGGGGTCAGTTTTGGGATAGTGGGTATTTATGGTGTTCGGGTGGAGCACCTACACCTCTGTCCATGCTTATATTTTTCTTAATATATAACTATTAATGAATTTTATACAGGTCATTTTCAGGACATGGGAGGTTTGTCTCGCACATCTGCAAGTGTCGGATTTTTAATCTAACTTGTGTGGATACATGACAGGCACTAAGGGGCTTTTTCACGATGCTCCCCCAAGTGCAAGGCAATATTTATTTTGGAAACAAATTAATATTAAAAAAAATGTACCTTACTTATTTGTCAAGTGATAATATTTTTGTTTATAACCTCTGCTCCAGTTTAAACGTAATACGCTTAATCGTAAAACTTTTCACAAAAGTGCATGAGTAAGCAATACACTTCTGCAAAAGGCAGCATTCCCTTGATGCTTTGCTGAACAGCCAATCAAAACTCTTAAAGAGTAATGGGATACTACAATACCTTTAATGGGGTGTTCACAGTGTAATAATGGGAGTCATACCCCTTATAATTCGCACTTTTTCTGTTATCCATCATTTGCTTCCCACTTTCCCATACAGCAGGATACAACTTGACATTAAACCCTATCACTGATTCTACAAAAAAAAGTAGCTTGGACGAAGGCATTCTTGAATTCTAATTGATTTCATCATCCCCTCTCAGACAAGAGCATCCGCAGCCTCACAGCACTGCTATAATTTATGTAGAGAATATTAAACACTCAGCTCTATTGATCCCCACCGCTCTTTATGTGACGTCTTCCTGCTGGGAATAACGGCTGAGGCCTTGTTAGGCACTCGTGAGGAGAAAAAGAGATCCTGTCAAGAGCACTGATTTTCTACTCCCATAGCAACTTAAACATGGAGGCACAATCATTTTTGCTGTGTCAAAGGCTTTTTATGGCTTCATCTCTTGAATGAATGTACCACAATTCGAAATGGACAGTAAAGTTTTGTGTGAGTCTTTTTAAAAGCCGGTTGTTAACACATCTCGGCCCTCTGGTCTTTTCACTGTTTGTATCACTCTGCTTGTGTTTGTCAGTGTAGTTAGTGCTAGGCATTTTCCAGCTATTCTTTCTGAAGGTTACATTAGTTGCGTCCCAAATGAAGCACTATATGCACTTATACACGATGTACTTATGCACTATGTACTCAACCGTGTAGTGTAGGAACTTCATAAGATTGTAGTCATTCAACATTGGAGTCTGATTGCCTCTCTTCCGCTACACCATTAAAGCCGTGGCAGTGAAGTGTCCAACATTCCACACTTCATTTTTTTGTGTCCATCATCCGGGTATTTGCATTTTGGAATTTTCAGTGTGAACACACTCACATTATTTATACTACAAAAAAGGGTATGGAATAGTGCATACATCATTCACTCCAGTGATTTATACAAAGTTCTTTCAGCAACTGAATAAGTGGCTTCATACTGTACTTAGTAGGTGAAAAACAGTAGCCTTTGAGAAAAGATTAGATGACCTACAATTTCTGTGCGATTCGGAAGTGTGCATCCAATGGGAATGTTACTAGTCCACGGGAGAGGATTTGTAAATGGCAGTGAAACAACTTATGTTACACATGTTTTTGTAGAATCAGTGATAGGTTTTAATGTCAAGTTGTATCAAGCTTTCATTTCCGCCACAGAATAAAAAGTTAAATGACTTCGCAAACTTTTAAAAAGTATATTCTATATTATATCTATATTCTACAGTAGGTCACATGACAATGACAACAAAAACATACACATTCTACATAGAATATACTTTTCACAAGTTAGTGAAGTCATTTCTTATTCAAAACACCTACTCGCACACATTTTGTATGCGTTATTGACTCATTTACTCATCCGGTTTGTTCACTGCTTTAGTAAGAAACAAATCAAAAGTAAGCAAATCATTTAAATATTCATTCAATTGATTCGTTCAAAACTCTGATTCATTCAGAAATCAAAAGTGAGCAAATCAGTTAACTACTCATCCAACCACTTTTAAAACATTTTAAGTTAAATATTAACATTTACACTAAAAAAAGGCAGAATTGTGAGAGAAAAAGTCGCAATTACCTTTTTTCTTCTGTGGCAGAAATAAGCTTCCATAGATTTGTTCAAAATACTGATTCGTTCAGAAACAAAACAAGCTCTTCATGAGTGAGTCATCAAATTCAGATTCATTCAGGAAAAAGTGTGGGTTCTGCGTTGTCTCGAGACGGTTAAATTTGACTTTTATTGGCATAGAAACAGCAACGAAAACAACATAGGTAACAGCAAATATTGTGTTTAAAATTTAAGTTAGTCAATATTAAATTAATCTGACTCTAATTTTACACGTTTGAATAAAATCAATATCACCTTCGCAAAGGGTTAAATGATGCATCTTTGCGAATTACATTCTGAAGTTGTCAATCTTACAAAACAGCACTTATATGCACTTTTATGCACTTATTTAATTAGGAAGAAGGTCAAGGGGGTGCGGTTTAGGTAAAAGAAGCTGTTAGATAACCAAAGACTGCGAGAAGCACTCCATGTCCTTTTCTTATTAGCCCTACCTTTCATTCAGCGCAGTGGGATGCCATTTCTGGCTCACAGAACTCAAACTTCCCTAAGGACACCCTGCTCTGCAAATTCGGTGCGAAAATGGGTACAGATTAGAGCATTATTAGTCAAGCCTTTAACTTCATCTTGTGAGCACACACATACTTACGTACACATGCGCGTTTGCCCTTCAATAATCTCCACAGCTCAGTAGGAGTGAGAAGTGGCAGGTACCTGGCACTGCCATATTAATTATGTTTAGTGATACATCAACTATTCCAATTCAGAACTGCATGTCATGTTGCAATTATGCATTCACTTTTCTCCCAGGACTGCAGTAGAAGAAATTAGACAAACAGCAACTCTTAAATATGCTTAGTTGACAGGTATCTCGAATACATTTCACTTTACTGGAGATAAATATATATTTATTTGCATTTCAGTTCCTGCCATAGCCTTTGAAAACTATATTTTAATAAGTGTCATCATTTCAGAGGCAAATTGAACACAGCTTGGCATTTTGTAATGGGTTTAGATGTAATATTTTTAGTGTAATTTAACTACTACTATTATTTTTTAATGAAAATATGAGCATGCTTACAGAATTCAACTCCTGCATTTCCACTAGGAACAAGAAGTTTTCACACCCTGTGACTATGTACAGACTATTCTTTTCCAAGCCAATGTCGGACTGCTTCCGTAAATCCTGATGGATGGTCCTTTTGATCGCTTTCACCACTGAAGAGTCACCAGGATGTCTTGATGGAACCAGACAGGAAATGAAGCGGTGACAGCCGATGTGGGATTCGTCTGTTCAGACACTGGATTAAAAGCTTTGACCAACTCTTCAGCATTTGTGATGTCCATCTTGTTCAGTCTCTGGACAGTATCACAATATCCCTTTTAAATTTGCCCATTGAAAGCTCCAATATCTTCTGACTTCTTTCAAATCAAGTCTGATACTCCAATGTAGCTCCTAAGTGGCTCTTGTGGGATTTGGAGAACACAAGGTATTACATTTAAATTCCCCCTGTGGTGAAATTCAAGTTTTCAATGTTGTTTATATGTCTATGTGATGTTTTTAATATGCTTTAAGACAAGCCATGTGTAAATTCAGAAGTCAACAGTATTTTCTCCTTAAAACTGCAGTGAACCAAAGACAGTCTCAAAAACGCAGTTTGAAATCCCTGGTGTTTCTGACATCACAAACTACCTTGTAACCAATCACATCAATGTGTGATTGTTAACAAGTAGATAGTAAATAATAGAATAATTAATAACCAAGTGTTGGTATAAAAAGAATCAAGAAGCATGTTTATCGCACCTCAAAAGCTTGTTTTCAACTCCACTATTTAGCCAGAGCTGAAGTTTCTTGCTTCAGTTTTTCTCACCGCTAGCACTAGTAAGCACAAATGTTTTATGCTTCAAGAAATAAACACAAGGTTGCTTGTTCCCGATTGCCTGAGAAAGAGTATTTCACGGCCTTGTACGAAATATCACTTATGTTTCCTTGGTATCCATTTTTACGCTTAGTTCAGTATGATGTCTAAAATTTCTTTCCACGCTTGGTCTGGTTTTTGCTGCTAATCTAATGGCAGATTTGTCGCTGACCTTGCTAACAATCTCTAAGGTGTTGTAAGTTTACAAACTGTTATGTGAACACGATTTGTGGGGTTTGCACTGCCGGTCTGTACACCATGTAAGACTTTTCTACAATGTAGTTTCAGAGGAAGCCTTGCTGCTTGGATTCATGGTTCAATAGAGAGTAGAAAGTACAGACTGATGGTGCCAAAAGATGAGGATTTGGAAGCTATGATTTATAAAGGCCATCGGGGAATGTAGGCAACAGGGTCACAACGTGACTCAAGAAACACTCAGAGATTTATGGTCAGTACAAGTTGAGTCGACATGAAACGGATGTCGTAATAGTCTTTTCTTCCCTATTGTGACGTATGTGTATGAGTTAAACGGCTTCTCAAATGTGGAAAAATAAAGTAGGGCGGGACTTGAACTGTTCGTAGGGAATTGATTGGACGGTTGTGGTTTTGTCCCGAATCAATGTAAGTGATTTCTATAAAATTATAAGCTTCATATTTTTGTTTTTAAATCCTCCAAAAATGGCTATGAGCTATGACCTCGATTTTTGCTAATTTTTACAAAAGCAAATTGGTGACGAGGTGAAAATAGACTTTTGTAGTAAAACAAAATTATGGAACAAATTATGTCGGGTAATTTTAACTTGTATTATATTCCAATAACACACCTCAAGGGGTTATCATCCATCCATCCATCCAAACCCTGCTATGTTTTCAGAAACAGTCACAAAGTTAAATGATAATTCCGATATTGAGCACTTTGAGTCTATTTTCTAGTTTGTTTTGGATGAACTAGAGTGGTGGACACCAAAATGTTGACGATGGGTCCTGTCTCGACTTTTTAACTCTTTTAGAATCGCCTCTGAGCGCTTCAGAGTGGCTGTCTATGGGCATGCACAAACATGTCCTTAAAACAACCCTTAACGTTCATTTTCAAAACTGTGACACTCACCGAGTGGTTAGTGGTGTTCGTTGATGTTCAAAACAAGTAGCGTAGCGAAATACAGTTTCTGTCGTGTTTTATTTGGCATTTTGTAAAATCGCATTGATGTCTGTTGGAGGACTCATTGCTCGTTGATATTACTGCGCTACCGGAGTGTGCTAACGCTTCAGACTCAAATATCGAGCGGAAGTTTATACGCGGTTGTGAGGTATCTGAAAAAATAGTTCCACTATAGCAAATAACACGGATTGAAATCATACATTGCACCGATATATTTGTTTTTAATCATCAACGAACACCACTAACCACTCGGTGAGATGCACAGTTTTGAAAACGAACGTTAAGGGTTGTTTTAAGGACATGTTTGTGCATGCCCATAGACAGCCACTCTGAAGCGGTCCGAGGCGATTCTAAAAGAGTCAAAAAGTCGAGACAGGACCCATCGTCAAAATTTCTGTGTCCACCACTCTAGTTCATCCAAAACTAACTAGAAAAAAGAATCAAAGTGCTAAATACCGGAATTATCCTTTAATGGTGAAGGATTGTCAATGAACTATAGTTACTTTGACTTTTACATTGACATTAAATACAGTAGACTGTGAGTTTCGCTGAACTTGACGAGTAACTTAAAGCAGCTTCACTTTATTTGTCTCTAATTAATCAGCATCAATGAGCAGGAGTTTAATAATGTGCGACTTGTTGACGTGCCATAAAACGTTTATGGTTCGGGAGTTTTAAAGGATACAGTGTTTATGCTTTCATAAAAGCTCTTCGGAAATCAAAATGACAACAGAGAAATACTTGGTTTGTCAAGGGCTGCTGGTCTGAATTTAAAGATGAAAAAGGCAAGTTTTTTGGGCTCAATGCTCGCTCGTGTAGCCTGATATGAATAATTCTCTCTGAAGGGGGGTGAGCGTTTTCTCGTATCTCCGCAGATACACGGCTTTAACAACTTCCCGTGTAACGTCAATGCATTTCGCTTTGCAGCGTTTTTGTGCTTGCAATAACAACCAACAGTTTGCTTATTTATTCACTTTCAAGAAATAAACAAATAATGAATCAAGCCCGCTGCGTCTAAAAGGATATCTCTTATGAAAGCAGTACATGGAGAAAAAAAAAACTTGGCTAAGCACAGATAGAGTTATCCCGAGCCGTAATTGGCACAGACTCCGTAAACAATAACAGATATAATTAGACGTGGCATAGGGCAATTGCTCACGGCCTCAAAATCTTGACGCATAATCTCCTGTTTGTCAAATTTAATTGTTTCTTTTAATTGATGCATTGTAAATTCTTAATTATTTCATTGCAGATTCTAAGGTAATTATGAATTTTAACAAATTAACTCATAAGACAACCTTTACCGGACGCTGATAGCAGGACCTGCGTATAATTGAGACACCATTGGCCGCTTGTTTCCTCTCCAACTGTTATTGTTTTTCTCCTGTTTTTGTTTTGGAATCTCAGGGGTCAGCAGTATTTTGTCCAGGTCACTGATTGCATGAGGTTTGGAGTGAGTCCTATCGATTGAAACCTCTGCCACTTTAGAGTGTTTTAACCACAAGCTCTCAAACCAACCGCGGTCCGCAAAGGCCAAAGCCTCTGTCCCTGTGCAGATAAAAAGCAAGTGAACATGAAAAAAGGCCCGTATGCTATCTAAAGCCAATATATTTATATAAATATATACTTTCTTCCATGAGGAAGTGAAGCCTCATCATAAAGATAGGCAGTGTCATTTTGGAGAGAGAAAACTTTCAATCTTTCAAGGGCTGTGGTGTGATTTCTTTTCAAGGTGGAAAGTGTAGTTTTTTTCCCCCCACAGACTATTCAATTATTGCATGAAAGGTCTCCCGCAGACTGCCGAGACAGTTCAAATATTTATTCATTTCCGTTGCGTTCAATTCTGATTTATTTATCTATTTCTTCATTGATTTATTTGTTTGTTTTGTGCTCCACCTCACAAGAGCAAACTATTTTATATGCCATTGTTTTTAAAGGTAACTTAGACATTTACAACGAGGAAACATTGTGACTGTATTATAAGTCATGATGTACATACAAATAGATTTTAGGAAAAAGCAGTGTGATTTTAACACGCACAAACATTTGAGCTTATGCTTAACAGTTATTTATATATTTATAACATATCACTGTAATGCGCAACCTCTAGTGGTATATTGTGTTTATAAAATGGTTATAATAAAAAATGCTAATGTTCAATAAATAGCTTAATTTAATAATACTAGATAAAATTAATAATAATAAATAATTATTCTACAAGGTGATATAGTTGGAAGTGAAATATAAATACAAAATATGATAATATAAAATATTCATGATTCAAAAAATGTTGTTGCCGGGCAGAAAAGTCATATTGTTTGTTATTGTTGTCATAAATAATTTTTATTGGTCACTCTTTACATCTATCTGTGGCTAAAGAGTGCAAAAGTCAGGTTCCAGAATTAAAAACTCCATTAATTTTCTCCACAGGGAAATTGATATTTAATGAAAACTAACATTAATGATAACTAACGTTTAAAGACAGCCTTACCTTACTGAGGTGAGCTACGAGGAGGTTACAGTAATCGATAGTACTTGCTTCTGTTTAATCAATTAACCTGCATTATTTATCTTAGTATAAAAATAATCATGTTGAATAGAGTCATTTGTGGTGAAAAACTACATTACCCATGATGCTGTACAGAACATTACACCAGAGTTTAAATAAGCAAATTGGGCCAAAAGATCTCTTTCGCTCCAGCCACTCCCATTAAGCAGCACAAATGAAACAACCATAAATACTGTATGTATTAGATGACACATTTAACCGCTCCAGACACATTGGTGCTCCCGCCATCTTGGAACAGTATAAGAATCAATGATGCCACAACATTGCGCAGATTCTGGTTGTGAAACCACCGAAGAAATGGGATAACCTTTCACAGATGAGAATGTGTTGGTTTATGTACTTATATCACAGTTTTTTTTACTATGTTACTTTTTAATGGCTGTACCATAGTAAAAAGTTGTTAATGCCATTTCGTCTTATTGTGTTAGTTTAGCAAAGTCCTCTGCTGAAGTCTTTTGCAGATATAGATATTCATACATGCGTCTAATTACGGTTGCAGACATTCTCTCGGATGTTCACGGACCGGTGTCATGACAAATTGGCTTTGACCGTTCCAATATGGTGGACGGCTTACATATAGCGTCCCATAGAAACAGCCGCTAATGAGGCTTATGAATCTCTGCTTGTTTTTCGAGGTAAAAAAATAACTTGAATAAGTACAGCTCAGATGTAGCCGATCTAATGTTGGATTAAACATATATACGTCAGACATTTGCTGGTCAAAAGCATGATAACTCCATTTGAGCTTGATTTTTTTTTAGTCACATTTTAATAATATAATGACATGTAAATGTCTGAAAGCCACAACCTCAACTTTGACAACAGTGTTTCATTTCCTACTTCCTCTTCCTAAAAAAGTAGCAGTTTTGTACACAGACTACGAGATTTCCGCCCGACAGCGACAATATTCTGATGTAAATTCCAATTCAGATGTTGGGTTGAAGTTCCAATAAGTCAGAATAGAAATTATTTCCCACATTGCTTTGCTTATTAGCTGTGGGCATTAGTATCAATTTACAATTTAGTCTTGGCCATATTGCAAAAGACCAGTTCTACTATCGTCCCCTCGAATAATTAAATACAAGCAATTTAAAGATGGACACACTCATACACACACACATGCAGGCATGATCCCGATCCGAGGGGAAGATCTGACCTCAACAGTCTAAGACCTGACACTGGGGAATCAAGCCCGTGTTCGGCATTATCTTCTTCCTCTATTTATAGTTTACACAATTAACCAGAGGAGACCTTCATTAGCCCGTGTTCAATCTGCAAGACCTGCCCTGGCTTGCTGAACAGGTGTTCCTTAATAATCGCACCCCTGTCTGCCAGATAAACCAGCGCTGAGAGTTTTTCCTTCTCTGTTTCAATCTGTTCCAACTCTTTATGCTTCATTGCATCATGGCATTAAAGAAACTTAACAGATGTACCGGAAACCAAGATTGTCATGCAGCAGCATGTTAGTCAGTTTGTTAGGTTTTTAAACAAAATTACAGCATGCTAATCTCAGTTGACGCAACACTGCCCAGGACAGAAATGTTTTAGGAAATCACTAATATACCTTTTTTACCTTATATTTCTGACTTTTTCTTTCTTTTCAATGTTTTAGGAACCTCATTATCAACTTGGTTGTAAAGGTCATCATCAAACTGTTTTTTGTCAAGTACATTTTTCAAAGTAAATTTGACCAATAACATAGGGAAGGCAAGGCAAGGCACTTTTATTTATAAAGCATGTTTAAAACAGCCACTGCTGACCAAAGTGCTGTACAGTCGGTTCAAACAATATAAAATACACAAATACACCAACCAACATAAACACAACATACGCCCATCATAAAGCACATCATAAAATTACATTTGACCGAATGCCAAAGAGAAGAAATAAGTCTTTAGTAAAGATTTAAAACTATCAACAGTGGGAGATAGCCTTAGATGATCCGAAATCATCTATTCATTCCACAGACGTGGAGCAGCGACAGAAAATGCACGATCCCCTTTTAATTTCAGTCTAGATCGTGGCATAGTAAGCATCCACTTGTTCGAGGACCTTAAAGGTCTAGAACATTTCCTGTGGAGAAGATCCGTAATGTATTGAGGCGCCTGACCATTTAACCCCTTAAAAACGTATAATAATACCTTAAACTTGACACGGTATTCGACTGGCAACCAGTAAAGCGAAGCAAGAACAGGCGAAATATGTTCCCTCTTTCGAGTACCAGTAAGAAGCCTGGCGGCAGAGTTTTGTACCATTTTGTAGGCGGGATAAGGAAGACTTATCCACCCCATGGTACAGCGAGTTACAATAATCCAGCCTTGATGAAATAAAGGCATGGATCACTGTCTCCAAATCTTTTACTGTTAAAAATGCTTTTAATTTCACAATAGATCTCAAATGATAAAAGCAAATCTTCACCACCGAGTTAATTTGTTTGTCAAATTTAAGGCCGTTATCAAAAATCACCCCCAAGTTTTTAGTATGAGCATGAGAGTTCCTTCTTAAAGGACCCAGGTGTTTTTCAATCTGTATATTCAAAGCTGGTGAACCAAAAACTATAATTTCAGTTTTAGAATCAGTCAGTGTTAAAAAATTAGCTGCCAGCCAGCCTCTTACCTCGTCAAGACAGTTCAACAAAGATTTTGTCATAATTATCCCCATTTTTCAAAGGGAGATAAACCTGTGTATCATCTGCATAAAAGTGATATGGAATATTGTGTTTTCGAAAAATCGAGCCTAAAGGGAGCAAATACAAGGAAAACAACAGCGGGCCCAAAATAGAACCCTGAGGTACACCACAAGTTAATGGTACAGAGGAGGAAGAAAAATTCCCAACCTCCACAGAAAATGTTCAGAAAGATTCGATTTAAACCAGTTCAATGCGGTACCTTGAATTCCTACACAGTTACTCAACAGTTACTCAACATAAAATAGTATTAAAATAGTCTAAGAAAGAGAGGCTCAGATATGAGGCTCCAGTCTTGTTTTTTTTTTTTCCTTCATAATAATCTGTCAACCTGATGATCTCCAGTCAGACCTGTTCCATATACGTGAATGTATTTTGTTAATGGAGGGCAAATAGAAAGTACCGATTAAATGTAAAATTGACCTTTTTTGTCCTTTACTCTCTCAAATAATATTGGGACAACAATTTTTTTTTTTTTTAGTAGCCTATAAAAGAAAAAATATTCAATCAAAGAATGTTGTTAAAACATTAGTCTCTATAATGTAAAATTACATAATATATAGAATAATATACATTAATTAAATAAACAATTACATACCCAAACAAACAGATGAACTACAGGAAATGACTAGCAGTATGAGCAACATTTTCTCTAGTACACTAGATATTGTTGCACCAATTAGATTAAAAAAGGTTAGAGAGAAAACTAAAACACCATGGTACAACAGTGCTACGCATGCTATCAAGAGAGAAACTCGTAACTTAGAGCGTAAATGGAAACGAACTAATTTAGAGGTCTTCAGAATCGCGTGGAAAGACAGTATGTCACGTTATAAAAGGGCTCTAAAATCAGCCAGGGCTGAGCATATCCGCAAACTAATTGAAAATAACCAAAATAATCCAAGGTTTTTATTTAACACCGTGGCTAGACTAACAAATAATCAGACATCTCCAGAGCAAAATATTCCGTTACAATATAGTAGTAATGATTTTATGAATTACTTCAATGAGAAAATAGAAAGCATCTGAAACACAATTGTAAATGTACAATCCTCTATGGTGTCTTATGACTCGGCCTCAATTATGGCCCCTCTAGAACAACTACACCGCTTTACAACTATAGGACAGGAAGAACTAAATAAACTAATCATTGCATCTAAACCAACAACATGTTTATTAGATCCAATACCCACTAAACTACTTAAAGAAGTGTTACCTGTAGTGGAAGAGCCTCTTCTCAATATTATTAACTCGTCTTTATTTTTAGGTCACGTTCCAAAAATATTCAAGCTGGCAGTAATAAAACCTCTCATTAAGAAACCGCAATTAGATCCAAATAACCTAGCAAATTACAGACCCATCTCAAATCTTCCATTTATGTCTAAAATACTAGAAAAAATTGTGTCCGCTCAATTGTACTCTTTATTGCAAGAAAATGATATCTACGAAAAATTTCAGTCGGGATTCAGACCGCATCATAGCACAGAAACTGCGCTAGTTAAAATTACAAATGATTTACTCTTAGCCTCTGACCAAGGCTGTATCTCAATACTAGTTCTACTTGATCTTAGTGCTGCGTTCGACACTATAGATCATAAAATACTCTTAGATCGACTACAAAACTACACTGGTGTTCAGGGACAGGCATTAAGCTGGTTTAGATCGTACTTATCAGACCGTTACCATTTCGTCTGTTTAAATGGGGAAAAATCAAAGATAACATCAGTAGACTATGGAGTGCCACAAGGATCTGTCCTAGGCCCTCTGCTATTCTCAATATATATGATGCCACTTGGTAATATTATAAGAAAACATGGAATTAGTTTTCACTGTTATGCTGATGACACTCAATTATATATCTCATCACGACCAGATGAAAACACTAACTTATCTAACTTGACAGAGTGTCTAAAAGACATAAAATGCTGGATGACGTGTAATTTCCTGCTATTAAATTCAGATAAAACGGAGGTATTACTTATTGGTCCAAAAAACTACCCACAAAATCCCTTACAATACAACTTTAATTTAGATGGATGTCCTGTTACTTTATCCACTACAGTAAAAGACCTGGGTGTTATACTAGACCGCAACTTGACTTTCGAAAATCATATATCATATGTTACAACAACAGCCTTTTTCCACCTTAGAAACATTGCTAAGCTATGTAACATGCTATCTGTTTCAGATGCAGAAAAGTTAGTTCATGCATTCATGACCTCTAGACTAGATTACTGTAATGCTTTATTATCTGGTTGTTCTGCATCCTCAATAAACAAGCTACAGTTAGTCCAAAATGCAGCCGCTAGAGTTCTTACTAGATCAAGAAAATATGATCATATAACACCAATTTTATCATCTCTACACTGGTTACCTATTAAGTTCCGTATCAATTACAAAGTATTACTATTGACTTATAAAGCTCTAAATGGTTTAGCTCCTGTGTATTTAACAGACCTTCTATCGCCCTACAATCCATCGCGCTCTTTAAGATCACAAAATTCGAGGCTTCTGGTCGTTCCTAGGATATCTAAGTCTACTAAAGGAGGGAGGGCGTTCTCACATTTAGCTCCTAAACTCTGGAATAGCCTTCCTGATATTGTTCGAGACTCAGACTCGCTGTCCCAGTTTAAAACTAGATTAAAGACGCATCTCTTTAACCAAGCATTCACTTAATGCTTACCTTTTATACTGCTGCTGAATCAGTTCGAATGCATTAATATTATGAACATCAGCTATGCTAATTATTTCCCATCTGTCTTTCTGCTGTTATCTCGGGACGCTAGTCCCGAGGTAAATAGCGTTCGTCAGCTCCAGTTTGTATCCAGCCTCTCACGAAGACTTCAGATACCCCAACACCTGTGGAGAGACGACTAAACGCCGGTGGAGAGACGACTCGACGCCTGTGAAGAGACGACTAAACACCGGCGATATGTTATGCTTAAATTTATACATGATTAACTAACTGTATTTTTCTTTGTACATTTCTGAAATGCACTTTCTGTAAAGCTGCTTTGAGACAATGTGTATTGTGAAAAGCGCTATACAAATAAACTTGAATTGAATTGAATTGAATTGAATATCTAAACAAATATTACATAGCCTATGTAGATAATATAATTATAGAATTTGTGTGTGTGTGTATATATATATACACACACACAAAATAATACAAATATACTTTATGTATTTAATCTCACTTTATTAACCAATGTCTTTGCTGCTGACCTTTGATGATACAGATTTTAGATTTTTCAGATTTCAGACTTTAGATTTATCACGCAATGTTGTAATGCATAACTTTTAAAAGTAACTTTCCCCAACACTACATAATTTGGGCTTTAATATTACATGCTATTTGGGTATTTTAGGTAACTTGCAATGTTACCTAACTTCTCATTCTTTAGATTAACATGCACCAATGAGTAATTAATAATAAGATAAATAATGTACATTATGAAAGTAAATAGGGTCACTTTTCATTTCATGTTGACTTTAAGTCCAAATTCATTTTTATTTAATTCCACTAGAGTTTGGCTCTGACACGGATGTATGTTTCATCATAAATCTATGATGACTAATACTTCTAAAGTCTTGGTCACCACTTGCCCCAAAGGGATCTATTTCATTTCTAATCAAAACAGCATCTGCCCCTCTCTGAAGTAGGAAAATGTGCTGTTTACTGCAGTGATATCTAAAGCATAACCATGCATGATAATCTGAACTATTACTATAGGGAAGCAACACAAACTATGTTGACATCATCCCTCTGGCTAATAATACACAAGGCCTGGACAGAGAGATGTGATGTTAATGGGCGTGAAAGCGACAGGCTTCAGCGCACCAGTGTGTGAATCTCCCTACAGTCCCAGAAATGCAGAATCATCACTTTCCCGTGACTTCTGTGATCTGATATGAGGAACCGCAAGGTTGCATTAGCCCATACGGCAGTGCTGAGGAAGCTCTCTGTTTATCACATTATGTAATTGTAGGAAATCTGTTAGCACAATACATTTAAAACCTTCACATTACAGTGACATTAGACATGGCTGCTGCCAAGATGCTCCTGACAACAGCCTAAAATCACCAAAATGACCAGATTTTTTGAATCTTAAAATGAAAAAGCAAAACAACTGTGCTGCTTAATATCTTTTAATATCCAAATTACAAAATATTCATTTTAAAAATGCAATGTTTGTATGCAAACTTTTGGACATATGTAAATAAATGTAATAACATTTAAATATGACAGAATCCGTCAAATTTGCAAGTTTTCGCAAGTTTAAACAATTTTTTATATATGTATATATATTATATATATTATATATATATATATAAGAAAATATAATGAAATAATTTGCTTGTTGTCTTGCCGTGCTTCAGAAATGCTCCAAATTATGCTATTTCTCTGTCATTAAAATGATTTAATCATTTTTCATCTTGTTGCCTCTACATAAAAACAAACACAAGTTCAAAGACATTGCAGTTTAACCTGAGAAAGATTTGAGCACGACCTACAACAACAGTAGAGTTATTGGAACTGATCATGGTAAAAGTGTTAAAAACACGCTGTTCATTCATCAAAGGGCAGTAAGGGTCAGAGAGGGCTGTGAAAGAACTGCAAACAGAGCGGGATGGAGTGAACAACATTGAAAATTTTAATCAGTTCCAATTAGGAGACGTGAGGCGCCCATGTCTCAGACCTTTGAGGAAGAGAGATACTCTCAGCAAAAGACCATGTTTTGATGTCATTACTTTAAAAGTCAGATCTCAAAGGCATCAGCGAGGGAAGTTTATGAAGTAGCCTGGAGGCGTTCTTTAATCTGACCCCCCTGGGCATCTCCAATTGCACGGAAAAACAATTATTTTCATCCCTTCCTGCCGGGAGTGTGGATTTGCTTTAATTATAAGCCGTATAGTTGATTATTTCTTGCTAGGGTTTTAACTGATTTGTTTGAATGCTGTGCGCAAAGAAAAGCCAATACACATTGCTAATATTTCATTTTCATTTGCAGCATGTATTGAATAATGGTTGGTTTTAGATTAACGTCAACTTTTAAGGAGCTGCTTATAAATCATATTCTGAGTTATTACTCACTCAGTGTTTTGCCACTCCTCTCAACTTCTTGGCTGTACAAAGATATGCAACATTTCTTAGTAACAAGTGATCGATGAACTCATAGGGAAAATCACTAAATAGACTGCTTTAACAACAATAGTTTATCCTAGATTGAATGGACAACCAATAGACACATCGGATTAGAAAATAACTCCAGAAACTATAAAGAATAGAAAGAAAATGTGATCCCATCTGATGTGGATCACAAAATAAGTTTTGTTTTTTGGTCCATACAAGAAAATTTGTACATGTTGTTTTGGACCCCATTGACTTTCACTGTAGGGACAAAAGCAATTAAAATGTTCTTTAAATTACAAGTGGTTAAATGATGACAGCATTTTCATGAGGGAACTTTATCTAAGATACATTAAGCAACATATGAGCAATAAATGATCTTCTGGAAAACCATAGCATGTTTTGGAGAAAGTAAAGAAATTACTCCACCATCCCCAAAATGTACCAATGACAGACTCAATCAGCCAATATGGCGGGTTTGGAAATAGAGCTGTCATCATTTGACAGGGATATGGTTATGTTGAGACACTAATAAGACAAGTGTGCATTTCACAGATGGAGACACACCACACACACACACACACACACACACACACACACACACACACACACACACACACACAAAGCTACAGATGGTCTCACAGGAACACACATTGCCCTAGAAAGGACAAATCTTCTCTCCAGTGTGACTGGCTGATGTTTTACCTTATTTAAAGGAATAGTTTCTGTCTTTATTTACTCATTTGCATGTTGTTCTAAACCTTTATGACTTTCTTCTGTGAAACACGAAAAAATAATTTATTTAAGAATATCATGCTTGTTTTTATAATGAAAGTGAATGACAACAACCACCATGGAGGAATCATAAAGTTGGTCAATATAAATAGGCTCAAATTTTTTGAAGTCAAATTATAGATTTATGTGGAATACAGACTGAAATTGAAGACATTACGTAACCCTTCTTGGTGCGTTCATGAAAGTAGCATTGTCTGACTCGTTCAAGAATCGTCTTTGAATGAATAAATTGTTCCTGTTCATCAAAAAATGGTCTATATGATTCAGTCTGTTCCTCATACTAAAAGCTATGGCTTCAGAAAGTTTGAATCACATGACATGAATCAATCACTTTCGTAATAGTTGCATTGTTTTAGTTTGTGTTTTTATTGCATGCTTTATGCTGTTTTAAAGCTTCAAAGTTTTACTTTTTCTGTTCCACAGAATTTTAATTTAGGTAAATCAAAAAATGACAGCATTTTCATGTTTGGGTGAACCATTACTTTGAGCCATCTATTATTTTTGCTTTATTTATTTAAATGTCAGCAAAATTGATTGTGGGCATTTCACAGGGATTGTCGTGAACTCTTTAAAACATCACGACCAAACAAAGAATGGACAAAGAAAAATAGCTGTTTGTAGCTTCAACTCTTCTGGGAAGGTTTAGGAGTGTGTTTCTGGTCATTTTTGACCATTCTCCTAGAAACGCATTTGTGAGGTCAGGCACTGATGTTGGACGAGAAGGCCTGGCTCTCAGTCTCCGCTCTAATTCATCCCAAAGGTGTTCTATATGGTTGAGGTCAGGAGTCTGTGCAGGCCAGTCAAGTTCCTCCACACCAAACTCGCTCATCGATTTCTTTATGGACCTTGCTTTGTTCACTGGTGTCCAGTCATGTTGGAACAGAAAGGGGCCACCCTTAAACTTTTACCACAAAGTTGGGAGCATGAAATTGTCCAAAATGTCTTGGTATACTGGAGCATTAAGAGTTCCTTTCACTGGAATCAAGGAGCCAAGCCCAACCCTGAAAAACAACCCCACACCATAATCCCCCCTCCATCAAACTTTACACTTGGCACAATGCAGCCAGGCAAGTACCGTTCTCCTGGCAAACACCAAACCCAGACTCGTCCATCGGATTGCCAGTCAGAGAAGCGTGATTCGTCACTCCAGAGAACACGTATCTAGAGTCCAGTGTCGGCTTGCTTTACACCACTGCATCCCACGCTTTGCATTGCACTTGGCGAAGTAAGGTTTGGATGCAGCTGCTCGGCCATGGAAATCCATTCTGTGCTTGATTTTATACAACTGTGGCCATGGAAGTGATTGGAACACCTGAATTCATTGATTTAGAGGGGTGTCCCAATTCGTTTGACAATATACACTGTAAAAAGTGAACAGTTGGATCAACCTAAAAAAATTACTTCAATTGGTAACACCTAAATAAATTAAGTTTTCTCAACTTAAATTATCACGATTTAACGTGATAATTTAAGTTGAGAAAACTTAATTTTTTTAGGTGTTACCAATTGAAGTAATTTTTTTAGGTTGATCCAACTGTTCACTTTTTACAGTGTAGTGTGTGTGTATATATATATTTGCAACACCTAAGGGCCAAAAATATCATAATATGAGATATGACATCTGACGACTTCCTGTCTGCGATCTACAACAGACACAGAGGAGCAGGAGTTTACCTCCACATTCATTTTCATAACAATGTCAGTTATTATGCTGTCAATCACAGTGGTGTCATGGGTTTTGAGATACACTGAGCTGTGCAGCGCACTGAACATCATAACTCACAGAGAAGGCTGTCACATCCCTAATTGCATTAAGACGGGATGAGCACTTCTACTAACAACATAATCAAGACAACTGTCTCCCTGGTCCTCTGAGGACCACCGGGGGAAGAGGAGATCATCAGCTCTGTCTTTGGGTGAAACTGTTAAACCTCGTTTGAGAGCAAGAAATGTGGTTTAACAGCACTAGAAATGTCTAGTTTGCCATAGTCAATGCTTGTTGCCCATTTTATTACAAATAAAATGGATTTGCGATGGCATTTGAAAGAACTAAAACTTCAGGCAAAGAATAAATCGCAAATGAAAAAGCTTATTCATATCTCGCTTGCTTTTGACAGCAATACGATTAAATACAGATGAAAATGGAACCCTTTTTCCCAGATTGTTCTCCTGAGATGCAATTAATCTCAAAAATGTCTCCTCTAGAGTTTCATGAGATCTCAAAAACATCTCCAAATGTGTTCGGATTTGTCAAAAGTCAGATGTAACACATTTTACATCAAATTATTCCAAAACTAATCAATGTATCACATGGTTTGACGTCAATAATGTTGTCAAACCATTATGTGAGATTTGAGATCAGTCTCAAAGGGGGAAAAATACATTTTTATACAATAATATAAATACATTTTTAAGACGTGAAACCACATTGTATGTCAAAAATGTTATATTTAAACACATGAATGAGATTTGAAATCTGTGTCAAAGGGGGGAAAAAAGAAGAATTATATATATATATATACAATTTTTTAACATATTTATTTTTATAGGCTCTATCCCAAGTTTAAAATCAGTAATGTCCTATTTAAACCCAATGAGATTTGAAAGATCCCCCCCCCCCCCCATCAGAGGGACAATATGTAGTACTGTACATGCAGAATTAAATGAAATTACTATAAAAAATCTATTATTTTAAATAAATATATATTTCAAGGTAGCTACTTTGGGGTTGGCCTGAACATTTGGAAGTTGATTTTGCTGTGTGTTTTGGCAGGTAAGGCTCAAGAGATTCACTTCTCTCTGATGTCTGAACACAAGTCTCGCTTTTGAAGCCGTTAAAAGTGCATTTTTGAGATTATATGAATTAGTGCCTGAGGCTAATAGGCAGAATATTAGAAGCTTCATGAAACCTGAAGACCAAACGAATGCAGAGTTTGCCGAGTTTTATTCCCACTTGGTCATTTGTGCCCCGATCACCACAGGAAGCAACTCATCACACAAGCAGTCACACTTTCAGAGGGAAGCCATGTAATGATGGAGACATCCGTCCCATATCAGCTGCCACATATTGGGAACTTACTTGCCCTGTACCTCAAACAAAGACCTTGGGTTAAATTAATTCCAAGGAAATGCATTGATAAAATGTATTACTTGAATGCAATATTGTTTTGGATAAAACAGTCCAAGCTGAAAGCATTATAGATATGCAGCACATGGTCGTTACATGAACTGTCGGATAAAATGAGCAGATAGCTGTCCTTCCTCCTCAAAAAAAATAGGAACTTTGAGGACAAACTTAAATCTTACTTATTTTGTAGATTCTTTGATACGTCACCACTTCCATTAGTTCCCCCAAAATGCCTTCAGGTATCAGCGAGATAAGAAATATAAGCCAAACATGTGTCATTCTCGAGTCTAACCAATACTGTCGCAGAAATTATGTCTCAAAAGCTTTGGTACGTCAGATGACTGTTTTTGGGAGACACTATAGTGATCTTACAAAGGAGACAAACACTTTCAATCGTCTATGTTCTAATGCTTTTGAAAGTGTTTCTGTTCTTAGTAGCAAATGGTGCCAGCAACACCAAGGTCATCATGGGTTTGATGGAAACACATACTATATTGAATAGACAGAAAATAACTTTAGATAAAATTCTCTGCCAAATACATTAAAGGGATAGTTCACAGATTTAATTTCGGCTTTTATTCACATATAAACATTCATTATCACACTCATCAGCTCTGGTAAACAGAAGCTCAAGCATGTTTGCGTGATGTTCGAGAACCAATAAGGTTCATTCTCATGTGTTACGCAGCACGTTTGAGCTTCCAATGAGGTTTGTTCTTGCGTGCTAACCAAGTTCGGTCGAGTTTGTTTATGTTTGCTGCTCAATGTATATATGTGAATAAAAGGCTAAATTCAATTAGTTCATCATAAGCGATCGAGTCTCTTCAGAAATTTTGGACTAAACCGCTCAATTCATATGGATCTGTTTATTAACTTTTTGAAGCATCAAAGTGGTAGTTGCGTAGCTGTCAATGGAGGAACAGAAATCTCTTAGATTTCATTAAAAATATCTTCATTTGTGTTCCAAAGATGAATGAAACTCTTACGAGACATGAGGGTGAGTAATTTATGACAGACTTTTCACTTTTGGGTGAACTATCAATTTAATGTTTTTTTTCTTTTCTTTTTTTATTTTCTTCTTCTAAAAATAACTAACTAAATAAATAAATGAAGAAAATGACTAGCTGAAATGTCCAAATAATAATAACTGGAAATAAAATCATTAAAATAAGAAAAAAATAAAATAATAAAATTAATAGAAATTCAATTATTAATTCAAAATAAACAAAAATAAAAGATCAGATGCTAAAGTTTTTGTTGCTCACAAACGAGCCAAAATATCTACTAAAATATCTATTAAAATGACAACAACAATAATTTTAATATGTCATAAAAGTAATTCAGGAAGGTACTCACCACTGATGAAGTCAGTGTGACGACTTGCTGGATTTGGAGTTGTTTCGTTCGGCGGAACACGAAATTGCCTGTTTGACCTTGCAAGTTCCCGGGACATTATCGCAAAAGTATCTTCATTTTAGTGCACAGATACAAAAAAAATGCAGCTTCCAAAATCCGTGTTTGGTAAAAAAACACACCAAAAAAACCCATCCTTTTATTCAAACCCAGATGTAATTTTAACTTTTCTTATAGCATTAAGAGGGCAGAAGTTCAGGAGCGCATCATCTCTCAACGTAATGACTCACTCGATTCTCCTCCCTCACCTGTGGAACGAATCACAGATGCCGCATGTTGTTTGGCGCGAGTCTTTCGTTGAAGTGCTGCTGACTGACAAGACCTTGACTACAGGTATGGAAGTGAAACCGTACATCCGTTCACCAAAGCGCTGACTTAAGATGCCATGCGTTGCTTCCCCCCTCTTTCCTTCTTTCTGCGAACATGTGTTAGTGTGTGTATGTACGAGGCAGCGTGTGAGTGTGCACTTGCCAGTGTTCCCTCGTCAACTAAAGCTTGTTCTGTTACAGCATTCTGCTGCATCACATTTAGGCTCATCTCTCTCTCTTTCTCTCCTTACCTCCCTCCTCACTATCATCACTCTCAGCCTCCCGTCCTCGTTCAGTCACACGTGAGGAGGCGCGCAGTATGACAGGAATACAAATAAGCTGTTTAGTCTGAAACCCTTAAAGACGCAATTGTCTTCCTTCGCCTCTGACAATTTTAGATGCTGCCCCGGGCAAATGGACATCTCTCTCTCTATCTCTCTCTCTCTCTTTCTCTCTCTCTGAGGTTTAAAGTCACAGTTGTGAGGTATAAAGTCACAGATGTGAGGTATAAAGACACAGATGTGAGGGGTAAAATCCCAGTTGTGAGGTATAAAGTCACATATGTGGTGTAAAGTCACAATTCTTAGGTATATAGTCAGTTGTGAGGAATCCAGTCACAATTGCAAGAAACAAAGTCATAATTGTGAGATTTAGTCATCTTGCAACATGCCTGTTTTATCACATTCTGCGCAAAAACCTAAAATCTGTTTGCTTACAGTATATAAATGTTATACCACACCTCTTTTAATAAGCTGGATAAAGTAAGTAAGCATTTCTGTTTGTAGCATACACACATTACTTGCCAAAGCTACTAAAAATTATAAATTGATATAAGCACAAAACTGACTGGTTGATACACAATACAATTAAAGATATGTCATCACAGTGTGAAACATTTATGAAGCTTTTTACAGTCAACTCCAAAAAAATTGCCTGAAACGTGTCTTACTTATTAGGATGAATGTCTTGGTTACATATGTAACCCTTGATCCCTGAAGGAGGAAACAGAGACGTAGTCAACGTGTCAACTGACTGGGATCGCACCAGCCATCTTCGAGTTCTATTGAAACGAGCCAATGGAATTGACGTGCGTGATTCGTCACACACTCCGTAACCAGCACTGGACTGAACTTTTCAGACCAGTACAAACTCGCTGAGTAGCGGTGTCTCAAAGCGAGATGAACTGCAAGCAACTCGAGGCAATGAATGCCAATGCAGTCGGAGGGCTGCCCAGACCTCTGTTACTGCATGCCCTTTGTATGTGCCCCCTCAGCATTGGAATTGATGGACACTCATTCTAGGTACCATTGGCCTGGAGAAACAAAAGGTTGTTACGGACTGGGGGTTTGGCGGCAGGCCATAGTGCTTTCACACGGAGCGTGCCGCTCTGCCAAAGCCACCTCGGGACTCGGCCGTGAAGTCAGTGCTGAAGCGGTCTTTATATGAAGGAAGCCGAGCAGATGCGTCTATGCCCCTTGAGCCTCTGACGAGTTTCAGTGGGACCCTATCTTCCATCTATACAGTACTAACCAACCACATACTCTTTTTCAGAGATGTGGTGGACCGAATCCATCTCCAAACTACAAAAGTGATCCTCGGCCTGTGGACGAGTTTACCCTTTCCCAACTGGCTATGAGCACTTGAAGGGTGGGACTTTGTACTGATACTTCACACCTTTCAAACGCACAAACACAGGATGACCTGTGGTGTGGAAGGATGGAGATCTGAATTACATGTCTCTCAGGTCGAACGCTGCAGACCAGTCTTGGGGATGGAGCATTTGGAAATGCATCTCTGTGTAACAAATTGAACGGAGGCTTTCGAAAATGTCTGAATTAACACAGGACCAAGATGGTCGTGACCCACCTCTCTAGGGTACAATGAAGTACGGGCTTATAGAAGCCGGCCTTCATATCGGCTGGAGGGAGCGGCTGCATCTCGTCCTTCGCCAGTAGACTGCGATGTGCACACACAAGACAGGAGCACTGCTCAACACTTAGGTGTGACTAAAGTCTGTGCTTGGGCGCAGTTCTCCGTTGCATTGCTGACCAGCCCAACCTGGGAAATTGGGGAGACCAAGAACTGAACATTTTCCGTATCCGCCATATCAACCAGGCTGAGCCAACGATGGTGCTCCTGAACCACTAGGGTGGACATTGCCAGACCGATCACACACGCCATGACACTCATGCCCCAGAGGGCGAGGGCGGATGCAGTGCGGTGCTCACCTATGAGCGCACGGTCTGGGCTACCCTCGTGAGTGCCCTGGCCTGATAGACCTGCAACAGCGTCATGGCACGCAAATAGGAGGTGGCATGCCCACAGGCTTTGCTCATCAGAATGGATGAGAACTCACAGGCCTTAGGGGGGAGATGAGGATCTCCCATGAGGGAGATATCAATCACACTCCCGGAGGGAGATAACGCAGCTGAGTCATCATCTCCAAAGGCCAGCTCACCCTCGATGCTGCTATCGACATCCTATCCTTTGGGGAAACCCCAATTGAGACGGCTGATCAGTTCATTACAGAGGGACCAGCACATTCAACAGGAAATTCCACCGGCTACGGTGTGATGGAGGAGTGAGGAGCCCACAGGGAATGGTTACCGGGCAAGACATCCATTACTATCCTCCGATCACCCATCCCACACAGCACCAGGGGGTGGGGCATGGTAATGGGGACTCCAGCACGGGTGGAATGACATCTTGAAAAAGACGCAAATGCACCCGTGTTGCTCTTTCAGGAAATAGGACCCATCAATTCCGGAGCACACAGGGGAATGACTGCAGCAACACTGAACAGTGAATTGCAACAGTGAAGCACTAACTTTTCCGCCCACTGGAATAATAGGATAAGAGTGTGAGGGGGGAAAATCACAATATTTGCCCTGCAGAAAAAATAATAATATTCTATTATGACATAATAAAAATGTATATGTGCTTGCTAATACATTTTAGTCAGAATAAAGGGCCTTTCAGAAAACAATATATATATATTATTTTCTTGCATATAGCAGCCACTTCTGGTTCTGATTGCAAGAACATTTTAACTGTGTAAGAGAGACGTGAAAAAAGGAGATTGTGGATTACATAGTTCGCGACCTGCGGGCAAGGTCGAGAAACCCACCGCTGACCTTGTTTTCCACCTTATTTAATTTCTTATATCCTCAAGGTTCAGATGAATCAGCCATCAGCAGCCATTCCTTCAGAGATTGTCTTATCGCGTAAGCATGACGGCCAGGCTCCGAAGACGTAGCCTTCTCTTATCGCTGGGATTTCACATGTTGTCATCCTGGAAATGTTACAAAAAATAACGAAAATAAAAGAGCTCTCTCTCTCTCTCTCTCTCTCTCTCTCTCTCTCTCTCTCCTCTCTCTCTCTCTCTCTCTCTCTCTCTCTCTCTCTCTCTCTCTCTCTCTCTCTCTCTCTCTCTCTCTCTCTCTCTCTCTCTCCTCTCTCTCTCTCTCTCTCTCTCTCTCTCTCTCTCTCTCTGTCATTCTTGCCGCCTGTTTCTTTTTGAGCAGAAAATCTTTAAGCCGACATGGACTGCTAAGTTGTTGATAAGGTTATCGGTATCAGAGTCATGATAAAACGCGTTGAGTCTTCTTTACTTGATAGGTCATCCTACTCAATCTGTTTTCTCTTCTGAACATCTGGCTGCCATGTTCCTCAATCATTCCTATTAACTAGATGACCAAACATGTCAAGCTATTACATTGTGTGGTTATGAAGCCTTTCTTTTAATTTTTTTGATGTCTTTGTAAGGTTCATCAACACAATCGGCATTAACGACAACATGAAACGGCATGTGCAATGCACTGAACATACATAATGGGATAAATTCACAAGTAAAACTGAATGTTTGGGCTTGAATTTATTCACCACGATTTCAATAATTATCATGTTTGTGTTTATGTTTGCTTATTTATTATTTATGAATATTATGTCATGGTCTTTATTTTGATGGTCTCTTTTTAAAATTATGTTTACTATAAGTAACTTTGCCCCTACACGTCAACTATCGTTAGATTATTAGTAGACTGTCTGCCCTACCAGTCTACTAATACTCTAATGAGAGTTAGTAGACATGTAGGTGCAATGTTACTCATAGCCAACAGAATGTGTGAAAAGGACCATCAAAATAAAGTGATACTTAATTCCAGAGTCAAAAATATCAAAAATGTAGATTTCAAATAGTCTGTCATTCACCATCATGGTTCTTTTCTCTGAATGTTTCAACTGATTTTGTCCATATAAGGAAATGCATTGAGGTCCAAAACAACACTGAACCTCGCCCTGACAAAAAACACTGAGATCATTTTCTAAATATCTTCTTTTGTGTTCTGCAGAAGAATGGAAGTCATATGAAATGAATGACAAAGGATAAGTAAACGATGAGACCATTTTCACTTTTGGTTGAACTATTCCTTTAATGTATACTCTCCAATAGCCACTTGCACAAATGTCCCCTGTCCGTCGCTTTATCACTGATCGGTATTGTATGTTTGAGAGATCCCTTTCCTGGCAGGTTCAGATTTGCCACATTTAAAAGTCTTAAATGAAACGCACATGAATGCGAGCCAAAGCAAAGCCTGCCACCTGCCAAGGACGCATGTTCAAGATCCTGGACCAATGGATTTTTGGCATTGTGATGCAACGACTGATGTGTTCAGAACTTTTGTCAGTCGAAAGCAAGCTGGCGAGCGACCAAATGGAACGCATGTCTTTCCAAAAGTCCCGCAAGATTGATTTCTCCATCATTCTTCTTATTTTGTCTTTTAATCACTCAGCATTGATTTAAAAGATTTAGTCAGTCATTTGTTTGTTTAGTGGAGAATTGTGGATTTTGTTATAGACTGTGCTAACAGATTTATCTTTGGGATTATATAAAAAAAGAGGCATTTTAGCTTGTGTCAAGTCCACTCAGAGGATGAGTTGTGCTTAGTGTGGCTCAGGAGAGGACATAATCCAAACTCCCTAATTTCCCAGCATTTTCACATAGAAATCCACTTATCTGTCGTGCATTAGCCCTCACTGCGGCAACAGTTTCTTAGCAACGGTCATGCCTAGTCTGGTAAGGGTAATCAGAAGTGCCAAGGTGTGAATATACAGTAGATATTGTCTAGAACAGCATTTCTAAGTTAAGATACATGGTTTATTTAGTTTTATATATTATGTGCAGGAGAGCACAGCTGCTTTCAATAGTTTTCAGGCGAGATAAAGCTCGGAGATATAATGAAAAACACTAGATAGTTGCAGCACTGCATTATCAAATTTTGATCAAAGTAAAAAATAAAATAATAAGCCTGCAGGGACAATATTACACTTGTTGAAAAGATTATTTGGAAACTTTTGTAAGATAACTATGAAAAGAGCATCAGATTGGTTGTTGCAAACCTGTGAACAATGATGCCGACAAAGATACAATCACAGTTTTTTTTCCCTCTGTAGAGGACATTATATTTTATCAATTTTATTTAAGACCGTAAAAGCCACAGTTTTAAGTCTGGATGTCGTGTAAAGAGAAAATGCTGTGCTTTTTAGAGATACCTTCCACCATGACATTCCCTCTCCTTGGACTTTAAATATGACTGACATTGACTGAATGACTAAATTCAGCACTGACTAATAGGGGTGTAATGATACCCTCATGTCAAATTCGATATATATCACGAAACTGAACTCACGATACAATATTATTGCGAAACTCCAAGACATATGATAATTTGATATTACATTGTGGGTGTAAATGAATAGGCTTGTACTTAGTGCTGATAACCCAATGCACAAGACAATGGTGACACAAGAATAAAAATATTCATGATTCTGAAGCTGAAAATCTGATTTAATTTAGACGAATATGCTTGCACTCTGTCACTGACTATATATTTAAAATAATGGTTTCCTGGTAACATAAGACATTTGTCATTATCAAGACCCACAAATATTCATTCCCCCATTGCATTATTTTACATTATATTCAACATTATATATAGTAGTACAATGTAGTACTGACACTAAAACTCTGAAAACTTGAATTACATTTCTCACACAGTAATTGCGCTATATTGTGACACGATATATTGTTACACCGCTACTGACTAATTTTCACATTATTTCTCGAAAATAAACATCGGAAGACAACTTTAGCGCGGTTTTAAATCTGAATATGACTTTCTGTTATGAGACAGTTTCATACATGTCCACTGTAAAGGACAACATAATAAATAAATAAAAAATAATAAATTAATAGGGAAGAAATTAAATATGAATATTTCTATGAAATATGAGATATTATGAAACTGTTGCCAAGTTACTCTCACTATTATATTACTATTGCACAAAGAACACATTATTATGCAAATTAGAGACAATGAATAGAAACATTGTAAATAATGACAACACCCATTTTGGGCCATGCTTACACACATTTTGTGTACAGTAAAATAGTATATAAAATCATGTTCTAATGTCTTTCATATCATAGTTAATAATATTTGTGCAAAGTTTGTCCAGGTTGATGTTTCCCGGTGCTGTCAAAGTCCTGAAAACCCTGATTTACAGTGCACAAGTTATACAAAATAGCCTGGGACCAAAAAACAAATTAATGGTATACTGAATATATATATATATATATATATATATATGTATATGTATATGTATATAATTATTATTATTATTATTATTATTTATTATTATTATTATTTTTTTTCAGGAATTCTAATTAACTATATAAATCTACAAAAATAACTCCAGATAAAATCTGCAATGAACTAATCTTCTATTACATATCAACAAACGGTTTCGTAAAAGTGCTGTTGTGTCGTTTTTTTACCAAAAATAAAACCAAATGGTGTTTTTACCCTAAAACGGTACCCTAATCATGACTTTTGTCAAATCATTTTCATCAGTTTTTTGTCGAATCGGTTTTAATCCATTCAGTTATTCTAACTCCTCTCGTAGTTTGACTTTAAAAACACTTAAATAGACTAATGTGCATGAGAGAGTGTGTGCCAAGGCAACACATTACAATTTTCTTTACTCTGAGCCCTCCAATCAGACGTGGCGGTGGGCTTGCGGTGCCTGTGGCAGAGGAAGTAATTAAACCCTGTCTCTGCGTGATAGCCTCATCTCTGTTCAGCACCAAGCAGTCTCAATCTCTACATCTGTTCAACTCTCCCTCCCTCCAACCTCTCAAACTGGGCGGGATGTATAGTACGGTAATCCCGTAGGTTACGCGGGGCCGCTCGGAATTCCATCTGGGCTGAGAGCATCCGAGTCCTGTGTCCTCCACTGACTGGTGGGTACCTGTCACGGGCGTTCACAGGTGGCCCCTGTGGGTTCCAGGGAGGGCCCGGGGTGAGAGGTTATTTAAACAGCAGATGGTGTTGCTGGCCACGGTGGGACTGTGCAGTGGTTGGACACCAGTGGCATTCAAAATCACTTTCTCTCAGATTCCATTTGCATTTCACTCTGGAAAATCAGGACTGGGGTAAAATGTGCTTGCATAGCCCTTTACCAAAATCAATATTTAATTTTTAATAAGCTTATCCCCCATGTCAGGACAGTTGCCATAATGAATGTGAAACATACACATTTTAGGGGTCATTGACACAACAGAATTTTCATTTAAAAACTGAACCTGGTAAATGTATGCTTATTTTAATGTACTGCCACAAAACGTCTCGGGTTATGACTATAACCCTTGTTCCCTGAGAAGGGAACGAGACAATGCATCGAGAATCGACACTTTGGGGACGCTCCCTTAGCGTGCGCCTCTGAAGTAAAAATGAAACTATTCCAATCCTGATTGGTGTTGCGTCGTGACGTAACATGTGACGGCATAACCGGAAGCATAAAGGTGACGCTGACGCATAGAATGCCAGCCTCGCGATGAAGCAAGACGCTCTAAGGCCTCGAGGGGCGTGGCAGAGCGATGCATTGTCTCGTTCCCTTCTCAGGGAACAAGGGTTATAGTCATAACCCGAGACGTTCCCTATCGAGGAAACTCGACAATGCATCGAGAATCGACACTTTGGGGAACGAATGCCCACTAGGCCACGCACCGAAAACAGGCCTGCCCCGGAGTGAAACTGATTCAGGCACTCAGCTAGGACGAGAGCACATGTGCGCCAGGCGTACTAGGGAGGAGCAGAATATAGAACCTAACAAAAGTGTGTGGGTAGCCCAACCGGCTGCCTCACAGATCTCCTGGATGGGAACTCCCGAAAGGAGGGCCCTAGAGGACGCCATGCCTCTAGTAGAAAGAGCCCTAACGGCCAAAGGTGAAGGCAAATTGCGCACCTTGTAGGCCTACTTATGGTTTGTAAAGCCGGGAGCCCCTAATAGGTGATCCAAAACACACTACAGTAGGTCCGACCTCCTCCAAGAAGAGGACCTCTCAAGGTAAATACTCGGAACTCTGACTGGCAGTGCAAGGAACCTCTCCTTTTCTGCCGACACATGAGGTGGAGGATGAAATACTTGCAGGACCATGGACCTAGCCATGATAAATTGCACTTAAGGCACATAGCTGGGTCTCGGATGCAGGATGGCCTTAACTCCGCCGGGGGCACATCCCAAGCAAGCTGGCGATAATGCCAGGGCTTGGAGATCTCCCAGTCTCTGTAAAGAAATAGCTAAGAGAAAGGCTATCTTGAACGTGAGGTCCTAGGCGAAGCCAACTGGAGGTATTCGAAGGGAGCCAGGAATAGCCCTTCGAGAACCACCGTCAGGTCCCAGGAAGGAACCCTGGACCTGACTGTCGGTCTCATCCTCCAATACCATGGAGAAATAGTATGACCAGTTGGTGCCTCCCCAAAGGCCCAACATTTAGTGGTGCATGGAATGCCGCAATGGCAGCCACGTACACTCTACGTGTGGATGGGGAGAGATTCGCAGAGAAACGATCTTGAAGAAACTCCAGAACTGAAGCCATTGGGCAGTTAACTGGGCCTAACTCAAGTTCTCTACACCAAGTGGAAAAACATTCCACTTGAGGCCATATAATCTCCTAGTAGACGGAGCCCTAGAGATAAGTATGGTTTCGACCACCCCAGATGATAGACCAGCATCTAGGTACTGAGCCCCCTCAGAGGCTAGACCCACAATTTCCACAGCTCTGGATGAGGATGGAATATAGTGCCCTCCGCCTGAGACAACAGATCCCTCCTCAGAGGAATCTGCCATGGCGGAGCTATTAGGAGTGAAATTAAGTCTGAAAACCATACTCGGGCTTGCCAACACAGGGCTACCAGAAGACGACTGATGCCCTCCTGACTGACCCTCTCCAGGACTCCCGGGAGCAGAGCGATCGGGGAAAAAGCGTACAGGCGAAGCCTCGGCCAGGCCTGTACCATGGCATCCAAGCCCCAGCGGGGCTGGATGAGTCAGGGAGAACCAAGGTGGATAGTTGGACGGAAGTCCCTCGAGAGGCAAACAGATCCACTTCCACTGGTCCAAACCTCTGCCATATCAACTCCACCACCTCTGGATGGAGTCTCAATTCCCGGGCCTCAGCCCCTGCCTCGACAGGATGTCTGCTCCCTAATTAAGAACCCCGGGACATATATTGTTCTTATAGATAATATTTCCCTTGGGACCATAAAATGATCAGATGCGCCAATCTGGATAGAGGGCACAATCTGAGTGTCCTTTGTCGGTTCAGATAAGATACCACTGAGACGTGGTAACCTTTGATGTCTGTGAGGAAGCTCCTCAGAGCCCTGAACACAGCCAACATCTCTAGGCGATTTACATGCCAAGAATGATGATGGTCCTGCCACAGACCCCTGGCAAAGCGGCCGTCCGAGACCGCGCCCCAGCCAGCGAGGGAAGCGTCTGTCGAAACAGTTTCCCGGCGACATGACACCCCTAACACTGGACCTTGGGACAAGAACCAAGGTTTCTTCCATATTAAGAGGGAACGAAGGCATCTGCGCGTAACCTTTATTATATGGAACAGATTCCCCTTGGGGAAAAAACCCTTGGCTTTTGAGCCATCATTGAAGGGAACTCATGTGAAGCAGGCCCAAAGGAATTACGTTGGATGCCGCTGTTATGAGGACCAGCAGTCTTTGAAATTGCTTTACAATGATGGCCTGGCCTAGCTTTATCCTGGACCCCATGGCCAGGATGGATTCGATACGAACGGGAGACATACGTGCCCGCATCGTAACAGAATTCCGTACCACGCCCAGAAGAGTAGTCTTCTGAGCTGGGTCCAACACCTTTTCGTAGTGTTGAGCCTCAACCCCCGGTTCTGAATGTGGCCAAGGACGACATCTCGATGCCGAACTGCCATTTCCTGAGACTGGGTCAATATGAGCCAGTCGTCGATGTAATTCAGTATACGGATGCCCTGAAGCCTCAGTGGAGCCAGAGCTGCATTCATACACTTTGTGAACGTGCGGGGAGAGAGTGCTAGGCCGAACGGAAGAACCCGATATTGGTATGCTTCGCCCCCGTAAGCAACCTCAGGAACCTCCTGTGATATGGAAGGATGGAGACATGAAATAAGCGACTTTTAGATCCATCGTGACAAACCAGTCCTCGGATCTGATTTGGTTCACGATAATGGTTTAAACAGTAAGCATTTTGAACCTGAATCTCCTCAAAGAATGATTCAAAAAGCCCTAGATCTAAAATAGGCTTCAGTCCGCCATCCTTCTTTGGAACTATAAAGTACCGGCTGTAAAACCTTGACTCCCTGTCTGGTAGGGGAACACATTCTATGGCCCCTTAATTCCAGTAGAGTCTGTACCTCTTGTTCCATAACCCGAGCCTGTTCTGGAACCACTGCAGTCGGTACCACCCCAGCAAACTAGGGAGGTCGGTGACCGAACTGCAATCTGTACCCATATTTTATAATATTTTATAATATACAGGACCCATATAGATATATGTTCGGAAGGCGTTGCCATTCTTCTACAAAATCTACTAAGGGAACCAGCCCCTCGAGGCTGGCCTCGGGTGTTTTTCGAGCACTATTCTCGACTTCCTGAAGCGGTGGACCGGCAGGAAAAAAGTCGATACAGATTTTGTGACCATAGTCGGTGCCCTGTTGCAAGCTTTTGGGCGAACGCCATGGTGTGCGTTCGCTGGAAATCGATGTGACCCGAAGCGTCAAAGACGGCGGGACAACAACATCTTCCCCGAGGGCACCTGCTGCTAGAACAACATCGATTGTTCCACAGCGGGGGGGCAGCCCTCTTTTTTTTTTTTTTTTTTTTTTTTTTCGCTTCCTGAAACCTGTCAACGACTGTAGTGATAGCGTTGGAAAACAGGCCAGAAGGAGATAGCGGAGCGGCCAATAGGAAATATTCCCTTATTTAGATCTTTAAGAAGATCGGCCTGGTACGCGTGCAAAATCGTCATAGAGTGCAGGCACGCACCAGCCTGACCCTTTATTATTAATTTTTTTTTTTTTTTTTTTTTTTTTTTGAAATATTTTACCAAAGGAACCAGGCTCTCAAGCCTGGCTTCGGGTATTAATCGGGATTCGTTCCTGACCCCCTGAAGCGGGTTTCCGGCAGGGCTGGACCGAAAAACGATTCTCGATGGGCGAACGCGAAAGCTGCCTGGCCGCAAGCCTGTTGGGCGGACAGTGCAGCCTGCGTTCGCTGGAAACCGATGTGTCCCGAAACGTTTTTAACGGGGGAAGAGCAACATCGATTTCCTGCACCATATAAGCCCAGCCAACCAGTGCAGAGGTGTCCCTGCACGGTTTGTTGGGCAGCACCGGGGCTTAAAGCAAAGATGCCAGATCAGGAGAAAGAAAACTCACTAAAGCTTCCTCCATCTGTGGCATCTTGCCAAAACCCGACTCTCTCGCACCCACCACATTCGAATAAACATATAATGAATGTGGTGAGATACGTAAAGTGTGGGGTTTCTCCCAGGATCTACACATATATATATATATATTTTATAAAGATCTGGGAAAAAGTTTGTGAACTGTGCTGCAGGAATCTCTCTAGTTCATTTTGACGGGGATCATCCTGCTTATTTTGTGGCCAGCTTATATATTTAAATATTATATATTATATATATATATATAATTTATTTATTTATCTAATACTGGCCACAGCACTCATCACAACAATACAAGCTCTACATAAGCAGAAACATAAGCCGGCGAGTGTGACTCATGTTGCTCGTTCCCAATGCTGAGCACATCTACTTCCTTATTTATAATTTTGTTTGTTTATAAACATATAGCTCGAGCACTGGGCACTCGTCACGGGCAGAAGCCGCCGCATCGCGGGCGTCTGCGTCGTGAACTAGTGTCATAGAATCTGCGGATGATGAGAGAAAAGGTGCCTCAGCAGTCTCGTTCTCATCCGCGAGATCCTTCTGCGATCTCCGCGATCTAGGCCGTCGCACCGCCTCAACGGACGCGGGACCCGAATCGCGGGGATCGCGAGCCTGGCCATCATCAGTGAAATAATATAGCCAAGCGAGAGCGCAGCACTCTAATAGGAAGTGCTTCACAGTATCACAGGCAGCCCTCTCGAGGCGCTGACTGTGCGTGCTGCGCCCCTAAACAATACACACACACACAGCAAATGCGTGTCCCCACCCGTGGCATATAATCTTGGGCAGGGGTGCACACACTTAGTGTATTGTTCACTCGCCATATATAGAGCTTAGCACAGACAAACAACATCAAAAAAGACAGACAGTTTCACAGAGAGCGCTTGCTGAAGAGCGAAAGCTGGCATTCTATGCGTCAGCGTCACCTTTATGCTTCCGGTTATGCCGTCACATGTTACGTCACGACGCAACACCAATCAGGATTGGAATAGTTTCATTTTTACTTCAGAGGCGCACGCTAAGGGAGCGTCCCCAAAGTGTCGATTCTCGATGCATTGTCGAGTTTCCTCGATAGGGAACTAGAGAGATATAATTCACAAGATGCGTCTTTTTCCTTTTTTCTTATTTTTTTCTTATTCACTTATGAAATAGGTTTGAGCGTTCCGGCAAGCCGCCACATCAATTATCTGCAGAGAGAGAAATAATGATTTCTAGTTGGTTGTGCATTTGAGTGTGTACAGGACACTGTTTTTCCTCTTCAGAGAATTTAAAGGTTTTTTTTTATTTTTTTTTTTATTTTTTTTTATGGTATCTGCACCTGCCTAGCTGAAAACAGGTGAACTATCAGGAACATTTGACTCCACGAGCAGCAGAACGAAATTACTTTCTGTCATTCTCAAATACAGAGGCGCTCAATTGAATGTTAAAAGATTTAAATGCAATTAATTTGCTCTCAAATTAATAAGCGGTTGATCCAAGTCAAGAATTTTTTTTAATGCCAGGTGGGACATTTTGATGTACAGAAACATTAATGCGTTATCTCATTATCATTTGAGTGAAGGTTTTAAAGACAGATTGTTAATTGAGCTGCGGAATGCTGCATGAACATGCAAATCATTTTTAAATTAAAGGAATGTTATGAGTTCAACACAAGCTAAGCTTGATCAACAGCATCCATGGCATCCCATCCATTACAACTGAAAATAATTTAACCTTATCCCTCAGTTTGTAAAAACACACAAAATATGTATTGGGTTACACTTTATTTAACACTTTATTTGACAGTGTCATTGTAACATATGTTACATGTAGTTACTATAGTATTAAGTTGAAATTATGCATAATTGCATGCAACTAACCCTAAACCAAACCCTAATCCTAACCCTATAGTAATTACATGTAGTTACTTAATATTACTCAATACTTAAATGTATAATTACAGAGTAACAAAGACAACTTACAGTAAAGTGTAACCCCTTGTGTTAAGGTGTCATTGTTACAGAGTAATTATACAATTTAGTTTGTTTTAGGGTTAGTTTCTTATTATTATTAGCCTAAGTATAAATGTACTGTTATTAGTAAGTACATGTAACGTCTAACAAAGACACTAAGATAAAGTGTAACACTGCACTGGATTGATTCATATAAAACATAGAGCCACGAGACCTCAACATTTAAAAACATTAAAAAATAAGGTTACAATCACTTAACACCAATGTCTGTGCAAAGTTCCTTTCAAATATATCTACTAAACTCGTGATCATAAAAAATGTTGAAACTTTAACATGATATGCTACAGAAGCGCATGTTTACATTGGAATTACATCAGTAACGTATGATTTAAACAACTTAACTAATCAAATTACTCATTTTTGCTTTTAAAACCTCGATTGTCTTGCCTTATTGACGTGCATTACTGTAAGCATGCTGCATCAAATGCTGTTGATGGAGATTAACTGGTATTGAACCTGGAACATTCCTTTAATGCCATTATAACACTGCTGTAGTCATTAAACACTTTAAACTGTGCAGCCTGACCACACATGAATACAACACTGCTAAACAATAAATCAACAGTACTGATCCATAGTACGTGCTTTACATCATAAACATCCTTTCTGAGAGTACCATTGCTTTAATCTACAGTTTGGTATACTGTACTTAGAGCATTTACAACGTTAGTCTAGGGTTCTTGTTCCAAAAATAGACGTAATTTAGTTTTGCATGACTATTTACACCTTCTTTCTGACTCTATTAAAGTAACACTAAGTAGTTTTTCAACATTCATAATATATTTCCAAGACCCTTGTGATGGTACATCGACTTAAAATAAGTTAAATGACTCGTCTGCCATCGCCTGACGGAGTCTGTATAGCTTTTACTGGCACTATGTAACTTCGGGGTTCGGGTAGTAACCCAACCACAAAAAGAACTACAAAATTCGACTGCTTTACGTCAGGCGCTACAATAGTCATTATTTCGTTTTTCTTTGTTTCTGATGTCGCAATACATCGTCCATTCATGAAATCATGTAACATACTCTACCTTGTCTGTGGACATCGTTCACTCTAAAGCCGGTGCTGGGTAAACAGCGAGCGTGCGTGCGACGGTAGGCTAGATTATTTAGACAGCGGCAATGGACAATTTCGTTTCCAACCAGTAGGGCGACCGAAGAGGAAAATTTATTTGGTGTTACTTTAAACAGCAGAGTTGTTATTGTTATCAAAAAATAAAACTATTAACTCTTTCTCTGCCAATTGACAGAATTTTCCGTACTTCCGTGTTTTCTTTGTCACGGTAGGGGGCGCTATTGCGCATCTTCTGAAAGAGTACTGAGTCTCCTGATCAAAAAAAGAAGCAGAAACAACTGATAGAAGCATTGCTTATGAAACAGCATAACTTGGCATCAGACTGAAATAAAATAAATAAAAATAACCTATATAAAAAAAACTATTAAAATTACTAAAACTTGAAATGAAAACTGAAAATATAAAAATAAAAGCTTATAATAATAAAATAACACTAACCAAATTATACTGACATAGTGCCATTCATTAAAAAAAAACTAATATGTATGTATTTTCCTTAAAATATTAATAGATTCATGCTTGAAAGGTGGAATAAGAAAAATACTCTTAAGAAATATTCTCTGAAGAAAAAAAGCTACATTTTTAAATTACTGGGGAAAAGTACTTGGAAAAAGTAATTGAACTCTTGAATTAAAAAATGTGAGAAAAAATCCTCATTTTCCAATTAAACCATGCCTTATGCTGTTTGCTAAATGCACCACATGTACAAACTTTCCCAAAGATCCCAAACTTCAAATCCTGGCATATTAATGTCGCTCAAAACCCTCAAGCACCATATTTTTCTAATTTATTCAAAAGTACCTATAATCCTCCTGTAATGCATAAAGGTTCTGTTGGGAATTTTAGAAGCAGCATTCATTGCCGCAGCCCAGAACAGATTGTTGGCAACACTGATAACATCCACTATGGGATGTCCAATCCAAGATTATACACGCCCATATGCCGGCCTTCTCTCTCCGGTGGGATGGCAGTGATAGACGGCGCTCCACCTCAGTCTTTCTCTGCTACTGAAAAGTAAAAAGTGAAAATGGCTACCTCATCTATTAAACACAAGTATGGCAGGCTGGGAGAGAGATGAGGGAGAGGAACAGAGAGAAAGCAAGACAGTTGAGAAGAGAGAGGCTGGGGGAAGTGAGAGATAGAAATGTAGAAGAGGCCATGAAAAAAAGATATATTGAGAGGTGGAGAGAGAAATATCAGTGTGAATGGAGGCAGGTTGGCCGGTCTGTGACAGCGGTGATGGATGATGTGTTGAGTATGGCCTTTTCAAACTAAAGGTACAGGGCTACTCTCTCCGAAGCTACTGGTCTAAATCATCCAGCACTTCCTGTTACTCTCACCTGTGTGTGTGTGTGTGTGTGTGTGTGTGTGTGTGTGTGTGTGTGTGTGTGTGTGTGTGTGTGTGTGTGTGTGTGTGTGTGTGTGTGTGTGTGTGTGTGTGTGTGTGTGTGTGTGTGTGTGTGTGTGTGTGTGTGTGTGTGTGTGTGTGTGTGTGTGTGTGTGTGTGTGTGTGTGTGTGTGTGTGTGTGTGTGTGTGGTGTGTGTGTGTGTGTGTGTTGTTAGCGAATACGGAATGATTGTGGCCAATGATAGTGCTGCTTATTTGCACATGCTGTTATTTTAGCAGTCAATCACTAAAGAAATTATTCTAAATCAGTCAAATAACCCCAAAATAAAGGCTATTTAAGGGAACATGTGAGGACAAAACAGTCTATTACTGATTAGACGGATGTTCTTTTAATATCACATTGAAAAAGTGAGCTTATAAAGCAGGAGGAAGTATTCAGTCGAATAGGAGGATTGTCTGCTTTTTTGCAGAGAGGTGCTCTTTCCTGTGAAAAGCTTACAGGACATTACAGCGCTTTTGAGCCCAAGTGTGAATCCTTGCTGAGGTGGCTTTTCTGAAGCATTAGAAGTAGCGCTGGTGCCTCATTTTGTGTCTAAAGGCTACAAACCTCCCTGTGTGAAATCTTTTGCAGGACCGTACATAAGTGCCAGGATTCCAAGCATCAAGCATGCTGTTACATAGGATTTTACTTCTGGATTATTGGACTATTTTATGTTTTGATGTTTATGTGTGTGCGGCATTCGTCGATGAGGGGCCATCAACACTATTTAAGATTAAAGTGTTTGAACATTTGCCGGTTCCCGCCTCCTTCTTCCCTGAATTACTAACCGCGTTAAAGATATCTCAAAACACCCAATACAAAACAAAAACACTCAGGGGTGCGTTCCCAAAAGCAGCTTTAGCCAACTGTAGTTGCAAGTCCCGTCATTATCAGCATAGTTCAACAAGTCGGTGTTTCCTGAAACCAGTTCTAACGAACATTCGAAAGCAGCATTGCAAAGTCCAAGTGTGGTTGGAACGACAGTTAGAAGCATAATTTCTTGTTTGCATGATATGTGGACTCAATAAATCCTTATATTGAGCCAAATAAACAAGCTGACATCCAGTAGTCTATATCTTTTATTTAGAATACATACAAATGTCATTTACATGTTTTAGTTTGTCAAAAGATGTAAAGTGTCGTTTTTGAAGACTGAGCATGTGCGAACGTGCTATAGGACGTAAGATCGAGCCAATGATTGAATCTGGAAACACAGCAAAATAACTGAGAAAAAGGAGAAATAGTCCTCAGATGCCATGTCCGTACACTGTAAAAAATATTTTAGCAATTTAGTTATTTCAACTTATTTTTTTAACTAGATTGTCCAGACAACAAGAAATTTTAAGTTTTCTTGTCCTCAACTTATCAATAAGTTAGTTAAACTAAAAAAAAACCATGCAAAAAGATAACTCAAAATAATGAGTTAACTTTTTTTACAGTGTACACTGTAAAAAATATTTTAGCAATTTAGTTATTTCAACTTATTTTTTTAACTAGATTGTCCAGACAACAAGAAATTTTAAGTTTTCTTGTCCTCAACTTATCGAAATAAGTTAGTTAAACTAAAAAAAACCCATGCAAAAAGATAACTCAAAATAATGAGTTAACTTTTTTACAGTGTAATGAATAGCAAAACACCTACACTGTAGCATTAATTATGGTGTCGGGAAACAGTCGGGATTAGCTAGCTTATTTCTTCAACGTTAAAGAGCATATTGCAGGTAAAAAAAAAATCAAAATTAATTTATAACCTTGTATAAAAATAACACATATTAATGCAGGATTTTAAATGTTTTAAAATGACATAAGCGCACCAATTTAGTAGATAAAGTGAGCGTTTCTTTGACTGGTTTGGTATTCATTAAGAGCATTCGTGAGTCAGTGGTTTCGGAAGTTTTTGTATTTTAATTTATCATCGTCATGGTAAATTACTGTGTTTGTGGAGGTTGCAAAAACTCCAGCCTGTCAGGACATCGAGTCCACAGGTTTCGATTATGTATGAACAATTTCCTCAGCGTCCAAAATTTCATTGCGATCCATTGTTTTCCTGTTGTTTGAATCCACCGCTCTCCCTCCCGTTACTGCATAGTAACACCCTGACAAATACTCAAAACAATCTAGCACTATGGCAGTGACTTGAAAGGCAGTGCAGAAACAAGCACCCATTTTCTTCAGAAAATCTAAAAAGCTGGTTATTTTTTGCCTGTCACATATTTTGTCTTAATCTTTTTGAAAATAGATAAATACATACTAGCATGTTTACGGCCTTGAATGTGTTGTGTAGTGTTTGTGTGTACTTTGTGAGTCTAGCGAGCTTATCAACATTCCAGTGTGACCGGGGTTTAACAGGGTATGAACGTCTATGTAATTGGAATGCCTCGCTGATGTGTAATTTTGCTTGTCAAGGAGATTGACATTTATTAAATTTAGCTAACACTCCAACCGTTCTTCTTTACTTGGGGAACTCAAGAGTGGCAGGCCGAAGACGAGCGAATAACCAAAGCTCCAGCATAACACTTACTCACCAGATTTATGAAAATATGTATGAATTTAAAATTAAACTTGAAGAAGAAGAAGGAGAAGAAGAAGAAGAAGAAGAAGAAGAAGAAGAAGAAGATAGCAGGATAACATGAGGAGCAAGGGAAGCACATGACAAACTGGAAGCATGACTTAAGGCAAAATTTCGAAATAAGACATGAAAATACAAACATGAAACAAAACCCAAAGCAATGTGACACAATGTAAGCACAGCTAATGTTTGTTGAAACTCTTTTAACCGATTTTGCTTGCAAGATTCACTTTGCTGCAAAATCCTACGTTGCATCACATTACATCTTTCTACTTATCAGGGAAATTTTGCAGTCAATGGTTCATGAATGCTCTGCAAAATTACTGAATCAACAACTATCCCATATTATATTTGTCATCTTAATTCCTTTTATTTATGGTGCATTTAACTTATAATTGCAACAGCTTGATGAGAAAATTGCTAAATGTGTAAAACGAATAACTGCAATAGCTAAAAATTTGATTATACTTACCCATATCAATAACAGTGGGAGCTAGAGGAAGAATATAAATTATGCATCTTGTGAATGTTGAGCTTGAAGAGAGACAGATTATCTCTCTAGCAGTTGTGTCAGTTATTTCCAGAACTTTGCAAAGGGAGTTGAGAAGGAATATGAGGGGAAAAAAGGAATAATCTCAGATTATAATGAAAAAAAGAAAGAGAGAATCTCAACATAAACAGTCAAACTTGTTTTTTATTCAAGTATGCCATTAATAGTTAAAAAATAATTCATTAATTTGCCTGTTTGAGGGCATCTTATACTGTATCTACGTTTATAGATTTGTTTGGTGACATCATGCCATTTGGTTATATCTGGAGATTCTGTTTTTTAAAGGAAAAGCTCACCCCAAAATTAAAACTGTTATTATTTATACACTAATTTTGTCCCATTTCTGTAGATTCTTCACACAGCTCTTCTCTATGAAGGCCTATTTCCACCTCAGAATAAAAAAAGGAGAATGTGAGATAAACTTCAAAATAAGAAATACATTCACATTTCCAGTCTTGTGGCAAGATATTGCAGTTGTGAGATATAAAGTCACATTGTGAGATATGAAGTCACATTTATGAGAAAAAAGTCACAAGCCAGAAAGCTTTCAGTTGTGTGCACCACTTTTGTGCTGGCAATTTTGAGATATAAAGTAACGTTGTGAGATATAACGTTGCTATTATTATATATAAAGTCACATTTTGAGATATAAAGTCTCGGTTATGAGAAAAAAAGTCACAAGCCAGAAATTGGTAACGCTTTCAATTTCGGTCTGTTCTTCAACTTTAGAGGACTTGAAATATAGTGCACCACTTTTTTCTAATTGGAGCTTGACAGTCCTTGTAACTATACATTGTCCTTAGATGAGTATTGAGAATATAAAAAACACTCCTTTTTGTGTTGCACAGAAAAAAAAATAACAACATACAGGTTTTGAATGACACGAGGGTGAGTAAATAATGTCAGGATTTCCATTTTTTCGTAAACTATCCCCTTAAGATTCTCCAGTGTAATTGAATAACACCCTGATAATGAATAACTCCACTAGCTACACACTGAACACTGAACATAAAGTAACCCAAGGCCACCATCTCATCATGCCAGAGTCTGGGCTATGTTCAAGAGCCGCAAATCAATGAGAAGCCTGAACACACACAAGGTGATCCGCCTTGGCTCGCGCTGCATTATGCATGAGTCACCTGAGGAATCCATTCACTATTTTGTCTCATAGCAGCATGAATAAGCATGACGGCGATACAACAGGCAAATAACGTTTCATTCATTATGCAAACACCTGGGGATGCCGCTGCTGATTCTGCGCCGCTCTCAAAGGAGCTCAGTTCCCGTTCGGCTGCGTTTTGTCAAAGTTGCTGATGAACTTTAATGGATCCGGAGCAGGATCCCTGGGGTTTTCTGCACTCATTGTGTTGTTGTTTGCTCTACCTGTTTAATGAAATATGCAGTGGTTGCCAACTTTAACAGTGGAAAATAAGGGACATTCTCTATTTGTTATACCACATATGCCACGTCTGCCATTTGAGATTTAAAGGATAATTCCGGTATTTAGCACTTTAGTCTATTTTCTAGTTTGTTTTGAACTAGAGTGGTGGACAGAGTGGTCCTGTCTCGACTATTTGACTCTTTTAGAATCGCCTCTGAGCGCTTCAGAGTGGCTGTCTATGGGCATGCACAAACATGTGCTTAAAACAACCCTTAACGTTCGTTTTCAAAACTGTGCAACTCACCGAGTGGTTAGTGGTGTTCGTTGATGATTAAAAACAAGTAGCGTAGCGAAATATCAGTTTCTTTCGTGCTTTTATTTGGCATTTAGTAAAATCGCATTGATGTCTGTTGGAGGACTCTGTGCTCGTTGTATTACTGCGCTACCGGAAAGGAAAAGTGTTCTGTTTACATTTGGTTGTAGTCTTCGCTCGTTTCTCCGTCTCTCAGAAGGTCTATGCGCTAGACACCGTGTTCCGTACAGCGTCCTTGTACGGCAAAGTGGTTGTCGCCATCAAGTGTTCGGGAGTGTGCTAACGCTTCAGACTCAAATATCGAGCGGAAGTTTATACGCGGTTGTGAGGTGTCTGAAAAAATAGTTCCACTATAGCAAATAACACGGATTGAAATCATACATTGCAGTGATATATTTGTTTTTAATCATCAACGAACACCACTAACCACTCGGTGAGATGCACGGTTTTGAAAACGAACGTTAAGGTTGTTTTAAGGACATGTTTGTACATGCCCATAGACAGCCACTCTGAAGCGCCAGAGGCGATTCTAAATGAGTCGAAAAGTCGAGACAGGACCCATCGTCAAAATTTCTGTGTCCACCACTCTAGTTCATCCTAAAACAAACTAGAAAATAGACTCAAAGTGCTAAATACCAGAATTATCCTTTAAGTCAACCAAGGTTTACTCGTCGCTCCACATAGTAATATTCAAATTTAGAGTACAAATACGTGATTGTTTAGGCCTGAAAAAGGTTGAAGACTTCTAAAGTATACTGACCCTTTGAAAATGAAAACAAAATGCTACATTCATGCCTGCAGCTATAAAAAGATAGTGGTTGATTAAATTAAGTGGTAAAATTCATTTGAAATGCAATCAGTTTTATTTTGGCACACTGACATGTGACTTCATTTGCATCTGTTACGATAAATGATTTTTAATGTCACACTAAAGCGTCACACACCACTGCACACATATTTAGCTTTTACCTAGGCAAATTATAACACTAGACAATGTGACTACATTTTTCAAATTGATGCCTTTATGTGCTTTGCATTTTAGACTTTTTAATTACCATAGCAACAAACCCAGGAGGGAAATAAAAAAACTGACTGAAAATGGGCAGATTTCCTTCATATTTCACTATTTAAATTTCATTTATGATGAACAGTACAACCAAAACTGCTAAATGGGTCAATACTATTTTTGAACGTAATTCTCTTATTTTCACTAGACTGCATTTGTTTGACCAGAAATACAGTAATATTGTGAAATATTATTACAATTTAAAATAAATGTTTTATATTTGAATATACTTTAAAATATAATTTATTTCTGTGTGAAGTAAAGCTGAATTGTCAGCATTATTACTCCAGTCTTCAGTGTCACATGATCCTTCAGAAATCATTCTAATATGCTGATTTTATGCTCAAGAAACATTTCTTATAATTATCAATGTTGAAAACTGCTTAATATTTTTATGGAAACTGATACATTTGTTTTCAGGAATCTTTGATTTATGAATGTTTATTTGAAATAGAAATCACTTTTGATGAATTTTGTCCTTGCTTAAAAAAATGATGTTAATTTATCATTTAAAAAAATATATATTACTTTCCAAAAACGTTTTAATGATAGTGTAAAATATAAATAGACACATATATTTAAGCATTCATAAAGATTATTAATCTTCGAAAGCTGTGCATGTGTAAAGACTACAACATTTTAGATGCAGTCAGTATGTTTATATTGTATGTTTGTTTCCATATCCAAACGTACAAACGTTACATGTGTGCGGCATGTAGTTAAAAATTGCTAATGAGATTGCAATTAAACAATCAAATTGCAATTATCAATGCCGATTCATTTTAATGGAAAAATAGCACTAAAATATTGGCACAAAACACTTTTCATTTAGTCATGGTTGGCAATCCTTGGTGGAAGTGTAGTTAGTTTTCTCAATGGGTTTGGGAGGAATTCTGCAGAAAATAGCTTCTCACTCCAAAGCCAAACACCATTCTTCGCTTTTCTTTGTTCCGTGCGCCGAATCCCAGACTTTGAGGTAGAAAACACATCTGCTGCTTTTGGACCTCAACTGCGCTTTTGTGAAACTATACGTAGGGGAAAAAACAAAGAAAAGTGTAAGAGAGTGTTAGAGAGACAGAGCGAGAGAAATCATTTAAACAAATAAATAAAACACACAGCTGAAAATATAGGGCAATGAATATTCATGCCCTTGTGTGCTCTGACAAGCAAACTAAAATGGCTTTTCTGTGTCTGCAGACATGCACCCTGTTCCTTTTGTCTGCTAACAGTATTTGCCCGATTGCGTTTTCCGTTTGTGAATGGTTGTTTGCTAAGAGCCTGGCACCCATTTAAAGACACTGCTTAATCCTCCATCATGAAGAAGAGAAGAAAGCGAAACAATGAGCACGGTAATGTGGTACTGGGTGTATCAGCCGTTCGCTCTCGATAGACCTTCTACATGGGATGTTTGTCTGCTGTAATCTTCTGGATTTGTTTCAAAAGTAGAAACTAGAACGGGCTTCGCTTGAAGTTGTAAATGGTAAAAGGCGACATGCTGTGTCGCAGACACCGGAATAAAGCTCTTCATTTGAAGAAAAGAAAAATGACACGAGTTGTTTTATTGTCGAGGATATCTCCGATTCCTTGTGTCACGCGTTAAGAAATAATTTATCAAGGAGCAGTGGAATACAGCACATGCTGTCTGTTTCCGTTTCATGTGTTCATGGCTGCCTTTTGGAAGCTATATGTTGTAATAAAAAAACATCATTCTCAGGTTTCACAGACAAGATGTAAACCTGTCTTAAACTAGAATGCATGTTTGAGCTGTTTTAACTGAAAGCAACTTGCACTGGTGTATCTTCAAATATGCCAGTGCCATTGTTTGGTCTCAAGATGCCCATCAGTCACATCATCTTTTATAAAAGCTTTATAAAACGTTTATAAAAGCTAATTTTCCCATTGTGATAATTTACCTTACAGTATATAGTGTGACAACATGCCCCGCAATTTACACTACCAGCTTTAAAAATAAACAACCACCTTGTCAAGAAACTTTGACAACCCCGTAAAAATAATTCTACATTTATTTAAAATTCAGGGCTGTCAAATCGATTAATCACATCTAACATATATGAATATATAATATGCTGTAAATACAGTACACACATTACAATTAATCGATTTAAAGGCACTACAAATATTATATATATGTGTGTGTGTGTAAAATACATAGATACATATATAAATAAACTTTTATGTTATATGCGATTAATCACAATTAATCGATTTGTAATCGATATTTATGTACATAATTGTGTCTAATCAAGTGTAAACAGTGTCTCTGTTGTTTTTTTCTTTTATTAACTCAAACCTGTTCCTTTTTAGATGTGTTGCAACTATAAGTTTCTATAGCCGTGCCCTTGACTTTCACATCTCGGTTGTGTTTTACCTCAAAGATGTATCCTCATCCTCTTGGGCATCCATTCTCAGGCTTTCAACAGAAATTCTGCATTTCTCTATAGGTGAACAGATCAAAGAAAAAAAGAGATGAGAGAAGGTGAGAGAAAGCGCAAGAGTGAGAAAATGAATTTCACGTACAACCGTAAATAAAGTTTTTGTTCTCTTTGTTTGCACGATTGTGCCTTCCTTTTCTTGGAAACTCAAAGATTTATTTAACACCCAATCCATGTTTAGTCACCTTGAATCATCAAAAACAAATGCATTGTATAAAAAAAAAATACATTTTCTTCCCCTTTACAACTTTAGTGTTTCACATCCGGATGAATATTTAACATCTTGAGTAATACCAGCTTCCAAAAAATGTATAAAAACATCTGGAAGAGACAACGGCGTGTTCAAATCATTAGAGCAAGAGCAGAGTGGAAAAGAATCATCAAATCCATTTTGCCCACTCAGGCAGCAAGATGGGACGAGAGCGCCCATATCCTTATGAAAGTAAATGATTTCGACCATCTCCCCTTCAAGGTTATCAGAACCGAACACAGGCCCCAGTTCTCTACAGGGCTTCTGTTTTCAGGGCATTGTGTGGAGGAAATGAAAGAGATGCTATCAGCCTCCAACGCTCATAACGTTTCTGTCAGCCGTCCAGCGTGGCTCCAGTTCTCTTATGAATCATTTAGACTTATGTCCCCAAACATGTAAACAAAGCGTGGGCTGAAACAGCAAGTTTTTTGATCATGCGCTGTTTAGCGTAGCTGGGTCTCTGTGGTGGATAACCGTTCGCAAATTTGTTAGGCCAATTGAACTTTCGATGATAAGTGAGGAAGGATGTTTTCTTTGAATACATTTGTGGTTCATGTCTGACAGTTTTCAAGTCTAAAGTTTGCTTTTTGTATTTTCTTTATTTATTTTTTTTGCTGCTAAATTTCCATAGGATTCCAATTTTTGAAGATGTCTGAATCATCTGCACTATTTTTTCGGGGGTCCACTAGGTAGCAACCAGTGATGCGCAACAACCCGCACCCGACTAACATTTTCAACTAACCTGCCAGCAACTCGGACCGCAAAAAAAAAATTAATATAATGTACCCGACCCGCATTTTTTAAAAGTAGTAAATGCTCATGATGGCTTCCCAGGGCTGCACTTGTGACACACCATGTTGATCAAATGTGTAAATAGCTTTGCAAGAAGTAGCTACACATGACAAAGCCAGCACTTTGGTCATCATCTTTCATTATTTCGGCAAATGTCTCCCACACTTTGCTCTTTCTATTTGTGTATTTGCGGAGCTTCCACTCCCCAGTCTTCACCTTTTCTCTTGCCACCTCCATCTCTACCTGCAGACTGAGCTTGTATCTTCGTGCCAGTTATTCAGCCAATAAAGTGTAGGCCTATGCATTTCATAGAAAATTGTGTCTAGTACTATATAAATTACAAAGGTTTAATTGGCATCTTTATTTCAAACGACCCGACCTTGACCCGAATATCATTAAAAATATTTTGGATGACTCGTAACCGCTGGTGCAGGCACCCGCTCATTTTGGATCAACCCGCGCATCACTGGTAGCAACACTTATAGTAGGGCCATTGCTTTGTCAAAGAAGATAGAAAAAAATTCATAAAACATTAAAAAACAACATTATAAAATACAAAATGAGTCTAAAGTACCCCTAAATAAGTTAAATAATAAACTAATATATAAACTACCATTCAAAAGTATATATTTTTTTACTTTTTTTAGTAGTTGAAACTTTGTTAAAGTGATTTTTGTCTAGTATATATATATATATACACACTTTAAGTATGTCAAATGAAAAATAAAAACTATAATTAAAAGTATTTTTTTATATTTCATTATATTTTTTATACACAGCATACCGTTGTATGTATGTATGTATGTATTCTCATCCAAACACAATGCAAACCAATCGAGGATTATCACATATTGCTGATTGCATCAGTTTCAACAACAAGCATGTAAGTCCAGTATGCGGGTGAAGAAACAGATGGCTGGATCGCAAGGGCCAGGAACAGTTGGACCTAATTAACCCTTCTTTCATTGGAGGCAATGATGTCAGAGGAGTGATGTCACCAGAGATTGAGAGCTCAAAAGCAGAGCAGGCCAGGTGGAGGGTAACTGTAATGAGATATAAGTTGTGTGTGTGTGTGTGTGTGTGTGTGTGTGTGTGTGTGTGTGTGTGTGTGTGTGTGTGTGTGTGTGTGTGTGTGTGTGTGTGTGTGTGTGTGTGTGTGTGTGTGTGTGTGTGTGTGTGTGTGTGTGTGTGTGTGTGTGTGGTGTGTGTGTGTGTGTGTGTGTGTGTGTGTGTGAGAGAGAAAGAAAGAGGTCTCCGACGGCCACACCAACTCTCAGACCTTTCGGCTTGAAAGATGAAATGGCAAAGCCGAGGTCAATGTAGCTGTCAAAACGACAAACGCGTTCAGCTTGAGGTTCAACGTACTACAGGCCATCAGCGGTTCATCTCAGGCTTCTCTGTGAAAAGCAGGAAAGAAAAGAGTACAAAGTTCAAACAGGACTAGAAAAATATGAGGAACGACCACCTATAGTGTCTTTTCCATACAGGAGACCACTTGAGGCATGCATGATAAAATGGGATGTTATACAACAGAATGAAGGAAGTCAAACCAGAAAATCCTTTTGTAAGGTGATGGATGGCTGGCCACTGTTGTTCCCGCACTGGAGACTCAAGCAGCTGCAGGAAACACCTTCCGACGCTTAAAACTCATTACCGCACCATTATAAAGATCTACCTTAACACCTGCAAAAACAGGTGCGCTTCTACAATCCACTAAGAGAGTATATTATCTGCTCGGCTGGGGGGAAAAAAACACAACAAATGAAAAAAATGTCACACTGGTTTGTCCATCAACGAGATGTGATCCGCTGAGGTAGAAATTTTTCAAAGTGGTAGTGTTACGGCTGGCTCCAACATAAAAATAGGCCGACAACAAATTCGTTCACAATAAACAATTTATTATCAAACCAAACAAGCATTATTTAAACAAACCGACGTCTAGGGAAAAATAAAAAAAACACGTGCGTGTAGTTACTAAATAAACAATGTCTGGTATAGAAAATAAAGATGAACAAGGCAAGGAAGGTTACAGAAAGAAGAACAATATGTGGGAGACGTGGAAGCGAAGCGAGAGACTGCTCACTCCCCGTCACCTCTCTTTATTCTACTCCTATGTTGAGTTGATTAGGGATTGAATCCACCTGTTGACAAAGTAACGTCTGCACTGTGTAGCAGACGCCAGCAGGGGCAAACAGGCAGGCGTAACAATAGCGTAAAACCAGGAGCATGGGTTCTTTCAATAGAGTAAACCCAGCAGGCCCCCTTTGAAGCTTTTTATACATATAGAGGTATTAGCTAAAGCAGTCGATTTCCCATGATGCACTGCGGTCTTGATTCATTGCTAATTCTTGGTATTGCTTTGTGTGTGACTGTGTGTCACAGATTCGTATTATTTTTTATAATGTTTTTGACACTGTTTTGTTACTTAGCATCATGGCTTAAGGATTGAATAGAATAGAGAAATATTAATAAACTGAGTAGATAAAGCTCAGAATTAAATCTTGTCTTGCCACAGTATGTTTTCTGATACTTTGAAAAAAACACAACATTCACCTACTTAACATTGTGAACATGGTTTTTAAAACTTGAATTCAAAATCGAGCGAGTGTCTGATTTAAGAGCCAATTTGTTAAAAAAAAGTACATATTTTAAATGCATATGGAAGATTAATTAAGAAGATCCTCCAGATAGCAACATTCCTCCAAGTATTTCAAAAATCGACATCAGTTCTGCTTCTCACATGTTTGGGCTTCAGAGAAATACACAATTCTGACTAATTAGATGTTTTGCTCATTCTGTTTCTGGTACTTGATGTAAGAGAGCTCAATGATTTAGTGATGAGTAAATTAACAAACTTGAGGATTAACTTTCAGAACTTTGCATAAATCATGGGTATGCTAAAAAAAATACATTGTTAATAATTCAGTAAAAGTTTCTCTGCTTCTATTCCTCGACAGCAAAATAGACGATGTGTATTGTGTTTAATAGCATTCCATGATAGAAAATACCATGATGGAAATTATGTTGATGGAAATGATTTAAAACATTTTGTTTAAAATGTGTTAAAAAAAATCTATTTTTATGATAATTTTATTTCCTTAATTATAATGAATCTGGGTCTGGATCAGATCAAATCAATAAAAACCTATACTTCTATAATCTAATATCAATAAAGCAAAAGAAAAGTAGCAAAAATAAAACAGTGACAGCATGTTCAAAATTTCCCAATACAGTTTTAATGTGACCTTCATACAACGAGAATAAAAAAAGTTGAAATCTGTTATTTTTTAATAAAAATCTACCCTTGGGACAGAAAAGTGCCCGAATAGAAAAACACATAAATCCTTCAAGCTCTGTTTTGGTTATAGAGAAATTGATTTTGCAGAAGAAAGGCAAAGAGCACACGCAGTTCCTTTTAATGCATTTGAAATGTACCAACGATTTAAATTTAACTTGAGTGTAATTACAAGAAGATGTCTTTTTTTATTTTCAAGTAATTTCAACTCAATTTCAATTGATCTCATCCAAAGTGTCCGCTAAGTTTATTCATGCGACGAGAGGTGGCTTAAGGACAGAGAGTAGCACAACGTCACGTGACTGAGCCGAGATCGATGCTAACCTTTGCTCCGTGCTTTGTTCGAGCTGCAACGGCGGCCGTTGAATAATTTGTTACCCTTCCGATCAATATCTACACTTATAAGGATACCAGTTGTAGGCTGCTGGGATTAATCTGAAATCTTTTCTAGTAAGTATTCCTCCCCTTTATCTCTCAAACTATGGGATGGCGCCTGTTGATTCCCAGGTCCCGGTAAAATCAATGGGACTCTTGTGCAGGGTGATCAAACAGCCCCCAATCAGTGACTAATGATGTTTGCATGGCGGCCGGACCCTCTGGCTATTGACTCGCTGATGTTACCGTGATATCGAGAACAGTGAATCAAACTTGACCCGTTCCACGCCGCTCTTAACCTGCATTCTGGGCATCTGCATGTTGTTTGTTCGGAGAGGCACAAAAGTGTCATTCACTAGTTCATCTTTGCTTTTCCGACTCCTATTTGCTCTGTTTTTTTTGTTTTTTTTTTAATTAAACGAATAAGCACAAGCACTTCAACCACTCTTAATAGCTTTGTAGGTGGCAATCCGCTAGGACACACACACTTTAAAAATGTCTTTGAATGTGTTTGCAAAGCACTTAAGCTTAAAACACTAGTGATTATAAAGCCATTTGTTTTACTGTTTGTGTACCATTTAAGTTCTAAAATGAGTCTATTCTCATAACAGAGTCTGTGATTTGGTTTCAAGCTGGAATCCCATAGTGCAGCATTTAGTTCACAGAGCAAAGAACATCAAATACATACTGCTGCAAAACTGCATTAAAATTCTGCAACTGTGCTGCTCTCCTAAGTGCTTTCTTGGCAGATGAAATCTTTGATGAATTACAAAAGACCCTGGACGGAGTGTTATGTTTCAGTGCGCGAGCGTGGCTCTATGGCGTGTGTATTAGCGAGGTCGGAGACTTTGGTGCGGTTGACAAAGTTTCTCAAACAAAGTCAAGGCCAGTTTTAGGTTTTTATGCAATTGATAGCACATGCTTTGTGCTACACCATGTCTAGATGGTGTCTACACTGTAAACCTACACTGTAAAAAGTGAACAGTTGGATCAACCTAAAAAAATTACTTCAATTGGTAACACCTAAAAAAATTAAGTTTTCTCAACAAATTATCACGCTAAAACATGATAATTTAAGTTGAGAAAACTTATTTTTTTTAGGTGTTACCAATTGAAGTAATTTTTTTAGGTTGATCCAACTGTTCACTTTTTACAGTGTATTTTACAGTAAAATAAAGGTTTCAAAAGGGGGTTCTCACAGCGATGCCATAGAAGAACCATTTTTGTTCACTTTCAGTGAACAGTTTTTAAAATAACTTTTTCTCATTGCGAAGAACAAAAAGAGTAATCTAAAGAAACTTTTGTACAATTGAAAGGTTCCATGAATGTTAAAGGTTCTTCATGGAACTACCAATGCCAATAAAGAACCTTTATTTTTAAGAGTGTAGCAAAAGAGTTTTGTAATACATAAGCCTTCATTTTTTCAAACTTTGTAATATTTCAGCCTTATGCTAAACTGCTCTAAATTCAATCTGCACTGTAAAAAGTGAACAGTTGGATCAACCTAAAAAAATTACTTCAATTGGTAACACCTAAAAAAATTAAGTTTTCTCAACTTAAATTATCACGTTTTAACGTGATAATTTAAGTTGAGAAAACTTAATTTTTTTAGGTGTTACCAATTGAAGTAATTTTTTTAGGTTGATCCAACTGTTCACTTTTTACAGTGTGCACTCCATACACCAAAATGAGAATGCAAAAAAAACCTTGAAATAATTACATTGCGTTAAGCAACTCATACCTTTTTTCAATTTCGCTTGATCATCTGTGAGATGTTTCAACACTTTGATTGTTAAATTAACAAGATTACAGATTACAGGACTCTAGATTAACTCAAATAGAAGTGTAGATCCTTTCTTTCTTTGTCATGATGGGATGTGGAGTGTAAATTGATGTGAAAACTTATTTAATTTAAAACAGTTTAGCATAAGGCCTCAACATTACAAAATGTGAAAAAATGAAGGGCAATGCTTTTTCACAAGCACTGTAAATATATATGCATGTAAGTTATATGAATGAGACTTCTTTTGAAAACTCTGTGTTTTTTTGGTTCAAGACTACTACTTTTTATCTCCATTGCTCTTTCTCAACCTCAGAACAGCTCAAACTTTCTGTGTCTTCCACAGAAAGTTCACCATTTTACTTCTTGGCACAAGAAATCCTAAAATCAATAGCTATCTCTTAAATTTTAGGCACCACAAAGTAGGCTATAACAGATTGATTAGGCCATCCCATCTCCCGCAGTTTGGTAACTACCTTGCGGCTCTGTTGTGTTCGGTAAGCTTACCTTATGCCAACATCACAGAGCAAATAACGGCAATAATGGCGGTAAACACTTATTTGATGAGCTGGCTGATCAACAAATTACAGCAAGGCTCTGACATCTTAAAAGCGATCAGGCAGCAAACGCACAAACAGGGCCTGGACAGACGCCTCGGGCTCCAGGCGGAGTTGTGCAGCACCTTTCTGTCAGTGTGATGGATGACCTTGTTCGCTGGACAGAATAACAACAACAAGGGAAGGAAAAACGGGAAGTAAGGTGGCTTGACAGTGATTTGTATGTACAGCGCAGGTGATGCAAGGGTTCGTGTTGGGCCAGGACTGGGACTGTGCATGCAGCCTCACGGGTTAATTGGAGAGGACACAGACTCTCGAACCGTGGGACGGCAAGTCAGGAGGGTGTGCGAGCGTGATCTGATTCGCAGCGCCTACAAACTGATGGTTGGCCGTCACGTGGCCTTCTGAAAATTAAATCTGCACTGAAATGAGACTTTTATGTGTTGAAGATTAGGTTTGACTCACAGTCGGGATCTATTATTGGTTAGGACGTTAACTGGCCATTCTTCACGTCTCGTCTTTCCAGACACCTGGACTTGCACAATAAAGCCTGTTATGCATTGAGATCTTTGTTTTGTTAATTCATGTTATCATATTTCTTGTCATTTCATGTCATAACTTCAACTCTGAATTGTTCTCATTTCTTTCTTGCGTTTCCCATTTCATTTCTTGTTGCTTTTCAGGTCGTCTGAATGACTAGTTGGGTAATTGTTTGTAAGGAAGGTCTGAAGCATTAAGCTGTTTTGTTAATCTAACCCCATAGAGTCCTGCATGGATGACATTTTTGTGGGTCAAAAAAAAACAGAAACCAGTTAGCATTTTAGCACTTCTTCTTCCATCATCCTGAAATCAATGGGTTTTTGGTTTAATGCCGAGAAAAGGCCTTTCTGTAAAGGGAAGTCTACTGAAGGCAAGTTTGCTGCGATAACCCAAGTGTAGTTTATTTACAAAAAATGTAATCAAATATAAAACAAAAGCATGGCATGAATCTCAAAACATGAACATGAATTTACAAGACACAACAGCGGTTACAGGAAACAATACTGGACAAAGACACATGGCAAACATGAGGGCTTAAATACACAAGACTAATGACTAGACAAGGGACACATGTGAACACTGAAACAATGAACCAATGACAGCATGACAACACAGAACACATGGCAGGATCACATGACTAGAATAGAGGATCACATGACAGACATGAAACAAGAGCATGAAACAAAACCAAAACGCTACACTTTGGTTAACTTGAGCTCAAAATATTTTCATGTTTTATTCTATGACACATTGAAAAAAAAAAAAAATAATAATAATAAAAATATATAATATATATATAAGTTATGAAACATGTCTTTATATTGCTTTTACTCATCAAAATTAGTTAAGTGATTTTCAACTTTTTTTATAAGTTATACAAGATTCAACTCATTTGAATGTAATTTGAGTTTAAATGACTTAAACATCCAAGTTGATTGTACTTAAAATTTAAGGCAGCAACTTTTTTTTTACAGTGCATAAAATAGATCAGTATTACCTCCTTGTAATTTTTATAAGCTTTTCCTGGTCTTAAAATAGGTGTTGCTAATAAGTGGCTTAATGGGAATACAGAGACTGAACTGCTATTGCACAGTGTACTGTTAGCATGCTAATTATGACCAAAAATAAGAAAAATTAAATCTAGATAAACTAGTCAACATCTAATTAATCAGCTAATGCATTGTTGGACGACTAGCCAACCATGATTCATCACTATTGAGGTGTGTATGTTAATTATTCATGGCTAGTTACATTTAGGAATATACACACCCTTTTGTTTTTCCTTCTTCTTAAAAGGAATAATTAAAACAAAAAAATTTAATTTTTTAACAGCTGTTCAAAACATTATTCAAACCTTTTGTGTTTTGTATCTGGGTGAACTATCCCTTTAAATAAAGCTGCAGTTAGATCTTTTGCTCTCACCCTCTCCCTTTATCATATTATCAAATCACTGAGTAAAGTGGTACATAATTTAAAAAATAAACTCTTTATTTAAAAATATTACCTTCATAATTTCAGAACAAACATCCGCCTAGTCATTTCATGAAGTCTGTATCTCATTTTGCATGCATTAAGGGAATTATGGGCCATTGGAAGATGAAGAGGGCGGCCGTGACGCTAGGCGAACATGGGAAGTTCATATTTCATTCACTTACGTAGTTACTTGTGGGTCAGTGTGACAACATTAATGAGCTGTCATTAGAGAGGAAGAGAGAGTGATTGTGAGAGAGACAGAGAGAAGGCTAGTTCTAAGCTGATGAGGTGTAATAGATAAAAGAAAAGACCATTACTAATGGCTAACTGAGTCTAAAGAGACCATCATCCGTGAGGATGAAAGTTATGGCCCCTAATTTTTGAGGCTCGATGCTTGAAAAAAAAAAAAGTCAATCTTCACTGCATATAATCGACCTTGAACGGTACAACTGTCCACCTCGCTAATTAAGTAGATGATATAGAGACACAGTGATTTTATTCCTAGTGACAGGGCACCATTTTTTTTACTCTGCATGAAGAAAAGAGGACATAAAATGACAGCGGTAAAATGCTGGGCTTGCCATGCAAATACCCCACGTTATTAGATTCAGTCGCCGCCACATGGATGATGGATTCGTGTTAATAAACGTGCAAGCTACATGACTGCGGATGCACCAAGGAAATAACACATCACTAGAGTGACTAGATGTCCCATTTTTCCAAGGACAAGCCTACTTTTTAGATATTTTTCACATGATTTCATTTGAAATTCGTCCAGTTCATTGTAACATTTAGGGGGAAATTCACTAGTGTCCACATAATAAAGTTCATTAGCAAGTCTGAATTGTTTTAGCACCTGATTCGCTATATGCAATGCAGGTACAGTAACATTGCAAATATGACCAAAAGTCTGTGCTAAATACAGTTTGCAAGTCTCAATTCCTCATTTTTCAATCTACACACCTGAATCAACTCTTTAAAGAGCGCAAAGTGTGCCATGCATTAGGAAGGCACAATACCATTTCATTTTTTAGACAATATTGGATTTTTTTTGATTTTTTTATTATCTGTATCTGACAATATGTCTCGTTTTGAGTTTTGATCATGTTTGGAGATTGTTTTTGGATCTCTTTTCTGTTCAGTTGATGTCAGAGTTTCATTGTTAATCTCCTAGATTGTTTATTAGTTCAGTTATCTTTAAAGAATATACATTTTTGTACTGTATATTACAGTACTATTTTTAATTCATTTTTTATGTATGTATACAACATATTATAGCAATAATTGTATTATTAATTAGTATTCATTTGAATTAACATCAATATTAATATCCGGCAATTATTGGTAGACCATTGGCTTGTCAGTATCAGAATCGATGCATCTCTACAATTATTATTATATTGTCCTGTGTAATTAAAAGGCACATTTTTGTGCTAAATGTTGTTAATCTTCTACTCTTCTAAAACATAGGACTGTCCAAAGTACATACTGATGTTTGGTCACCCAAACTACTAAGGAACTAGAATACATATTAACCTGTATCAGAAAAAAAACTCACAAAATACCCAGAACACACATAAAAATCTCTTTCAGTGTCTAATGTACCTTCTGCAGTGTTGTCATTCTCAGATGACCCATCATTGCAGAAGTTCAGAACAGGGGTGACAGCTGCAGTCCGCCCCATGCTGACCACACAAACTGAGTCACAAAAACAGGAAGCCCTTTAACCTCCCTGTCGAATCTGAGACATTTGGTGCAGAACTCCATGGAGTTGATCAATCAGAGGTACGACACATTAATCTGTCTTGACACACCGGCTCTCCCAATAGAGTTCATCTGAAGGGCTGGGATGCGATCCAAACCTCTGCTGGAGTGATGAAGCTGGATTGGCAAAAGAAAGTCGAGGTTAGTGTTCACATTTCAACAATAGCAAGGGTTTGGGGAACTTTCGAAAGAAGTGGGTTAAATTTGGAACGTAATCACAATCCTTTCAGGTTTTCAAGGTTTGTGTTTGATTTGTTGAATGAACTGTGTAAACTGGCTGTCAAACTAATCTAAATCTTGATATTAGGATTTCTGAGGTCTCAGGGAGTATACAAGCTGGTCTTAAAGTCAATATTAAAACTAGAGTTTCCATATTTACCTTCTTAAAACACATAAATGAGTCTTGATTAAAATGAAACAACTTTTTTTTTAAGGTGACATCAGCTAGGCCATGTGGGCGAGGATTACAATGTTAACTTAGTCAAAAAGCACTTGTAAAATCTTTACAATAGCTAATAGAAATGTAATGCCAGTTAACCATACAGTGGAGTAAAGTTAACAGCAATAATAACAAATAACAGATCTCAGTTCTGAACAGGTAGGGGGACAAATATGGCCTAAATATCTACTCCTGTATAAAATGTAACTTACTCAATATTAACTTGTTTGTTGAACAGTTATATAAAAGTAATTTCACACTCATAATCAGTATTTTTTAATAAATTGGTTAAGTAAATCCACTGCCATTCCCAAATCCTTTCCCATGCCCTCACTTCAGAATTTTGCTGGAAGTAACACAGGTAATCCGGGCAATTTTTGCACACAGTTTTATGAATACTGTGAATTTGGAAAATCTCTTTTCACAAACTGTTAATGTATGAATGAAATAAGAGATTTCAAATCAATTGGTTGAGTAAATGATTAATTGACTCTCTCATCAAAAATCAGATCTGAGGGTTTTTTTTATCAGAAATACATGACAATAAGTAAGTAAAATGGTTGTGAATGTCATTTCTTAGGTTTAAAGCATTGAAACTGACAGGGAGGGGTATTTCAATTTCATAAAAGCCTAAACGTCTACTGAAAGCAAATCAGCTTCATTCTACAAATCTAATATCATTTATGGAGGAACCTCTCATTGTCCTTGAGTTTCTCCATTGGACTCTGTAACCCACCTCAGAAGACAGTATTTCCCCTAAATTTAGCTCTGAACATAATTTCAGAAGATGATAATTTTTATCGACGTTGTCATTGAAATGTCCCAAAATATCACAAGAATCTCACTTCATTTCTCATACAGCTCAATTACCATGCCTGACCAGAGCCAAGATTGAGTGCTTCCTAATACGATCCACTGATTTTTATGAGATGTTCACATTCGCAAGTCCTGCCCAATTTTCTCCACTACTATTTTATTGGATGGTCTCTTGGTGGCCTAAATGATTACACGGCACATTTTTGCCGAAGGAAACTGACAGGTCTGTAATTACTTGTTTAATGAAGCAGACCTCTTAGGACCTGTCAAGAATATTATAAGAGACGTTTCAACATTCTGGCCATCACAAAGAATCATCAAAATAAACACATAATGAAGGACATAGCACTTATTTATCCTTTAATAGAAAGGCAAATGACACACCATTAAGTAGACCATTTAGTCTGGCTTGCTATCTCCATATTATTGCCATATTTTACCCCATTATGCATTACAAAGAGCAGTCCCTCCTTAATGTGACAGCCAGACTGTGGCATGAAACATGCCCAGCTTTGCAAATAAAAGCACAAAATCTTGTTTTCAGACACATTGTAATATCAGAGCTTAATAGAATCGTGCCACAATGTCTCAGACAGAATTACTTCCAGAAAAAAAGACTTTGTAAGTCTTTTTTTTGTCTAATATCAGAGTCCTTCACAACACCTAAGGTGAGTTGTTCCAACTAGAGAGAACCACTGTTTGAGTTGTGCGTCATTCAGAACTGCGAATTAGAATCTCCTTGTCATTCCAACTCAACTTCCTCTGGAGTGTGACCCACGTAGTTTCAATTACACTCATGAATTGAAAGGGAAGAGAGTCTTCAATTCTGAATTTTTAAAAACCTGGACCACTGAAAATTCGGCCAACCATTTTACTCAGCATAGCTCTGAGGTCAAAGGAGGAGGCCCATTTCAGCATTAAATCGAATCGATAATCTACGACTGAGACCTTTCGCAAGAGATAGTGGTCTTCGAACAATACTGCACCTCTCAAGAAACACTTGAATCACAGGACCCTCCCATAATTCATCAAACCCTCTAGATGGTTGGCAAAAACGCTGATACGCCAATAGCGAAGACTGCGACGAGAAGCAGAGATATAGAGAGATCATGTGAGAGCGAACAGGCGAAAGAAAGGGGAGGACAAAGGGCATCAGCACTGCCATAAATCAACATCCTTCCAAACTGTCACATTCATTCTGGCTTGATGTCTGTTCAGCGTGGATGGCAGGGAGCACAGACTTCATAAAATTCTTCTAGCTTACAGTCCGATGGCATGATATTAAAGTGGAGAGATACTCCAGTCAATTCATCTTTATTTTGGTGATATCTGCCATGTGAAAACTACTTTTCAAATATAACAGGACTGAATAAGAGTGGAGACCATATCTCAGACGGTGCGATGTACAGTTTTTCCAACATTGTGGGCACATTTATACACACTAAGTTTATCAAGCGGTCAAACTAAAGCTTACATGTCTTAACAGGTTTAATAAATATTGATTAATTGTATGCATTTCTTTGTGCCACCTCTTGAAATTGCTGTAACAAATATTATAATAATTAAGTTTAAAGAAAGTAACTGCACCAAACACAAGGGTAATCACACAAACCACACCAAGAACATGTATTTACCCTAAAGTATTGACACAACGAATGTGTTACATATAAAATATTAATCTTTTCTGAGTGATACATACCAGCTTCCATGATTAGATGTGAAGTGTTGAAAAAGAGGTGATGTCAGGCTACGTCTACATTAATCCGGATACATTTGAAAACGGAGTTTTCGTTAAAAAACGCTCTCCGTCCACACTAGCGTTTTCAGGCGTTTTCAGGCGTTTTCAGACGTTTCATTGTGGATGAGAAACTTATAAATTCACCTTACTGCGCATGCGTGAAACCTCACAAAAGCTCACTGAGATGATACAGATGGAAAAATAAATAATAAAGGTATCGCGCAATTCTTCTAACATGATAATTTTATTTAGCAAAATATCTCACCATTCACTGATGGGTCCTGGTCGCACTCAGTCACCATGTTTGGTCTAAAACGCGACTGCTCTCCTGTATTGACGCAGGACAGCAAATGTGAGTACATTTTCTGTCATCTTTGCAGTAGGCTACTGTGAAGAGTGTGGAAAGTAACATATTTTAGCAACATTGTAAAAGTGAATCGCACATAATTAACAGGCACAATACCGATAAACATGAATATCTATTGGTACAACATGGATCACATGACTAAACTTACGTCATCGTTTTCAAATACCTCCGGCTTCACAGTCCACACTACAACGCGAAAACGGCGTTTTCAAATTTATCCACTTTGGAGAGCGTTTTTCAAAAGCTACGTTTTCGTTGACTTAAAACGCCGTTTCAGTGTGGACGGAAGGCCAAAACGGAGAGAAAAATATACGTTTTCAAACGAAAACGTATTAGTGTGGACATGGTGTCAGTGTCACGGGGCTGGTTGTATAGACACACGACAAAGAAGATGAAGATCCAAAACAGGCTTTAATGGTGTCCACAGGTAAATCCAAACATAGGCAGGCAAGCAAACACAACCATAACTCTGACGACACCAAACTGAACCAGAACTGAACATATATACCGGTGATAATGATGGTAATTGATGAGTGCACAGCTCAACATAATTAGTGTCTGTGATAAGGCAGACGATGACGAAACATGAGTCCAAAGCCGTTTAAAATCAAATTTCGATAAATGAGTACAATCTTTTATTTGGAAGAACATACAACAGTGATTCTTGCACAATAAGACTAGGATCATGCATTCATTTTTAAAAGGCAAGAGTTTGAAGCTCAGCCAAAGGGTACATTTCTATTAGCATTATTGCTTCATTACAAGATAGCTCCTCTGAACAAAACCTTTACTTGAAAGCAAAGAAAGAGAAACCGAATTTCTCCTTGTAACTAAACACATGCCCAACAGTTCTTAAAATGGTCCTGTTGGCAAGGATTCATGGAAAGAAGCATCGGTTCTTATCCTAAACACTTTTCCCAATCAATTACATAAAAAGGGGCAAGTGTTTTGGTCACTTTGACCTGCTTTTAAGACAATTTACATTTGCTGAGCATCACAAGATTACACCCAATTCCCCTGATGAATCAACTGTTCAGAAAGCCTCAACCGCTAAAGTAACTCTTGATGCAACTCAAATAGGTCTGTTTAATAAGTAGAAGTCATTTTTAAAAATCTGAGGTAATTCTGCAAGTAATCACTTTATTAGGGTCAAGGTTTAAATTAAATGAGTGTGTACGTACCTGCCTTGAGGACTTATAATTTTAGATGGAGTCATATTGTCTTCATTCAGCGGCAGGTAGAGTGGCTCGGAAGTTTATTGTCGCAAGCAATTAATGGAGGACTTTTTTTACGTCTTTAGGATTGTGATTATGGCTTTGGTAATTACATTGATGGTGTTGATGATTAGAACAACTATGCCTGGAAGGTTTAACCAAATGAGAGGGAAACTACAGTGTCCCTGATTTTCTCAAGAGTGACTTGCGTTTCAATGTCGAAACCTGAAACCTGTAAGTGAGAAGCAGGGTGCCCAACTTTGTCAACAGAGGAACATGACTGCCAAGGCCATTTTTATATGGCCATTTCAGCCATGGTCCTTGACGTGTGGCTCTGTGGGAATGCATGTTCTAAGTGCCCCTTACTTGTCCATTACCTGGGCTACCTCGGTTGGAACAAGTCTTGAAATAACATACTATGCACCTCACATCCGGCATTGTACTCTCACACAATCTTGTGAACTTAAAGGCCTCACGCAGCTACCAACGCTGAATGCTGTAAATTCGCCTCCTCTGAAAGTACCTATAATTGTGGTCATCATGTTTCCTGAAGAACTATTGGTTTAATCGAGCCAGCAATGAGCTAATGCTTTGATGCCGACAAGGGTACGCCGTACGCCCGCAGATCCTGGTTACAGGCCCTCGGAATGAGCACAGAAGGGGTGTAGAAAAGACTCTAGGAACTTAATAGCTCTGTTTACACCTGCCAAACTGCTTGTTCATCTTTTTTTTAACTCTAAATGTCATTCTGATGGCCATGGAGGTTGAGTGCTGTCAGACCCGAATGCACTGTTGGAGCGGGCTGCGTGATTTTAATAGAGTTCGGCCCATGCCTGATCCTCCTAAATGGGTAATTGCGTGGACCAAAAGGAGGGGGTTATGTGGACCCCGGCCAGCGCAAAGAGCAGCTGAACTAAAGGGATTGAGGAAAATCCATTGTATCACTCCTGTCTACAAAGAATAAGCATATTACAAGCTAGAAAGTTTAATCATAAACTTTAGAATAGGGCTACATTTTACAATACTCCAGTTGTTTTTCCTGTTGGAATGATGGTCTGCATTTGTTCCGCACCAAAGCTGAATTTGAGAAATGCTTTTCTAGTCTATTATTAAGATATTACTAAGATGTTTTTCTCAGGGGAAACATCTGAGAAGCAAAAGAACTACAGCAATGTCTCCATTTGCTCTCCAGTTAATCTCATTGGTGTCTAGAAGAAACAACTGAGATATCAAAGAGAGTTCTTTGTATGTGTAGACCTGATCCTAATGCACCAAATTGACATTAGGCAGTTCTTTATTGCACTCTCTCAAATGGCTTAACACAATGCCTGTTTTTCCCAGAATGCTGTGCATCTAAAAGGCTTTTATTGTTTAATGGTCCCATCCCCATGACGAAGAAGTCCCGATGGGGTTCTTTATCTCTCTATGGAAGTCTCTGCAGGCTTAACAGGCCAATTAGACACCAGCCAGTTTATTAATAAACACATCTGCGGGGAAGGTGGGCCCTGTCTTCTCACCACAGGTCTTAAGGAGCTGCCGCTGGATGCTGACAGTCCCCTGCTGAAACTGAGCACCGCCGTCCTTGCAGTTGCCCTTTAAACCGATCTTAGCCTGTTTGTCTTCTAGTGAAATGATTAAGGCTTGTATTTGAGTTGAAAGCTGGGAAAATTGGCACTAAATCAGCACAAAAGCCAGCTCCCACCTAAAAGTTGAAAAGATTTAGAAAAACATTTCAGTTTCAGACCACGCACTGCCTGATGATAATGCCGATTAAAATTAAACGGTCTGGAAGTTTTTCAACAGCATATAGTGTAGTGCATCTAGTGAACCCTTATTGACAGGCACGTGCAGAGAGGGGGGGGGGGGGGGGGCTTTGGGTGCTCGAGCCCCTGCCCTATTTCAAAAGTAATCATAAGTGCCCTTCTCAAACAAATATCAATGATAATATTGTGGTCAATAAAACAAAACACATTTGATTATAATTAGCATGACAATGTGTACAAATCTAAAGAAGCCTAAATTTATTTATTTATTTTTATTTTAAGTTTATTTGAATAGGGACGAGTATGTTACATGAGCTCATGTTCCATACTACAATATACAAATTCACGTTTATTATTACGTTTCTGTCAGTCTGAGGTGTCGTTGCTATAACACGTTGCTATGGGTTGCGTCACTTGCGTCAAGTTGCTTGTGTCTTTCTTCGGTCTTGACTGGCGGGATCAGTCTCCATGTTCGAGGGTCTAAATCTCCAGAGTAGTGTGTGGATGGCAGGCAAAACCAGCACCAAAAGAAGCATTAATGGTAAGTATAGAATTCAAGTCACTTGTATTTAGTCTATATTGATACACCGTTTACCATTTGATGAAACTGTCATAGTTTGTTAAATGAAGCCCAGGCCTACAGGCCTATTATGTGAAGCTGACAAATATGTGAAGCTGACAGATTTTACGCTAGAGATTTTCGAGTGGGCTTACCTTCATTTGATTGGTTCGTTTGGTTAGTGTAAAAGTGAAAGTTTGATTTCAGTAAAAATAACAGTGCCGTAACTAGTGACAGGTGCACCTGTCAGACAAGATCTGGCTTCTGAATGGTCCAGACATGTGCATATATGCCTCTAACATCCCTCTAATATGTGCATATGTGGAACATAAACAGCACACATGTTGGAATCGCCTTGGCATTGGCTAAACGTTTTTTCTGTCAAGATTAAGTCAAGTCAAGTCATCTTTATTTATATAGCGCTTTTTACAATACAAATTGTTTCAAAGCAGCTTTACAGAGATAACAGGAAAACAATGTTGTAATAGTATTGTTCAATTGAAAATTAAATGTTTATTTAATGAAATGAAAATTAAATTATATTTATTATATTTAATATTACGGTGTATTTAACCCGTACAACGAAAATATTATAAACAAGGTGGTGGTATCATGGAAAATGCTAGGAACGTACAGTTTTAGAACGAATGAGGTAACACATGCCAAGAAACGGCAAACTAAAACTGCACAAAGTGTGAAAACAGCAAAACAAGGTGCAAACTATTTAACATCATTACAATTGCTAAAGACACCGACCAATTTTCAAAAGCTGCAATGACACAGATCATCACACAGACTAATCAATAACACTAAAATCACAAGCTTAGCCCTTACCTGACAAGCAAGAAGTGGATTTATTTCCAAATAAGTAATCAAATAAGCACTGGGTCTACTTTGACCCCACTGACAGTTCCTGACAAAAATTTTGCCAAAGGTTGGAAAAAAGAAAAAAAGATTTAATGATCATCATCAATCAAAGAGCAACTAAAGAGAGTGTTCTAGACGACCCAGAAATGTCAAAGTGTTCTTCAGTTCTGGAGCTGCAGCGGGGAGGCCGGGATTTTAAAATGTATCGGCAAGCTATTGGTTTTCTAATCAGGTGCATGTGAGAAAGTTGCTAAGGAAAGTAGAACATTTCTTATGAATGCAAATGGTAATCTATCATACGAACACGAATCTATCATATGACGGGGGCAAGGTGCCATTAGCAAAGTGGACTAAAGCTACAGTGAAAAAGTTGGATAGGATCTGGGACCTGGAGCCGTATTTGATTTTACTCTTTATTATTTAATGTATTGGAATATATTTAATGTACACTGTCATAACTACATGATTGCTATATCCACTTGGACGGCTAGTCACTAAGTGCATTTTAAAAAGTTAGATTTCTATCTTTTAAAATGTCATGTAGACACTACTTCAGCTAAAATTAGTCTGTTTTTTGCCAAGTTGGACTGGCAGACCAACGTAAAGTGATTGTATCTCGACTTTGCTGAGCATGTATACACAAAATAGTTGATTAGGCATTGGTATCTTCATGTATAATTGGACAGAGACGATTATAACAGCATATGTAAACACACTTGCAGTCGGAAATCTCATTGGTTATCAAAGCATCTCACTTGCATGAATTTGTGCATTACAAATGGTCGCCAACTCTACCATTGACAGAGAATGTCAGGTCAGTTTGTCAGAATGAACACCCCTACTGAAGCATGATACCTAACCAAAAGTGTCTATGAGACAATTGAGAAACTTCTCCTTTTGAAAGAACATTCACTTAGTTGAAACAAACCAATTCCATTCTTTAACAAACTCTGAACTAAAGGTTTCCTCTTGTTCACGGCGGACACAAAGCATAGCATGCGAGACGAATTGAAACTGCACAAATGCCAGTCGCTTCCTGCTGGCACGTTTGCCCCATCAGCACTCCTCTTGGTTTTTATCCAGTCTCGCACGACTCAACCCCTAAAACTACACATAGCAAAACACTCCCTTTTCAGCGACTACCAAGGTGTGACAATCCTGGGCACGGTTTGTTGGCACTGGAGGCCATCCAACCCGTATCACTGACTGCCGCAGATAAAAACAACAGAGTGCCTTGGAGTGAGCGGTGTCACTTCCTGTCAGAAGGCCAGGAGAAAAGAGCATGGAGACTGTATAGATGTCAGGAATGGGTGTAAACAGATGAAAATAGCTGTTATGCTACCCAGAAGAGGTCTAGGGAGCATTGTGTACTACCGTTCATGTAAACTGCTGAGATGCCATAGGCCATTTAGCACTGCGGTAAAAAGGATGTTGTCAACCTGGGTTGCACTGATGGAAATCATAGCCACTCGTTGACTAAGTAATGAAGCCTATAACAGGGAAAATTTGACTGATTTGCACCTAAGCTTTCGTTTTGTGTGTGTGTGTGTGTGTTTTTTTTTATATACATAGTTGTATGCCACAACTAACCTGACTCCGCCAGATGGATTTGCTCCGCATATCCATCTGGAAACCTTCCGTTGAAGTAGTTTTGGTAAGGGGCGAAAATACTGGTTAGCTTATTGGCCTATGTTGGTGATAGACGGGCCAAATCAACCAATCAGATCAACGAAGCATATGACGTACTAACAGAGCGATGACGAAAACACAACCAAAAGCCAGGCTACTCTTGCTGCTGCAGGTAAAGGCTCGTTAGCTCAGCAAATAAGCAACATGTCGGCAAAGGATATTTGCCGTTTATGTAACTACAATTTGCGAATAAAAGGCACCATTTCAGGCTGAACTGTCGCGCTTCTCGTTGCGTCACACCTCAACCCGCCTCAAAGCCAACGCTGATTGGACGTTCGTTTGGTGAACTGCTCCCAAATTTTCTTTAACGGAAAGTATCCAGACTGATCTGCGAGTGAAACCTTGAAAGCTCGCGAGATCAGGATGGTCTCACGAGGCTATGCCACAACATCTTCCACCTTGGATTCTGAAAGTTTGGATTTCAGTGATGTTCTTAATCTACTTGTAAAAAGTCTCACAGCTTCCTGCCCAAAAATATAAATAGCATTATTTGGTTTGAAATGTTTTGTGAAGAGAGCTCACGCCTTGTGGTCAAACTCGATCGTGTCATAATATTTGGTATGTGCACTGGACCTTGCAGTGGAAATGGGCTAATATACCTACCTCTGTATGTTTTGTTCCCTTTCGAAATGGAACTCTGTACGTTTTAGTCAAAACAACACTGAAATGATGAAAAAAGTAAACTATTTATGCTAATGTATTTCAGTAACACTTTACAATAACGTTTCATTTGTTAACAAACCACGAGGAATACATTTGTTACTGTATTTGTTAATCTATGTTAGTTAGTTTTACTAACGTTAGTTAATAAAATACATCTGTTCATCATTTGTTCATGTTAGTTCACAGTGCAGTAATTACGGTAATGTTAACAAATACAACTTTTGATATTAATAATGTATTAGCAAATGTTGAAACTAACATTAATAAATGCAGTACAATTGCAGTTCATTATTAGTTCATGTTACCTAAGTTAACTAATGAAAACTTATGGTAAAGTGTTACCTTTATTTCTTCATTATGTTTTATTGTTTACTTGATTAATTACTTGGAAAAACTTAAAACAGTGTTTAACTCGGGGAGACATGCCATTGGTTTTAAATACATTTGATACACTGTAAAAAATTTACAGTAAAATACTGGCAGCAGTATTTCCAACCATTTACTGAAATTGTAGTTTCAACGCAGTTTTTCATTTTACATGTGCTGTAATTAAATATGTATCTATATTAAACTTTTTAAATAATGAATCGTTTTCATTCCAACAAAATTCATTCATAATTGTTCCATGGCCCTTTCTGGTTATATCAATACACCAGTAGGTGTTTTTTGTCTCCAATTTGTCTATAAAAAACAAATAAAAAACTAGCTAAAAAAATTAGCCGTTCACAACAGAACAATTGTGAACAATTTGTTCATATAAAAGACTTGTTCAAAAACACACTGTTTAAAAATATCGTTCACGATTGAAACAGTACTAGCTGAATTTAATATTTTCTTGTGAGCTCTCAGTCCTGCTGCCAGGTTGTTTTGAGCCAATCACTCGAGCCGTGCGAATGCCATGTGACTAATTACACTCTAGCCCAGGGAAAACATCATGACAGTGCTGATTGGCCACAAGAACACACATGACCTCAGGCCCTTTATGAGCAACCATCCTGAGCTGTAACAAGCAACATTACGGTAAAAATATAAGTCCATTAATTGATTTTAAAAAGAAAGAATAATGAAATATGTATAGTGATTTAGAAATATTCATAGCAATTTAGAACAAAATATAGCATTTATTTTGTTAGAATTACAGCCAAATTATGTAGTTACAATATCAGCAGGGGCTAATTAGGTTATGCTAACCAACTAAACCTCGATGACAACCCTACTGCATTCCCAAAGATGGATATGAGAGGAATTTGTCCTGGGCTTCAATCACAGCTCTCACTGTAGTGCTTACATGTAGATCAACACTGCCTCCCAGGGAATCCGGAGGAACTACAAACCAAAGCTTCTCTCTCTTTCTATCCCTTGTGGTGCACTGCACAGGGAGACATGCTGAGCAAGAGAGAGAGAGAGTTGAAAGAGTCATGAATCAGCACCTGAGCCAGCCGCTCACACGGGAAACCTTCAAAGACAAACCAATGAAGGGATATGACTGCAAGTGCTCACTGAACTTATGATGCGCTTTAGATCTGTATTTCAATAACACACAGAAACAGAGAGAGTAATAACTGAGACCGATTAAGAGAGAGATGGATCAATGTGGAAAAGGCCGTCGTGTGGATAGTTTGGTGGCCTAATTAAATAAAATGATAATAAACATGACATAAGATGGATGACTGACACAAGAAACTCTGGGTGGTGGCATGGCCTGACGAGATCAGTCAGAGGGGAACGTGAAAAATATGGGTTTCAAATGTTCTTTCAATCATTTTGCAATCAGAAAAAAAAACATTTAGACAAAAAAAATGGCTATAAACTGTATATATTTGTGAGACATTTTCACCAAAAGAATGTTCTGTCATATTTTATTTAAAAATATTAAAATATATATTTTAAATAAATACATAATATTTATTATTTTGTCTAAAGAGTCATCAAACCTGTCAAAATCGATATTGACACAAAAACTGTTGTCACATTTATTATTTTATTTTGAAGTTTAATTACAGTCACGGTTCCCGTTTGTCTTGTGATTCCTTGCCCTCATGTGATCATGTCATGTGCTTCCCTAGTCTCATGTGTAATGTTCTGACTGGTTCCCTTGCTTCATTTGTCACTTTCTTATTGGTTTATTAGTGATGCACCTATTACGCTGGTTGCCGTCATCATCTTGTCTAGCTTCGTCTTTGTAACCCACTGTTGGTTAGTTTTAGTTCATGTTTAAGTTCATGTTTCAAGTCAGGTATTTATTTTGCTCATGTTTTATTTAAAATAAACTGCACATGGGTTCTCACTTTCAGTCGAAATGTCGACTGTTACACGTTACTTCAGTCGTTGTTACACGTTGTTACAACTTGCTGAACCCTGAATATTCCTGTAATAGATTTACATGCTAATGATAACAGCAAGTAAGCATTTTTTATTTTTAAAATTTATGTTTAGTCAAAATGAATTGGTTGAAATTCGATTTCTATACCCATGGTCAACAACCTCTGTTGAGAATATTCAATGATTGTTTGATAGTGTCTAATTCGTAACATTGTATCGGGTTATGGTTCAATTCTTGTTCTCTGACCTCAAGCTCTAATCTCCCCTTCAGGTCGACATGTTCATCTGAGGCGTTGACCCGGGGGGTATACTTCAGGGAGAGATCAAATCCAGGGATCAAATAGATTAGGACACTTTTGCCATTGAGATGTCTGGGGGAAAGTGTCCCAATTCACCCTACATGGGCCTCTACACCTGGCCACTTCATGTCAACTGATTTGTTAACATGGTTACATTTATACTTGGTCGCCTAAATGTCTCTTAAGCAAAACAATTTATCTAAAATTATGAATGTATGTTTATCCCTTTGTAACAAAAGTAACAGATATGAGCTGTTTTTTATATCATCAGCTAATTTCAAGATCAGAGGATTAGGAGAGAGTGGCATAAGCAGTTGGTAACATCATTTAGTCTCAATTCTTTTAAAGTAACACTAAGTAGTTTTTCAACCTTCATAATATATTTCCAAGACCCTTGTGATGGTACATCAACTTAAAATAAGTTAAATGACACGTCTCCCATAGCCTGACGGGGTCTGTATAGCTTTTACTGGCACTATGTAACTTCGGGGTTCGGGTAGGAACCCGACCACAAAAAGAACTACAAAATTCGACTGCTTTACGTCAAGCGCTACAATAGTCATTATTTCGTTTTTCTTCGTTTCTGATGTCGCAATACATCATCCTTTCATGAAATCATGTAACATACTCTACCTTGTCTGTGGACATCGTTCATTCTAAAGCCGGTGCTGGATAAACAGCGAGCGTGCGTGCGACGGTATAGGCTAAATTATTTACGACAGCGGCAATGGACAATTTCGTTTCCAACCAGTAGGGCGACCGAAGAGGAATAGCTACTTGGTGTTACTTTAATGAATGTGTTTTGAGCGTGCTGCGTGCTGCAGTAGTGCTGATAGCTGGCTATAACATGTCATGTAGCCTATAACATGCTCTCACATGTTTATTTATCTTTTTACATTTTGGGAGGAGTAAAATTGACATGTGGTTTCAACAACAGATGCATTTACACTTGTCCCGTTTTGTCTGAATACATCCCAGACCACCTTCTGAAGTGGTTTTAGTGATCAGATTTAAATCGGTTGAGCATTTATACCTGGTCTTTTCACAGTTGAATGGATAGATATCTGATCAGAGAAAACTCATGAATTGACCAGGTGGAAAAAGGCCCTATGAGAAGAAAATGGTGAAATGTTATCTGAATGTTTTCCCCAATGTCTATAAGATTCACCCGTCACTATGCTCAAAAAAATTAATTCAAGGGTAAATTGGGTAAACTTAATTTAGAAAAGTAATTTTAAATTAGCTTCAGTATTTAGACCTTTCTGTTTCTTTTGAGTTCACAAAACTGGACACATTGTAAGTAATTGTTTTTAATTAATGAATTGTTTCTTTGTTTTGAGTTTTGTGAACTAAGTTTCATTTAATTAATTTTTAACTGAAACTGGGCTGGGATTTCTATTTCCCAACATTCTTTGCAATGACATTCTAATGACTATTTAAGTCCACTTAGTTAAACCTAGCCAAATTTCAATTACAAAAATATTTGTTGAGATTACAGGATAATTTAAAGTTAATGAATTAGCTTATTTAAATATTTCAAGTTAAGACTAAATAAATAAATCTGCAAGTTTTGTTTGCTTGAATTTTGAACTTTGAATTTCTTAACTTTAAAATCCCCCTGTAGTCAATTATCTTGAAATTTTATCACCAAAATTACATATTTAAAAGTTTTTTTCCTGTGATTTTTTTTCTTCATGCCTTAAAATAGCTTAAATGTAACTACACCCTTGCTTTGTTTAGTATACGTGGAACAATGAATATGCAAATTAGCCCCACCTCCACTCACTCACACCAGCTCAGAGATCCATGCACTCAACTACTGAGGTAAACGCTGCACAATGGTATCTCTCTTTACAACGTCGGACACATAACGGTAATTAATATGACTAGCCTTTTGCTTGACTACGTTATCCAACTGCTAATGTGTCGCTAATGTTACACAAATGATGTTCCAGTTCACCATCTCAGAGTCAGACAGCTGCCTTCTAACATTCAGCATAGTTCATCATATACATCATACACCCACTATATTGCTAAAGCTACACGATTTTTCACATCAACAGAAAAATATACTTAGATAACCTGACTTCTCTTGAGATTGCACTGATTCAGTTAATGATATGCTAAAGCCCGCCGGCACATTGACGTGATTGGTTACATGGTCGTTTGTGAAGCGCCAGCTATTTCAAACCATGTCTTTAGATCACTGCAGTTTTAAAGAGAAAATACTCTAGCTAGGTGGTTGACTTATGAATTTGCACATGGTTTGTCTTAAAGCATATTAAAAACAACAAACATATAAACCACATGATTTTCACCACAGGCAGACTTTAATTTTTATGTAACTGATTACCTCAAATTTGAGTTCTGCCAACTTATTCGGGTTTATTAAACCGTCAGCATGTTAAATCTGAGTGGATGTGTTTTTGTATGCAAGTGTCTTTGTGTGAAGCACTTTTGTGTGTGTAGTATTTTTATGATGAGTAAATGTGCTTGTTTCATCACAAACACTTCATAGGGGCTAAGCCAGAGTAATGTAGCCTACATTATTTATCTAGGTCTCAGGCGTATGCTTCTCCGTGCTGATTTCCCAGTGACATTTCAAGACAGAGAAGGAAATAAAGAGAGATACCGAGGGACAAATAGTAAGAGAGAGCTAAAGAAGCAACAAATCACTCTAACACGAGGAAAGCCTCTGCAGATGCAGTCCAACCAGATCCGGTGGATGTGGCAGATGTAGCAGGCGTCTGGATCAGCAACGTCTTTCTGCAAGACACCTGACAGAGCACATGAAAACATGATATTGACTCAAGCTAAACGTACTAAACATGTCATACAGCAGCCATCAAAATGCACATTTACACACATTTTCTCCCTGATATGACAGGTAAACACACATACTGGTGCTCAAACAAATCGTGATGAAGACGTGTGAGAGGTAAGTTGTCAGTCTATGATTCTACCTCAGGAAAAAAATAGATGTTGAACTCAGAGGTTGCTGAACGTATTGGCCCCTCTCTTTCCGTAACTCACACGCTCTCTCACTCATATTCCTCGTTCTCCCTCTTTCATCTGTCAGAGCTAATGAACAGATGTTGCAGCACTGTTGAATGTAGGATGATGGACTATGCCTCTGGCGGCCGAAGCCAGCTGGGAAAGGAGAGAGAGAGAGAGCGAGAGAGTTTTATGATTTTTCAGCCATCCAAACCATATAAAAATGTGAAAAGGCGGATCCTTAAAACAGTTGCACCATGTTTGTGTGCGGTCATGTATATTTAAAGGGACAGCGCACCAAAAAATTTTCATTGCATTTTCACCTTAATGTCATTACAAACTCAATTTCCTTCTCTGTGTACACACAAATTTACTGTAGAATAATATTCTGTCCACTTTTTTCATATTTTGAACTTTTTCATGCAATGAAAGTGAATGTGGACTGAGAGACTCCAAAATTCACTATAAAAGAGCGTAGTAGTACATTCGATACGATTTCCAAGTCTTCTGAAGTCATACAATAGCTTTGCATGAGAAACAGACCAAATTTGAAGTAGTAAATAGTAGGGCTGTAGTACTTGACTCCGGTCTTGGACTCAAGTCCAAACTAGAGACCGTTTTTCTACGGTCTTCGGACTTGTCTCGGACTCGCTGGTATTCGGACTTGGACTTGTCTCGGCCTCGGCCACTGGTCTTGCCAAATAATGCTTTTGGTCTCGAACGCAGGTGTCTTTATTATGTTCCCAGTAAGCACACATAAAAGCCGTTTATGTCTATATGGAATGTCTATACTTAAAAATCCTGGGGGCTCTATCTTGCACCCAGCGCAATTGACTTTGTACACTGACGCATGTATCACTCCTATTTTGCACCCGTGCAAAGCGGGCTTTTCCCTCCACAGACGCGCGTCGGTAAACTAGGAAATGAACTTGCGCTCCCTGGGCGGGTCGGCGCAAAAATGAGGCGTGTTTCGGCGCAAACATTCCCTAGTGCTATTTTGCACTTCCAGAAAACAATTCCGCCACTGACCAAAAAAAAACCTGGTCTAAAGTCAGTGGCGCGTTGCACGTTGTTCAGAATGCTATTTTAAGCGCGCATGCTTGGCATAATGTAGCGGGTGCACAACGCCCACACACTTTGATTCTCTCATCAACACAGATGCAGCAGTTTTTATTTTTGCAAATCATACATTATAACAAGGACAAATATTACCACACGAGGGAAATCATTGTGGTGTCCATGAAGATGTGAAAAAATAGGCATAAATCTAGCTTACACATTTACCAGTGTATACTGGTAATTTTTCAGGCAAATTGTAGTAATGACGGACCAGACCTGTTTGCCCAATAGTGGCAAGACACATATGTATATAAGGACATCTGACAAATTATTTTGTCCGTCAAGAACTAGGGAAAAAAACCTGAAGACTGCGAAATCACCTTTACCATAATGTAAGTACATTAAAAACCTTACTCTTTAACTTACCTGTTAAGTTGAGCTTTCTCATATTTTTTTCTATTGATTTGGGTGGGTTTGTCCCATCCCAATGTCACTTCTCTTTCTTTTACGGCCCTGACGAGAACATCGGTCTCCTCGGCTGTGAACCGCTCCTGGCGCGCGCCTGGTAAATGCGCCATAATAATAACAATCCGGCATGCAACATGCGCACCTTTTCTTAAAGGGTATGTTGGATGACGCTCTGATTGGTTTATTTCACGTTACGCCCAAACCACACCTATGAATAATGAAGCTACTTCAGACCAACCTCTTTTAGATTTGCGCCAGGCGCAAGAGGCATTTATCCTGCCGGGAAAATAGCAACAGCGCCGGGATCCGCCCACAAAGTTACTTGCGCTTTGACACTTGCGTTTCAGATCGTGCGCTGGGTGCAAGATAGGGCCCTGGGTGTTATAACATTGTTTTTGCTTTTAGATCAACAAATAATAACCCAAAATGATTGTCTTGATAATGTCATGCATAAGACTTTTTTTTGTCCTGTCCTGGACTCGGTCTTGACTTGGACTCAAACCTTTTTGGACTCAGTCTTGTCTTGGACTTGACTTGGACTCAACTCTTGGACTTGTCTTGGACTCGACAAAGGTGGTCTTGACTACAGCCCTAGTAAGTAGTAGTAACCAGTGAAAAAGTCCCTCAACTGTAGTTTTAGATAAAATTTTGGTGCCACTGTCATTAATGAAGTTTGCTTACAAGAAACATAAGAACCAATCATCCGTGGTTAAATTTGATTCAGAAGACTTGCAATATAGCCCATGAATCGTGTGGACTAGTTTTATGTGGCTTTTTTGGACAATTTGGAGTTACATTTGCAGTCCTCATTCACTTTCATTGTATGGCAAAAAATAGGATATCCTTTAAAAAAATGTAAACATTTATATAAGGAAATAAATAAAAAAAAATGAAAAATATGCATAAAAAAGTGTCACAAAAAAGCTAGAAAAACTTTCAGAGAAGAGCATTAAGTTACCTGAGGAAAAACACTAATTCACTCCATCATTTCAGCCAATGTGATCCATCTCTCCTTCTGGTGGTGTGCTCCATCACGACCCATTCCCTGCTCTTTCTCCAGGGGAAGGTGGACCACCGCCAGCCGCCCCATCGTCAGAGAGGTCAAGAGAATGCAAGAACCTGCAATGCCTGCTCAGGTTCAGCTGAGACAAATGTTCTCGCACCCTGTGCTACTTCAAAAATGCACTAGAAGCATGTTCAGAGATCACTGACCCTGCCAGTTTTCCTTGACCCCCATCGGCTCAGATCTTGTTAGCTCCATATATCCGTGCTCCGAAACGCCTCATTTATATTTTGCACATGAAAGCGCAATCGTGCCAAAGTTGTTCCTATTTCCTCCATCGTAGAGTACAGGGAAAAACATATATCTGGAAATGAAATGAAAACAGATTGAGATGTTGTAAACTCGTGGTTGTGTTGCATTTGTCATTACGAGCATGGTTTCTTCTCAGGGCCTTCCTGCCGCTGAGAGGTCAGTTCAATTAGTTCTCACTCTGGAGAGCTCAAGACTAGTTTCTGCTGAGCTCTGGGATTGACACATTTTGTGGATGTGTTGATTTTCACACACGTCACACACCCATAATCAAATGTTCCAACACCCACACTTCCAATCTGGCTTTCTGTTATGTTCCATGAAATGACTAACTACCTACGGATTCTCTATTTATGCATGCATTTACTTATTTATGTATTCATTTATTTGTTTGATAGTTGTTACTCACTTCCTGCTATTTCTTACTTCCAGCAAAGCTTTCCTTTTAAAGAGTCAACGTAAAATCAAAATTGACCTTATTTACTTTTCTGCTCACACTGCTGATTCGATTGTGCATGATTCAGCAGTGCCTGTTACTCCAAAGAAAGAAATGTCTTTGTAATCGTTCTTCAAAATGCAATAATTTGCTCCGCCTCTAAAACGACTTTTCTCTTTGGGTAATGTCAAAGTCTTGATTTTTTTTTAACCCAGCCCATCTTGTAGAACATAGACCACGCCCATTTAGCTATACTGAACTGATATGGAACACCCATCAATTCACATGTTCCAATTGATTCCAGAGAGATGTCTTACCTATTTTTTTTTTCTTGTTAAACTACTGATACTGAAATGTCACATAGCAGAAATAAATGGGTTGTCCATGTTACGTTGGATTTAAAGGCATTGTTTTTGAATGATGCTGTGCATTGTGTCGTAGAGGGTATTTGCGACGACTTTGACTTCTAAGGTTGTCTGGTTCTGATTGATCATTTATAATTTGATCCATTCATCACTGTGGTCTGGTGAGTTTGTGATATAGGACAAAGCCATCGTGAGACACCCAGTATAGCACCAGTGTGGTTGTGACTTCCTTGCAGGGAGTGAAAGAAATGGATCAGTAGAGGATAAAAACTGTCAGCAGTTCATCTAATACTGTTTAATGTTTCCCCCATGACGGCATATTAAAGTCAACATGAACTCAAAATTGACCAAAATTTCTTACATAATACATGCTCTTGGTTTTATTGCGCACAATTCATCAATTCAGATTATTCTAAAGTAAAAAGTCTCTGAAGTCTTTGTAATCAAAAGTTGCTTCACCAATGTAAGGTTTGGCTAGTTGTGTCTATAGTTAGCCATCTATGGACAAAAAAACATCTTTCTCTTGGAAATATTAGGGATGCTCAATGAATTACATGTGCAGTTGTCCAAAACTCATTTGTTTCATAACAATTAAACAGGCAAATCTCAAAATTAATATCAATTTATTTACTGTAAATTATAATGATGTGATCCCTAAATGGGTGTGTATGTTTTATTTTCGGTTTATTTTGACAATGAAACTTGCTTTCTGAGTGAAAACGGCTTCTTCACAAAACAATGTCAGTGTGTAATTTATCTGGTTTTGGCCATTGCATGAAATTAAGCTTATTAGTATAAGGCCATCATTTTGAAATCATGCATCCCTGGGTTATATGTCAGATTTTGAAACTTTAACACAACTGTGTGTACTGGCATGATGAGACTTCACCTGCCAGTGTATCTCTCTCTCTCAAAGAGAGGATTATATAGGCTGCAGGTTAAGCTACATGGTGCTGATCAGAGATCAGTATATTGAGACATTTCAAGCATTACTTACCTCCTCCTTTCCCTCTCAAGTCTCCAGAATATAAGAGGAACTTGACAGAGGGGAGTTCGTCCATGTCCCTAATTCCCAATTCAATATGAAATGCAATTGCTTTGTTTCGCATAGGGGTCCCATGTTACCCATCCTCTCGCATCGGCAGGAAGAGTTTAGACGGACCCCTTCCCTTACTGTCGAAGGTAGAGACGGGGGAATAGATGTGGGAATGTTGGGGGCAAGGTGGGCCGCTCTGGTATGGCGGCAAAGCCAGAATCCAGGTCAGGTGTCTGGAAAACACAATCTGTCTCATAGCAACAGGGTTTGCTCACAGGGACTGGCCATGCACTTCAGATAAAATACCCTCCCTTTGCAACCTAAATGCTTCTCTCTGCCATTTTGCAGCCTTTGGACAACTTTAAAGGTCTGGGATGGAGGTCAGATTGAATGTATATCCTTCACTGAGGTAAACACTGAAGATTTTTTATGGATGGGTCAAACATATGTTGGTCACAGAAATGCCATTCATGCTTTGAAGAATTGAAACTGTAAGCCAGTCTTCTGTTCAGAAGGTCATGAATTGAGAACTATTTAAAGGATTTGTTCACTTTTAAAAAAACTTTTGCTGATAATTTACTCACCCCCATGTCATCCAAGATATCCATGTCTTTCTTTCTTCAGTCGAAAAGAAATTAATGTTTTTGATGAAAAACATTCCAGGATTTTTCTCCATATAATGGACTTCAATGGCAAGGGTCTTATCTAGCGAAACCATCGGTCAATTCAAAAATAAATAAAAAAGTTTAAGTTTTATAAGCACAAAAGCTCGTCTTGCTCTGTTCTGTGATGCACGTTCGTGACTCTCCTGTTTGAACTCGTTCATCAAAATGAACAAATCTTTTTTCAAGTCATTTAGTTCATTTCGTTCGTTGAATGAACGAAATAACTCGAAAAAAGATTCGTTCAAAATGAACGAATCTTTTTTTGAATCATTTTGTTCGTTGAATGAATGAAATGACTCGAAAAAAGATTTGTTCATTTTGATGAACGAGTTCAAACAGGAGAGTCACGAACGTGCATCACAGAACAGAGCAAGACGAGCTTTTGTGCTTATAAAACTTAAACTTTTTTATTTATTTTTGAATTGACCGATTGTTTCGCTAGATAAGACCCTTATTCATCGTCTGGTATCGTTTAAAGCCCTGAAACTGTCAATTGGACCTTGAACCGTTTGGTAGCCATTGAAGTCCATTATGTGGAGAAAAATCCTGGAATGTTTTCATCAAAAACCTTAATTTCTTTTCGACTGAAGAAAGAAAGACATGGACATATTGGATGACATGGGGGTGAGTAAATTATCAGCAAAAGTTTTTTTTTTAAGTGAACTACTCCTTTAAACAATGCAGCCATCCACTGAGGACATCTACACAAAATGACCTAGTTTTTTAGGTCTGTTAAGTTCTTTTGTCCTCAGAGAATATTAGGATAATAAAACATTAGTACTCATCTGTCAGATTTATTCAAATCAAACCAATGTATTCCTCAAAATCTTCTACAGCAAGTTTTCTTCCATTTATTCTCCTTCTTTTCAGCACTTTCCATGAACAGTGTACTAGGAACATAAACAAAAAAACAAAACAAAAAAGATTTAACAAACGATCAGTGAAAAAAATATGCTTAAAGGTGCAGTAAGCGATTTCTGAGAAATGCTGTTGAAAGTGGATCCGACTGAGCACCAAAACACACTTGTGGCCAATCAGCAAGAGGGGGCGTGTCCACTCATGATGGGGGAGGAGAGGGAGTGAGCAAGAGAGAGATTTGAAGAAAGATTGTAGAAAGAAAGATGGCTGAGAGACAAAAGAGAAAAGTTCAGACAAATATCACTGGAAAAGTAATGGTTATGATCAGGTAAGAGCTTAAGGACTCGTGTTAATAGTAGAAAAGCTTTTCCAGCACTGAAGAAACCTAAGCGAGAAGGCCTGAAAATGGATGCCGAGGTTTCTGCACCATATGTGAGTAACATTGTAATGTTAGCTATAATAACATGACAGTTTTGAGTATCATTGTGTGGCTGGAGCTGGTGTGCTCCTGGCAACCACTCTTGTGTACTGTATATTCATATTTTACTGTATATTTCAGTTGTTCAATTTGTGGCCATAAGGCCCCACGAAACTTGGGTTTTGTCCATTTGTTGAATAACCTAGCTTTTGTCTGTCGTTCCATTTGTATCTGGAAATGTACAACAAGGCATGTCTCCACAATAAATCTATATTTGCACAGTTCAGGTGAACAGGCCACAACAAAAACCGAATCTACACTTACAGATACATTTGCTTATTGTCTGGTCATGTTCAGGTCAAGGAACCATCCACTGTCATTTGTGTTTTCCATTCAATGTCTAAAAGTTCCATCCGTTTGAAAAATTGTAGACCTTGGGATGCGGCTGAAAAGAAAACTCCCACCTAAATCACTGTAATCGGAGCGACTCCACACGAACGGGCTTGGTTTAATGACGTGTGAGTATCACAGAGAGAATGTCTCTTGAAATAAGACGACAACATCTCAGAATGCATTAGCAAGCTAGAGAGAATATGAGGTGCTAATAAAATATTTATACGTGCATGCAAACAAACTGAGACGTACAGACAATAACCCCCTCCTGCTTCTTAACTTTTAGCTGTGCTCTCAAAGGGCACATCACTGATAAGACTTTGGAGAGCGCTAATTCTTCCTGACAGAATATGCCATCGAGCAATTTTTTCCCTATTTTTGCTCCTCTGACCCTGATTATCATCATTACCGCCCATGCAGCTGACAAGGAGACCTTAAGGGATATCATTTTATATTAAACCACGTATGACAGGAGCCTAGATATTTTACAATTAAATCATCGAGAATGTGAACGAAGTTGAGAATTCAGGAGTTGAAGTATCTCAGCTGTAAGGGTTAAAATATAAATATATCTAAAATATATAATGAAAATCATTTTTGTTAATTAATAATAATAAAAAAAAAAATTATTGAACAAAATCTGTTAAAGATATTGCCAAAACAATTAAATTGTAAGGCCAACTGACAACATTGTAGAACGTGAAAAAAATGTTTATGACAAAAACTGTTTAGTTAGCTTAGCTTGGCAATTATATCAGCAATTCATACAGCAATGCAATTTAATATTTATTAATTTCTTCTGTGGAGCACAAAAGGTCACATATTGCTGTCATATCATACGCAACAGCAGAGGAACGTTTTTTTCATTAAATAACGAGTTAAATTTTGCCTTTACCCACAAATCTATCATATGATTTTAAAAGATTCGTAATGCTGCACACAAGTCTTAAAGACCAAATGTTTTTGGGGGATTTTGGAGTTTGAAGACCAAAGTCCTCAATCATTTTTTGACAGAGGCTTATTTTTTTTAAAGACAGTTGATTAAGATGAGTAAATGATGACAGAATGATCATTTTAGAGTAAACGATTCCTTTAAAGGAAACAGTTTGTTTATACAATTGTACAAATGATTATATTCCTCATTTTGACCAACAGAAATGCATCTTGAAGTACTGAAGATCACATATAATTGGTTACAATTAACATTTTTCTGAGTTTTCCAGTTATGTCCAATGATACTGTCTTGCTCCCGAAGGAAAAAGTTGAACTTTTAATGAACAAACTCATTAAAACAGCAATGGCTATTTTCAGAAATATCCCATTTGGGCTCTCTTGCACCAGATTGAAGCGCCTTTCAATTGCACACAGAAGTCCTCTGACGTGCCTGAGAGTGTTCACGGCCTGCTCTAAAACCACATCATTAAAGCAAGAGCAGCTTCCCACCGCAAGGGAAGGAAACCCCTCTGGACGGTGGCATGGGTCCAGCTCACCAGGGGTGACCGGATTATCTCCCGAGTTCCCACATGTCCAGATGTGTCCAGCTGAGAAGGGGCAAGCTCAGATGTGAGGGCTTCGAAATCTGCCTCCACTGCCAAGAATTTCCGAGTGAAGCACAAATGTGCTATCTACTTAGCTGCGAGGCTTATTTGTGGCACGCAGATTGTCATTCCCTTCATTCAGCTGTCACATAAAACAAGGAAATGTAATTGGAAAGGGAAAAGATATTTGTCCACCCACCACAGCAAAAAATTAGATGTAATTAAACACACTTTAATAACATATAATTATGCCATTATGGCGACAATATACCTGTCATGCTCCGATCAGGGAAAATGTTGCTTCTTTAGCACTTCTGATGCATAAATAGTCAGCCTTCAGGATGAAAGTCAGTCTTTCACAAATTAATTTATGAAAAGCAACAGTAATTTCTGGAAACATCGTTCAAAATGAATGCTTTGTTTATAATGTGCTGTGAAAAAATAAGTGCACCACATGAAAGGTTGGAAGAACTTCGATATTAGTACTTTATTCTGAAAGTATTGATGGATGAAGGTGATACAATTTAAATACCGTAATCAAACAAGAAAATATGACTTATTTAACAAATATCTACAGAATCTTCAGTGGAAAAAAATAAGTAGCTACACCCCCACATTTAGTAACTGTGCCCTTTGGCAGAAATAAAAACATCTTGTAGGAGTTTCTTTGAATTGTCCATCTGCCGCAGGCCCTGTTTACACCTGGTATTAAGATGTGTTTTGGTTGATCGAATCACAAGTGTAGACACATTCCTGTTTACACCTGGTGTTTCAATCTGTGTGAGTGCGTGTTAGAATTCAGGAATGGTGAGAGAACATTCTGCTCGGTATGTTTTTCATCTTCAAACCAAACTTGGGACTCCAGTCAACAAAGTTTAAATCCCGTCTGGTAAGCACGCTTCCCATTATGTTTAAGCATTAAAGGAGTAAAAAAACTTTTGCTGATAATTTACTCACCCCCATGTCATCCAAGATGTCCACGTCTTTCTTTCTTCAGTCGAAAAGAAATTAAGGTTTTTGATGAAAACATTCCAGGATTTTCTCCATATAATGGACTTCATTGGGAACCAAACGGTTCAAGGTCCAAAAGACAGTTTCAGTGCAGCTTCAAAGGGCTTTAAACGATACCAGACGATGAATAAGGGTCTTATCTAGCGAAACCATCGCTCATTTAAAAAATAAATAACAAAGTTTAAGTTTTATAAGCACAAATGCTCGCCTTGCTCTGTTCTGCAATGAGTGTTCGTGACTCTCCTGTTCGAACTCGTTTATCAAAATTAACAAATCTTTTTTCGAGTCATGACTCGAAGGGTCCTAGATAAGACCCTTATTCATCATCTGGTATCGTTTAAAGCCCTTTGAAGCTGCACTGAAACTGTCTTTTGGACCTTGAACCGTTTGGCTCCCAATGAAGTCCATTATATGGAGAAAATCCTGGAATGTTTTCATCAAAAACCTTAATTTCTTTTCGACTGAAGAAAGAAAGACATGGACATCTTGAAAGACATGGGGGTGAGTAAATTATCAGCAAAAGTTTTTTTAAAAGTGAACTACTCCTTTAAGTCAGATGGCAGTCTTTTTTGGCCATTCAAACACATTTGATTACATGAGCGTTTTTACACCACGAAAATAATCCGGTCGAATGCGTTTTTGACTACCTCTAGAAGTGGTCGAAAGAGGACAAGCTCAAAACGTTTTAGCTTCTCCCTCTTGTGATCCGTTCGACCAAAACGCATCTTAACAACAGGTGTAAACAGGGCCTCATATTAACTTAACGAAATGTAGCCCAATTTTGACACTGAGATCTGGAATTTGATTTGGCCATTACAAACCCCTCCATATCTTTCTTCAGAGATATTCCTTCATGGATTCGCTTGCTTGGATTTTGGTTAATTGCATGTCTAATGTCCAAATTTCAGCTTCAAAACCTTTACACGTAGCCTCACATCCTCAAGAGCCCTTTGGTACAAGCAGCAAAACATCCCTAAACCATAAAATATGCACCACCTTGGCTCACAGTTGGTATGTTAGCACCTTCTAAATGCTGCATCTGATTCTAAATGTATGGGTGAACTAAGAATTTCCAAAAAAACTAAAAAACTTTTTTGTTAATTTAAGCAGTGCTATTACAAAATGTCCATTTTAGGTGTAATTTGTTCAATTATATTGCTTTTTCTGTAATAGCATTGGTAAAATGAAATTATTCTTATTATCATGGGGTATGCTAACTTTTTCCACAGCACTACATACGTCTAAGGTTTGGCTTCCTCTAGCTCGGACAAGAACTGAAAGAAACAGACTGAAGGAAAGCAGTTCATCGGGGTGATGAGGACAGACACCAGAGGTCAACATCTCAGCCGCCCAGCTTGATTGCTGGACACTTTCCTCACTTGGAAGGACAACTGGGGTCAGGATTTTGAACATCAAAAGAGCAAGCTGTGCTTGCCATCGTGTCCCATGGATGTCAGATGTGCAATTCCCAATTAGCCGTCAGAGCTGTCAGAAGTGATCACAGATGCCCCATTTTGCGGACCGTGGAAGCTATACTCATCGCCTGGCTGGAGTCGCTGTGTTTGTACAGTGGTTCAAATAATTCCATGCCATTCCGGGATTTTGACCTATTGGATATTGAAGAAGAGCTGGCTTTTGCTTTCTTTTCATCTCTGCTAGAAATTCACAAAGAGTCTTCTTCAAAGCAGAAAAGATTTCTTCTTAATTTCCTGCTGTATCAGATGTAGACATGTGCTATATGTTGTTTCGATTGTGTCGATTGTATGTCTAGACAGCACAATATACATCACCGATTCTTGCGCATGATATCCATCATTTGTTCCCACCAGGTGAACATGTGTCCTTGACCGAATCTGGCACACTTGTCCAATTATAGATCAACAGATGAGCGGTTCTTTGTCATGCCACCTAAGGCCAAGAACATATTTTAAGCAATCACACAAATGTAGATGCAACATTCAGACTTGAGTCAGCAAAAAATCAGACTGAAAGAGCAAGAGACTTGAGGAAGGGTTGTTCTGACTTGGGCAGCAACCATTACCCGTACCATAACTGCATAGCAATAGCTGTGAAGCAATTGTTTTCAAGTTCATTTAGGCATCACAATATTATAATGTACAGTATGAGTATTGAGATTTGCTTAATATTACATTTATCATGTTGTTAAATTATTAGTTTTAATAATTAACTTTAAGAGAGCAGAGCATTGGATGACGGTACAGATATTCTAAATGTAAATATAGGTGAAATGAGCATGCAATAATTAAATAAATATTGATACATTAAAATGTATACATATGTAATATTGTCTGTTAAGCAATATAGCACTAACATATTGCCTATATTCAAACATAATTTAAGAAGAACTGCCAATAGTTCAATGTTACTCATCACATCAAAACTTCCTCTTTTCTTCAAATAAAAAATGAAGGAATTGAGGGAAATTAAAGAGATATAAACAATTGTTAAGTCAAAATATGATTTACCTGGTTATTCATCTGCAAAATGAGGTATCACACCATCTCCTTTACTGTAGCTGTGTAGTGATGCACAGAGGACAGACAGAGAGAGAGAGAGAGAGAGAGAGAGAGAGAGAGAGAGAGAGAGAGAGAGAGAGAGAGAGAGAGAGAGAGAGAGAGAGAGAGAGAGAGAGAGAGAGAGAGAGAGAGAGAGAGAGAGAGAGGAGAGAGAGAGAGAGAGAGAGAGAGAGAGAGATTTGAAGTTCACAGGTCCCATCAACAAATTTCACCAGCATCCCATCAGCGGCCAAACGCTTCTGCAATGTCAGCACATTCATGCTTGATGTCTCTTTCTCCTCCTCTATCTCTCATCTGTGTGTCTTTCACCCTGTCACTCCATGCAATTATGTGCATCCGTGCAATGAGAGAGAAAAATATGGAAACCGACACATACAGTGCAGCAGGCCTGGAAACGCGTGCAGTTGCATTGCTGAGTTTGTTTAGTCGATATTGTCCTCAGAGACTGAGCTGTTGAAGTCACCTGCTTCTCAAAGAGTTCATGAAGGAGATATTCTCCTTTCTTGTCACCACAATATCCTCAACGTCTATTTTTCAGCATTCTGCACCTTTAAGAAGTGTGGTTTCATTTCCAGATTTAATTCCAGCTGCCCCACCTGGGAAACTAATGAGGTGTCTTTAAATGAAATTATTGCAACAGCTGCAATATGTTTTCTGCAGGTATATGTGCTTATATAATGAGTTTGTTTTGAGCCTGGCTGCTTGTGTTATTGTTCAGTGCTCGGGACGTGTCAAAGATTGCTTCCGGGAGTGGAAGGTTACAATTACAGCCGAGACCTGTAATACCTTCTCATGCTTTATTTTAAAAGATGTTCTCATGTGTTAAACGTTTGGGAAAGAGTGCAAAAAAATTGTCATTATTTACTCACCTTCTTGTTGTTTTAAACCTGCCTAAGTCAGGCCGAATATTCATCCTGCTCTTTCCAATACAATGCGAGTCATTTTCTCATTTCATGGCTTTCAAATCTCATTTGCGGTCATGTATAATCAAATAATGCATTGCACCGGCTTGATTCCAAATGTCACTGGTTCTTACAAGGGATACACCAATATTAAAATTCTGGCCAATAACGATACGATTAATTATTTTCATGTTATGGCCGAATCATTTTAATATCTCTCCTATTACATTTTTCAAATATTGTGTGGAAATAAATAAAACATAAAAAAAAAAAGTTGTAAATTTAGGCAACAACATTAAAATTGATATTCATTTTGAGATTTTCTAAAGAAAACATTGAATTGTGTTATTAAATTATTAGTGTTTTTTATGTTTTGAAAATGCACTGTCATTGGAAAAGAGTTTCAGTTAAACTTCTCCTTTTGTGTTCCACTGAAGAAAGAAACCCATATTTTGGAGTGACCGGAGGGTGAGGAAATAATGAAAGATTTGTTTATGAATTATTCAGTGAAACATCTAATAGATTCACATACATATAAACATCTCAAAAACATCACATTGCTTTAGCAATACATAGTAGAACAAATGCTCTCATAATCACATTTTCAAGATATAAAGTTGCCGTTTTAGAAGAGAAAACCCTGGGAACAGATTCCATGTGAATCTTCTGTCAGATCACTAACAACTGTCTATGCTTCTGCTTTACGAATATATCGCTCAAAACTATTCCAACGAATCTGACTTCTTATAGGGATTCGGAACTAATAGCAAACTTATTCATTGGAGCTGAATCAGACTATCACTGAAGACAGAGGCTAAAACGCATTGTGTTTATCGTGCAATTTATATGCCAAAATTCGTTTTTTACGTGCATATGATACGCACTTTATGATACGCACCCCACAACACTAATCCTAACCAAATGTATAATACATACGTACCCCACACCACTACTAAACTTACCCATGCATATCATATGCACGTAAAAACTAATTTTCGCATATATAAATTGCTATAGAGACGCATTTAGTGTGACCGGGTTGCTAGACCACAGTCATCTCCATGGTGGAACGAGTGTAAAAACGCTTCTCCAGAACAAGCAGCTGCCTTGTGTGCCTCAAAAGGGGGTAAACATAATCATTTACAGTAATGACACTCATTTGAAAAACTCTCCCTGTGTATTACAGCCACAGGAACTGGATTAGAGCCACTGAGCCACAAACACTTAGAACAGCAGCATATTCAGTAATGATAAATGTGTGTTTAACGGGTAATTATTCACAAGTGAGCTGCTACACCTCAGTAGGGCTTGTTTGGGAAATAAAGCCAGGTCTTGCGGTGTGATACGGCATTTTCTCTATCTGTCTCTCTCCATCCTTGTCTTTCTCTCTTTCGCTTTCTCTCCATCTCTCTCTTTTTCCCTATGTTTCAGTGTGTATGTTCAGAATGGAATGTTACCATACTCCTGTATAGACGGCAGGGCTAGACATTAACGCTTGTCCGGGTTTTTTAGGGCCCAAGCCTTGAAAAGACAAAGGCCCTATTGTTTTCCTAAGGATTTTTTTTTTCCTCTATTATTTTTCTTACGACCTTTCGGGCACTTTTGGGGCTCTTAACGTGCTCGAAAACTCTTGAAACTTTGCACACGGGTCAGAACCCGCGGCCATCAGGGCCGGGCTGAAAACATGGTCCATAAATCAAACACGCTTGCATGTAATAATATGAAACTCGGTACACATATAGATCTCATCGGTTCATATATATATTTTTTTTTTTGAAACACAACAAATTGTGTTTCAATTGAACGAAATGGTTGAGTCAAAGATTCAATGACCCATTCATACAATGACTCATTTTTGAATGAATCAGCTGTTTGAATGAATCGTTTGAATGAATGACTAACTCATTAAGATGGCCACTTCTTATTTTTAGAATTAAACAACTATTTATAATAATCCCACAGCATTATTTAATGTGCAGTTGTACGGTTTCAGTGTGTGATTTAATTTGACAGCATTGTCTTATTATTGTAATTTAATTCATTGATCAAATTTAAGAATGTGAAATGAAAAATGAAGCATACACTTAATAAGATTAGGGAAAAAATGCCCCTTATAAGGGTAAAAAAATTACACAAGCACATGATAAGGCTTACTGTTAAGTCATGGACTGTATTCTGTCTGCTATAATAAAAATAGTATGTGTAACATCATTTCTGCTACTAAGAAGAACAAAATATTACATTATAGTATATTACATACTTTTTTATGAGTTTAAAATTTTCACAGCTCTTAAATCTCATTTGCACTCACATAAATGCATTAAGATGCATTGCACCATGTTTGAAGCCAAATGTCACTGGTTCTTACGTGGCAAACACCTAATAACAATAAGTTGTTTATTGTTTAGTTGATTATTGCATTGTGGGAGCAATTTCCCATGCAGTGTGTTCTAGTTGTATAACGCACATGTTGGCAGATATAGTAAGTCATTCAAGTAGTCCATACAGGAAATTTGCATACGGTCCACAATATACACAGTGCATACTGCGAAAATAGAGCAAGCAGTATTCCATTCCAAACATACCTGTATCTCTCCAAGTCACCGTCTCACTGAGTCTTCTCTTCTGTACTCCATCTCTCAGCCAGTGTCTATTGATCTCTGGCCCAGGGATTCTCAGCAGGATGGATGGCACTCAGCCGCAATAATGACAGCCGTTTCTTGTCCCATTCTGCCCGTGCTAAGCGTCACGTTGAGAAGCGGGAGAACAGGGGAGCTAAGAGATACAGATAGACAGAAAGAGCACTAGATGAAAGTGTCACCGAAATGAAAGCTTACTCCATTATCAGGTTACACCAACATTCGCTCGGGCAGCTTAATCTCTCCTGAACGGGGGATGTGTTTTACTGTCTACACACTTTATCTGCAGGTCGAGCTCAGGTGGGGTTCACATAGAGGTCAGGATCAACTTCAGCCAGGCGGACAGTCATAAGAAACAATCAACAGACAAAAGGAGTAACTATTCGGTTAGAACTGCAGCTGCCGAAGCTGTGCGCACTATGAACGTTCGCTTATTGCTGTTATCAATATTATATAAAAGTTCAAATCATTCCCAATTTGTGCACACTACACCAGAAACCAGAGAGAACGCTCCGTTTATCACTCCTATAATAATCAGCAGAGCCCATTTTTATATAGCCTATATGCATATATGTATAATGCCCAAAATGTATGAAAAATGTCAGCAGATGTAAGTACACAGTACATCTGCTAGATTTATCATGTCCTTCTGTGACCATGAACTGTACATTTCTAGATAAAAATCAAATCGAACAGTTTTTAAGTGTGCACCTGCCACTAGCGTCCATGAGGCATCAGAGTAATGTGATGTTAGCAGGGTTATTCGGAGGTTACCTGAGCAAAGTCAAACTCAGCTGCACTTTTCTCCATAGGCGACCTTGCTAAACCACAGACCATACGTTGCCGTCACATGATCATATAGCATCGAAAGGAATGGGAATGTGGATTGCCAGATCCATTTGGAGATGTTTATGGGTTGTTTTTATCATATGACACATTATAAAATTATAGGTGGCAGGATAATTCAGGTGCATTTCTCCTGAATTACTGTAAATGAATTATGCATGAATGTGTCATGGCAATAACAGATGAGAGAAAATAACTAAATGTCAGCAGACAAATGTTTTGTCCTTTAAGAATTTTTAAAAAATTTAACGTTTATGGTGGTATAAACACTGCTTTAAGTGAAAGATCGTACTCTTGAAATCTCAAGGACTCTTCTGGCAGGCGAAATTGTTTCAGTCCAAGTGCATTGTGGGATAGGACAGGGTTGACATTACTTGAAATATGGCATTGCTGGGATTTGTGTTCACTCGACTCACATAGCTGTGGTTGTACTTGGATATATTGCCTGAGCTTTACAAATAAAACGTCTCAGGTTACTATTGTAACCATAGTTCCCTGAGAAACAGGGAACGAGACGATGCGTCGAACGACACGGTGGGAACGCCTCTTGCGTGATTGCGTCTGAAGCATCTATGCCAACTAGTCCAATGGAATGAGAGAATGAGCGTCACGGGCGGGTGACGTCATGAACCAGGAAAGGATAAGAGCACTTCCGCTGCTCGCCGGCATTTAGCTTCGACAGTTGCCGAAGCAAGCCGATCGCAGGGACGCAGGAAGTATGGCAGGGGGACGCATCGTCTCGTTCCCTGTTTCTCAGGGAACTATGGTTACAATAGTAACCTGAGACGTTCCCTTTATCGAAAAAGGGAACTTCGAGATGCGTCGAACGACACGGTGGGAACGAGAATACCCAACCCGCCATAATTACAAGTACCTGAGTGTCAGTCTGTTGATCTAAGCACTCAGCACCTGAGAACCTGGGGCAGCATCCAGGTCCAAACTGTAAAATCTCACGAATGTGAGCGGAGAGGACCAGCCCGCCGCATCACAAACATCTTGAAGAGATACCCCCTGCAATATGGCTTTAGAAGCCGCCATACTCCTGGTCGAGTGAGCTCGGACCACCAAAGGACAAGGCTGGCCCGAGTACTCGTATGCCAGTGAAATAGCCTCGACTATCCACTTACTGACTGTCTGTTTTGAAGCAGGAAGACCTTTCTTTGGTGATCCAAAGCAAATCAGTAATTGGTCGGACTTTCTGATTGAGGAAGTCCGCCGTACATAAGTGTCCAGTGCTCGCACTGGACACAAAAGGTGCAGTCTTTCCTGGTCCGCAGTTGCAAAAGGAGGAGGACAGAAAGCCTGCAGCACAATAGGCCTCGGAGTCAAGGTTGGAACCTTAGGGACGTATCCCTGTTTTGGATATAGGAACGCCTTGACCATCCCCGGTGCAAATTCAAGGCAGGTGGGGGAGACCGAAAGAGCCTGAAGGTCACCAACTCTCTTTAGGGACGAAATAGCTAGCAGAAAGATAGTCTTGAAAGTAAGGAACTTTTCTGAGACCGAATCTAAGGGCTCGAATGGAGCCCTAGACAGGCCTACTAGAACTACAGTCAAATCCCAAGCTGGCACCTTAGTGCGAATTGCAGGCCTCAGCCTCAAAGTGCCACGAAGGAAACGTGTAATCAGGGGGTCTCGACCCAAAGATATACCTCCCACCATGGTATGGTAAGCCGCAATGGCTGCCACGTAAACTTTTAGTGTGGAAGGACATAGACCTGACACAAAGCGCTCCTGCAGGAACTCGATTACTGTGTTGACAGAACAATTAACCGGATCCCACTGATGTCGGTGACACCATAAGGAGAAAACTCTCCATTTAAGCGCATACAGTTTCCTCGTAGCTGGAGCTCTGGAGCTTAGGATGGTCTCAACAGCCTCAGCTGAAAACCAATATCTGTAAGTTGGGCCCCCTCAGAGGCCAAACCTAAAGATTCCACATGTCTGGTCGAGGGTGAAATATTGTGCCCCCGCCTGAGACAGAAGGTCCCTCCTCAAAGGGATCTCCAATGGAGGCCCGTCTAGCAGAAGGATCAGGTCCGCAAACCAGATCCGACTTGGCCAGCGTGGTGCTACTAGCAGTAGGCTTATTCTATACCGACGGACCCTCTCCAGAACTCCTGGGAGCAGAGCAACAGGGGGAAAGGCGTACAGACGTAGCCTCGGCCACGTCTGCACCATGGCGTCCAGCCCCAGGGGGGCTGGGTGCGTCAGAGAATACCAGAGAGGACAGTGCGTCGTGTTCTGAGACGCGAACAGATCCACCTCTGCCTGACCATATGCCTCCCAGATTTTCTCCACCGCCTCGGGGTGGAGTCTCCAATCCCCTGGCCTCAGCTCCTGCCTCGACAGGATGTCTGCTCCTATATTCTGGTCCCCAGGAATATACACTGCCCTCAGAGAGAGTACCTTCCCCAGAGACCACAGGAGGATCTGGTGCGCCAGTTTGCAAAGCGGACGCGAGCGCAGACCCCCCTGGCGGTTCAGATAAGAGACCACTGATGTGTTGTCTGTTCGAACGAGCACATGATGGCCTCTTAGGTCCGGAAGGAAATGTCTCAACGCATTGAAGACGGCCATCATCTCCAGGCAATTTATGTGCCAAGAAAGATGATGGCTTTTCCACAGACCCTGAACCGAGCGGCCTTCCATTACCGCTCCCCAGCCGGTGAGAGAAGCATCTGTCGAGATCACTACTCGATGGCAAAGAGCTCCCAACACCGGACCCTGGGTTAAGAACCAGAATTTACATATAACTAAGGCACGAAAGCATCGCCGCGTGCCTTGATATGCAAAGTGGGTTTCCCCTCGGGGAGAACCTTCTGGTCCTGAGCCAGCACTGTAAAGGTCTCATGTACAGCATGCCAAAAGGAATTCCGTTGGACGCTGCTGCCAGTAGACCCAACAGTCTCTCGAACTGTTTTACAGTGCGTGACTGGCCTAGCCTCAGCTCTTCTGTGGCTGTTAGGATAATAAATCCCATACCACACCAAGGAAAGTGGTTCTCTGTACTGGAGAAAGTACACTCTTCTTGGCATTGAGCCTCAACCCCAACATCTCTATATGAGCGAGAACGACACCTCAGTGCCGAACCGCCAACTGCTCTGATTCCGCTAGAATCAGCCAGTCGATATAATTCAGAATGCGTATGCCCTGAAGCCTGAGAGGGGCTAAAGCTGCATCCATGCATTTCGTGAACGTGCGGGGTGACAAAGCTAGGCCGAAAGGAAGAACCCGATATTGGTATTCTTTGCCCCTGAAAGAAAACCTCAGGAACTTCCTGTGCTGAGGGAGGATGGAGATATGGAAGTATGCATCCTTTAGATCTATCGTGACGAACCAGTCCTCGGATCTGATTTGGGTCACGATCTGTTTGAGGGTCAGCTAACTTGAACTTTAGTTTCTGAACTGACCGAATAAACAGGCGAAGATCTAAAAGGGACGCAACCCTCCATCCTTTTTTGGAACAATGAAATAATGGCTGTAAAAACCCGACTCTCTGACGGGTGAGTACACCTGTTCTATAGCTTCTTTGCTAACAGGGCCTTTACTTCTTGTCCCATTACCAGAGCCTGCTCGGGATGCACCACTGTGGGCAGCACCCCGCTGTAATGAGGAGGACGAGAGCCAAACTGGATACTGTATCCCTTCTCTACAAACTGCAGGACCCAATGAGAAATATTCGGCAGAAGCATCCACGCTGCCAGAAAATTTACTAAGGGAACCAGCCCCTCGAGGCTGGTCTCTGGTGTTACTGAGGGAGCCAAATCTGGAGCCTGAAACATAATGGCAGGAACTACCTGACCTGACTACTCAAAAGCCCCCCTCAGAGGGCGCGAAACCAATGCTGTACCGCAGCATAGCATCAGCGACTCGCTGGAGACCGCTGCGCCCTGAAGCACCGGAGGTGGCAGGGTTGGCAGGAGGGTCTCGTGAGGACCCCGAAATGGAACGGGCACCGTGAAATGAGGTGTACACCACTCTACTTCGGTCGGGGCTGTCCTCACAGGCCTGACGCCTAAACGTCAAGACCCTTGAACCGAAATTTTCTTCGCCTGAAGAACGGTCCTCAGATCCGGCTTAGGCTTAGACGACTTCGGTTGAGAGGGTTGCGTCTGTCTCCAGTATCTACATGGAGGAACACGAGACGCAGCACTCTCTTTCTGTGCACATAATATGATGAACTCGACGGCTGGGGCTGCTCACGCCCAGCAGCCCCAGGGGGGCTGGACACAGCGAGGGAGAAACCTTATTATATATATATTTTTATATATATATATATATATATATATCTTGTATCACCTAACAACGACCGCATGGAATGCGTCGCCGAAGAGACCCGAAGGCTCAAATTTCGCTATATCCAGAACCCCAGCAGATCGGCCTGATAAGCCTGGAGCATTATAATATAGATTTCTATAAACATTCTCCAGCTGACCTGCTGCCGTATAAGCTTTACCCATAAAACCAAAGTAGTTCTGCTTAAACCTACGCGCTGCCTCGGCAAACGCGAGATCCCAGCCACAGAATCTTATTTTTGCAAAATACACTCGAAATCTAAGCGTGCCTCGGCAAACGCGAGATCCGAGCTAGATTCTGATTACAACATTAAACCTACACGCTGCCTCGGCAAACGCGAGATTCTTTAGTATAGGCTTATGAGCAAAGCAGAGGCTTAAATGATGATACTGGACCAGGTGAAAAAATAGCATTTTCCTATTTTTATTTCTGTTCAGCCTGGGGCATCATATCATAACCGTAATCTTTCAACCCTCTAATCTTGAATAAACATTTAACACGAGGGCTGAAAGTAGTGATAAATACGGTTTATTCCATAATTTAAATATTCAGTGTGTAAATCAGGGAAAAAATGGAAGCCTCGTGGTGGAGATAATGTGATAGAAATAAGAAAACGCTCGTCAAGTTTCTTAGGACGAGCGTTCCTTTTTCTCAGCTGGCCATTAAATATTTAATTTACTAACAGCACGGGACAAAACCTCCACCAGTTCATCATATACTGGAAAAATAGATGGCGAATCTAATTCAACAGTGTGTGTGCTTGCTTTCACTTTCAACATTCTCAAACACAAACCTCCTCGGAGGAAGAAATTGAAGGAAAAAGGGCTCTCTCTCTCCCCGAGCGGAAGAAACCGCAGAGCGTGCTTCCAACACCGGGGAGATAGAGCTGGATCTTCCGGGCAAGGAAGAAGAAAAGGCCCTCGGACCGTTCTCCCACCCCTCCAAAAGATCCTTTTGCGATCCCCAGGAATGCATTCTCCGCGCCGCCTCGGCAAACGCGGGTCCTGCATCCCGTGAGAATCGCGAGCCTGCCACTATCATAGTGACAGGCGAGAGCAGAGCATGCAAATCTGGTAGTTTCACTTTCACAATGTTAGCACTCAGCATGCTCTTACTCTCAAACAAAATGACACAAAGCTGTGTGTGTCCCCACCCGTTTAAATAAACGCGGGCAGGGAGGAACACACTGTTTGTACATTTGTTTCGCCATAACGTTTCCGACAATATTGTAACAGACAACAATAAATAGACAGAGACAGTTTGACACAGATCGCTTGCTGAGGCAACAGAAGCTAAATGCCGGCGAGCAGCGGAAGTGCTCTTATCCTTTCCTGGTTCATGACGTCACCCGCCCGTGACGCTCATTCTCTCATTCCATTGGACTAGTTGGCATAGATGCTTCAGACGCAATCACGCAAGAGGCGTTCCCACCGTGTCGTTCGACGCATCTCGAAGTTCCCTTTTTCGATAAAGGGAACAAAATTTCTACTTCTCTTTTTCCTCCAAAGTCAACATAAAATTACACACACTTGGTTCTACTTTCCTCAATTCTCTAGTAACCTTGTTCAAATAAAAATAATAAAAAACGAATTATTTGCTTAATAATTGTAACAATTCAATGTGTTTGAGTTCTGTTTTTGTGATCTTGGTTTCCCCTGTCTTTGTGGTTTTTGGTTTAGCCCTGTTAAGTTTTCCCGCTCCTCGTTTGTGTTCAGTTTTATCACCTGTGTTCAGTTAATCATTCAATCATTCCTTGTGTATTTAAGCCCTGTGTTTTCTCCCAGTGTTTGTCGATCGTCTTCTATGTATGGTTGTGTTTCTTTAAGTCCTGGAATGTTTTCTTTTGGTTTTTGATAGTTAATTTAATGAATAAAGCATCTTCATTGAGCTCATTCTGTCCTCGTCTTCAGCCTCCTGCAACAACCCTGACAATAATATTCCCCTGAAATTTTTATTTTTAGGATGATGTAACAAAGGTTCTTGCCATATATGCTGTTTCACTCAATATGGTCTCATGAGAAGTTAAAATAATTCACCTGAAAAATAACAAAACCCAAACCTTTTCAAGTCGTATACAGTATAATACGATTTTGCCATTTATGAATCATTGAGAGAATTTTCAATGCCTCCAATTATATAAGCAAAATGGGATTGGGAATTCACTTTTTGAGAAGATTTTTCGCCCAACATGGGTGAGTAAAAGATGCTAAAATTCACTTTTAAGTTCTTGTTCTGAATCTGAAATGGAAGCATAATTTCAGTCTTGTCATTTAGCTAATTTCACACTAACTTACACCAACTCTAATGTTCAACAGTGAGTCCCAACCTGCAGCCACACGTATCCCTATACACAGCAGAATGTGCAATTATGTTGTAATTCAGAAATTTTACAAATTTGAACTGGCACATCAGCATAATAATGAAGTGTTATACCCATATGCCGAGAGGCAGCATGCGAGACAGCACCATAGAGGGATGATAACAACACCAATGAAACAACATGGAATTTATGATTACTTACTTAACAAGCCACAACATTAAACTTTGAGGACAAATGACTGAATTATGAATATGTTGGATGTAAGCGATGCATATGGTCTCAATGTGCAATGATTCTGGCTGACAGGACTCTCTTGGTTTATTTAGATAAGTACTAAAGTTTTAACAAAAATACAAAACATGCCGTGTTTCTCTAACATTAAAGAATGGAGAGGGAATTCACTGATAGATGGAAACAAAACTATGTTATGTAACTGGATGTCAAGATAAATGTGGCTTTCATGTTACCAAATCTCTTCTGAGTTTGAGTTGTTGCATCTTCTCCTTGAGAACATTTCTAATGCACAGACATTTACTCAGAAGGAGGATGAAACATGTACCATCTATCCTTTATTAAGATCATTTCTTTTCCCCAATGATCTTGCGAGAGACCAGCCCTTTATAACAAGTGTATGGTCTGTATTCTTATTCCATAGTCAGCTTTAAAATCTGCTGGCTAGGCACAGGTAAACAGAGCTCTTAATTCTGAGTGTGTGTATGATTGATGACCGTAGAGCCTGCTAGGTCGGAAAGCCATCCTGGTGTGTCACGCAATGAGACAAGTGGGGGCTCGATCTGCAAAGATGTATAGAAACCTTCCTTTGTATCGGACAGTTGACTTTACTGAGAATTGGCTGTCGATCGAGTTAACTCCAGCAGCATTTTTATTCATTATTTGCAACAAATTAGCGATAATGTAATCCAGAGGATATTAATGGAAAACACAAACTGAACTGAATCCATTTGTTTAGGAGACTCGCATCAATTTGATACATGTAGCAATACATTTGAATTAATGTAGCGATTCTTTTTAAGAAATGTAGTGATTCATTTCAGGAAATGTTAGCGAGTCATTTCAGGAAATGTAGCGATTCCTTTTGAGAAACTTTGCGATTCTTTTGAATAAATGTAGAGATTCTTATGAGAAAATGTAGAGATACTTTTGAATCAGTGTAGCAATTAATTTCAAGAAATGTATTTGTCGCGCTATTCCAGTGGAGGTGTGGCTGTCTTCCGTGTACTCATTGTTTCCTTCTGTTTGCAGTCTCCCTTGTGCGCCGCGCATGCACATGACCATGGATAATCCAGCGCGCGCTCTACACGACAACCCGCACGTGACTCTGCGCGCTCTGGTGCATGCTTGACAGGTGATTGAAATTGAGGTAATTAGAAGCTCGCGCCCAGCTCAATCAGTTAACTCTAAATACGTGCATCAGTCATTCTCCTGGTATGCGACGAACTATGAGGGCGGCAGAAACACAAGAATTCACTGTGAGGAACTGGGACTTTTGATCATGACGGGCTATCGGTAAGCTCACATGGACTAGTTTTACAAATACTCTTGTTTCACATGAACTCTCTCGTGGGATCCTTTTGTCTGTTTGATAAATTCAATGTGCTAAATGTGTGTTAATGTTGCAGATAAAAGTGTTTAATGTTTAGGTAGAAGTTTCAAAGTAATTTGTTTCATGAATTAAAGAGATATTAAACTGAGTCTAAATGCTGAAGTTGATTAAAAAGAAATAGAAATTAATCTAGAAAGTAATCTAGTGGAAAAGTCATTTGTGTATAGATGGTAGATTTGACATCTAATTAGGTGACAGTTATTAAACAGAAAATGCTTTATATATGGTTCCTGTAGAATGCATTTTATCTTTTTTGTATTAAGAATTACCAAGTATTCAAAATGCTTTTTGTATTGTATTTAAAGGTTTTTCACCTACTGCTACTGTTACTACTACATCTGATTCTGTACCTGTTCAGCTGAGGAAAATAAATCTTGTTTGAGTGAAGTCCGAAGTCTGGTCCTTTTCAAGTGTGGACACCTCACAGTTAGACAACACTTGACAGTGAAAAACCGCCTCCAATGTTGCCAGTGAAGACTCCACAAAAGCTCGCCACAAAGAGGAAGAAGATTCCATCTGGGGCCTGGAGGAAACTGACTATCTGCTGTCCATCTGTCCATCCAACAGCCAAGAAAGCAACATGACCGAGTCCAAGTCACTCGAAGAGTTGAAAATGGAGCGAACCACGGTAAAGAGACTTTTTTCCCGACTTACCAACCATATAATGAGGACCCACATGGAGATGTCTGTAGAGGAGCTACAAGGTAACTTCAAAAGACTCACAGTAGAGGGCTCCAAAGTGATGGATGTAAATGAGGAGATTGAGGCTGCTTACATTGCACAGTGTGAGAAGACTGATCCAGAGGGCGCAACTGAGTTAAGCGACCAGCAGAGAGCTGACCTCGAGAAAACGGAGAGAGAGTGTGAGCAGAAGTTAAAAGAGGTAAAGCATCTAATCCAAGGGACACTATGGGCCTCATTTGGTGAGAGGGAATTGAGCATCGCTCTAGAAACTGCAGAGGCAGAGTGTAAGAATGTTTCTTCCATTCAGCCTGACACACCTCTGGAGGCATATGACTTTATGCTCCATCATTTAGAGAGGCTGGTGCATAAAGCTAAAGAAGCGCACCAGACATGGAACCATTGGGCTCCACTAGCCGAGAAGCAAGACTTCACTTGTCGCCTAACGAAGCTCGAAATCCTCCTTCCCAAGCTGGTGTCAGGGAAGGCTGCCCTGATCAGTGCAGCAAGAATCAAAGAGGACACTAACAGAGACTCTGTCACGGCCCACAGCACAGCCCCTAGCGCAGCCATAAAGCTCAAAGCCACAGCTTTACCAAAGTTTACTGGCAGCCAGCGTGAGTACTATCGATGGAGAAGAGAATGGGAGGCTCTGCAGAAGCAAGGCGAACCAACTAGATCCATGGAGGTAAAGAAATTCCAACTACTTGACAGCCTCGACGAAAAAGTAGCTAAAGATCTACAGCTGTCTATTTACACCTCAGCAGACGAGATCTTCAGAGTCCTGGAGAACCGCTATGGAAACCAAGCTACCATTGCCATCGAGGTTGTTGAAGAGCTACAAGCTATCCCACCTGTTCGTGGTAACCAGCCGAGAAGAATCGTAGAGCTCATCCAAGCAGTTGGGAAAGCCCTCTATGATTTAAATGAATTGAATAATGCAGATGCCATAAAAAACCCACTAGTGATCAAATCTATCGAAAGCAAGTTGCCAGAGTCCCTGAAGAAAGACTGGCTTACCCACGCTGCTGACCTGAACAACGCTGTGGACCACAAGAACCGCTTTGACAAGCTACTTGCATACCTCCAATCACAAGAGTCCATCTACGAGCAGTTAGAGCAGTTGAGAGACATCGACTCCGCCAAGGAGAAGACCAGGTTTCAAACAAAGTATGCCCGAACAAAGACAACCAAATCCAGCAGTGAATTAGCAGGTTGCGTCATCTGTGGAGACCCAAAGCACAAGAGAAAACTCTACATCTGCAGAAGGTTTAGAACCATCACGAAGCTTCACGAGAAGAGGGATGCAGTGCAACAGCTCGGAGCCTGCAAGAGGTGCCTCGAAGTTCATGATGAACCTTGCAGAGAAACTTCTTACCTGTGCGGGAATCCAGAGTGCAGAGACCAACATCATTACCTTCTCTGTTCCTTGCCCAAAAACCTGTCCCGAATACCCAAGTTTGGTCCAGTGAGAAGTGAGGGGAGAAGATACACCGAGGCCCAGGAAGAATTCCTCTCCAAACTTCCACCTGAGCTAGCGAAGCAAGGTCGCGATGCCTTCTGTAACATCGCATCCCGAGCATACAACTCCACTGCAGCAGAGAGAGGCCTTCTGGAGGAGACTGGTCTGCACGAATACCCCGTGATCTTAATGCTTCTTGATGTCACCGCTAATGACGGGCAAAGAATCGGGACACTTATTGACCTGGCGTCTGACACGAATTATATAACTCATAAGGCTGCAAGCAAACTGAACCTCCGCAGTGAGGATGTCACACTGGTCGTCCATGGCGTCGGAGGGATGAAGGTGTCTGTCGCAACCAAGCGCTACCTCCTCAAGATCCGCATCAGCACTTTAAGAGGGACCCTCAAGTCTCACCAACTGATCTGCTACGGACTTGACAAAATTGCAGAAGTGCACAGACATGTTCCACCTAACAAGCTGCAGAAGATCTTCCCTGATGTTCTCCTCAAAGATCTCATCAGACCCAAAGAAATCCAGCTTTTGATCAGCCACAAAGAAGGCCAGCTGGTGCCCCAAAAAATCCGCTCCATCGGTGACCTGGTGCTCTGGGACGGTCCACTTGGCAAGACAGTCGGGGGCACACATCCAGATCTCTTTGAGGAAGTCACTCTGATGGCCCACACGTCCAAGACTCATTTCGCAAGATCTATGAGAACTGCAGTAGTCAGATATCAAGAGTTCAGGACAGACTCCGCTTCCTGCCAGTATCTTGACCACCCCAAAACCCACTCTAGTACAGCCACCAGTAGCAGAGACTTTCTGAAGTGGTGGAGATGGGAAAGCATTGGAACTGCCTGTCAGCCGAGATGTGGGGGCTGTCGCTGCGGGAACTGCCAGCCAGGGGGTAAAGAAATGACGCTTGCAGAAGAAAGGGAGATGGAGATCGTGAGAAATGGCTTGACGTACACAACTGGAGATGATCACAGCATCGAACCACACTGGCACGCCAAGTATCCGTGGGCAGAAGATCCAGCGACCCTGCCAAATAACAAGAAAGCAGTAGAAGCAACATTCCTCAGAACTGAGAAGCAGCTGTCAAAAGAACCTAAGTGGAAGGAGGCCTACACTGCACAAGTCCATGAGATGGTGAACCGCAGAGCTGCGATAAAGCTGTCCAAAGACGTCCTGCATAGTTGGACTGGGCCAGTGTGGTACATAAGCCATCTCATCGCGCCAAATCCACACTCAGTCTCTACTCCAGTCAGACTAGTGTGGAACAGCAGCCAAAAATACAGAGGCCTCAGTCTGAACGACATCCTCATCAAAGGTCCTGACGTCCTAAACCCGATCAGAGCTGTCCTGCTGAGGTTCCGAACTGGTGTCTATGCTGCCCTTGGTGATATCCGTAAGATGTACAACTCCGTCTGGCTAGAAGATCGAGATGTTCACCTGCACAGATTCTTGTGGCGTGATAATGAAGATGCCGAAATAGAAGATTATGCCATAACAAGAGTCAACATTGGAGACAAACCTGCCGGTTGCATAGCCCAAGTTGCTATGCGAGAGACTGCAAATTTGCCTTCATTCAGTCACTTCAGAGAAGAGAGACGCGTGCTGGAAGAAGATGCTTACGTTGACGACATCCTGACTTCGTGCAATGACCTTGACCATCTGAAATGCCTCACAGCTAACATCGAGCACATACTGAAAGCTGGAGGATTCTATATGAAGCCCTGGGTTTACTCCCATCGATGTGGAGTGAAAGAATCCAAGAGTGAGATGCCCAGAACAGAGACGAAGACTTTGATCCTGCCAAACCAGCTGACGGAAGATGACAACAAAGCCCTTGGCCTTGGTTATACCATCGATGATGATAAGCTCCATGTCATGGTTGCAGTGAACTTTTCAAAGAAAAAGAGAAAGATGCGCCTTGGTCAAGACCTGCTCAGAGAAGAAGTCAGAAATCAAACTCCTGATCCACTCACCAGAAGAGAGTTGCTAAGCCAAGTCTCTGGCCTGTACGACCCACTCGGCCTTGTGACTCCTGTTAAGCAAAAGGGTGCCATTCTGGTCAGGAGAGCTTTTCAGGAAGCTAAAGTAAAGTACTGCTTAGAAGACACGTGGGATGTTGCCTTGTCTGAAGGTCTCCGAGAAGACGCCATAAAGTTGTTAGAGGAATATGCTGACTTGAGCCAACTTCGATTCACCAGATCGCTGACTCCACCAGATCTCTGCGTAGAGCCCAGTGCCATCACGTTCTCTGATGGCAGCGAACATGCATACGGCGCGGTGATGTATCTTCGCTGGAGCTGCAGCCATGGTGTCGTCGTAAGACTGGTCGAATCCAAAGCCAAGCTGACCCCTCTCGACCAGAGAGGCGATCCTGTGAAAGCTGAGATGTGCGGAGCCGTTTTCGCAGCCCGCCTAAAGACATACTTTCAGAAACACTGCCGACTTCAGGTCAAGAAATGGTACCATCTTGTCGACAGTCAGACAGTCCTGAGCGCAATACAGCGTGAGAGTTACGGCTACCAGACCTTTTTCGCAAACCGTGTTGGTGAGATCCAGAGCAGCACAGATGTCCAAAACTGGTGGTGGATTCCAGGGTTAGTAAACATTGCAGATATCATCACCAGAGGGGCCAGCCCAGATGCCCTAACTGAGGACTCCGAGTGGCAGTCGGGTCCAAAGTTCCTCCAACGTCCTGACGATGAGTGGCCAAAAAAATCTGCTAGAGACGTCGCAGCCCAAGCTCGAGACAAAGTCACAAAGTTTCAGAAAAAGACATTTGTAGCAGTACTTACCAGAAGTCGCCTGAAAACTGCACATGATCCAGCCCAGGTAGACGCAAGAAGACCACCAGCAGGGGCAGCAGTTCGTCAGCTTGTCGATAAGGGGCGTTTCAGCAACCTGAGAAGGCTGGTTGGGACAGTGGCGTGGATCTGGAGAGCAGCTAAAAAGTTCTTAAGTGCCAAAATCAGAGATCAAGAAAAGTGGGAGGCAGTACCATCCTCGGGTGTCCTTACAGTCAGCGAGAGACGAGATGTGTTCCGAGACCTTTGCCTAGCAGCACAAGAGGGTGTCAACTTCCCAAGCACCACAACAGACCGACTAGTCGTCTACAGGGATCAAATAAGTGGACTTCTAGTTTGTGGTGGCAGAGTCCAGTCCTTCCAAGAAGACCGCAAAGCTGTTCCTCTTCTACCATTCCAAGCCTGGTTATCAACCTTGCTCGCCAGAGAAGCACACAACGAGGGACATGACGGGGTGGCTGGAACCCTGCTGCGTATGAGGATGAAGGCGTGGGTCATCAGAGGAAGAATTATTGCCCAGAAAGTCGTTGACAGATGTATTGTCTGCAGGAAAGCAAAAGCAAGGACATGCAAGCAAATAATGGGAAACTTGCCTGAAGAGAGGTCAAGTCCTGCTGCACCATTTGAGTTCACGTCCGTTGACCTGTTTGGACCTTACCATGTGAAGGATGATGTCAAAAAGAGAGTGACCATGAAAGTATGGGGCGTCGTATTTTCCTGTATGTCCAGCCGAGCAATTCATGTCGAGCTAGCAAACACACTAGCAACAGAGAGCTTTCTGCTTGCCTACCAGAGGTTTGCCGCTGTCCGAGGTCATCCTCGGAAAATTTGGTCTGATCCTGGAACGAACTTCGTCGGAGCAAAGCCTGTCCTAAAAGAGATGTACACCTTCCTGAATCAGCAGAACAAAGAGTTGCTTGAAGAGTATGCTGCCAAAAATAAGACAACCTGGATGTGGAAAATCCTTCCGGCCGATTCACCTCACCGAAACGGGGCCGCGGAAGCCGCTGTAAGAGTCATTAAGAGAGCCCTCCAAAATCTTGGAAATGTGGAAGGCCTTACCTTTAGTGAGTTCCTGACTGTACTTCAGCTAGCTGCCAATCTTGCAAATGAGAGACCCATCGATGCCAGAGTTCAGAGCCGAGAAGAACGCATCCAGTACATCACGCCAAACAACTTGTTGCTTGGTCGAGCCACACAAAGTGGAGACTTCAAAACTGTTGACTACACCATTTATCCATTCGAGAGACTCAAAGAGGTACAAACTATAGTCAACAACTTCTGGAAGTCCTGGAGCCAACTTGCTGGTCCGAACCTATTCATTCGCAGTAAGTGGCATACCGCTGAAAGGAACGTTGCCGTTGGAGACATAGTTTGGCTCTGCGACCAAAACGCACTGAGAGGGCAGTTCAGGCTTGCAAAAGTCATCGGTGTGAATCCTGATTCCAGAGGTGTCATTAGAGATGTTCATGTGAAGGTCTCTCCAAGCTCCAGCATTTTGGTAAGAAATCCAAATCCTGGTGCCAGGGATCCTGAATCGAGTACCGTACTGCATCGGGACGTCCGGCGCCTTGTGGTCCTCGTACCCGTGGAAAATCAAGTTGAAGACCAGCCACTTGAGTGTGCGATCTTTCCGGGCATCGCCACATAAAGATCGAGTGGGAGGTGTCGCGCTATTCCAGTGGAGGTGTGGCTGTCTTCCGTGTACTCATTGTTTCCTTCTGTTTGCAGTCTCCCTTGTGCGCCGCGCATGCACATGACCATGGATAATCCAGCGCGCGCTCTACACGACAACCCGCACGTGACTCTGCGCGCTCTGGTGCATGCTTGACAGGTGATTGAAATTGAGGTAATTAGAAGCTCGCGCCCAGCTCAATCAGTTAACTCTAAATACGTGCATCAGTCATTCTCCTGGTATGCGACGAACTATGAGGGCGGCAGAAACACAAGAATTCACTGTGAGGAACTGGGACTTTTGATCATGACGGGCTATCGGTAAGCTCACATGGACTAGTTTTACAAATACTCTTGTTTCACATGAACTCTCTCGTGGGATCCTTTTGTCTGTTTGATAAATTCAATGTGCTAAATGTGTGTTAATGTTGCAGATAAAAGTGTTTAATGTTTAGGTAGAAGTTTCAAAGTAATTTGTTTCATGAATTAAAGAGATATTAAACTGAGTCTAAATGCTGAAGTTGATTAAAAAGAAATAGAAATTAATCTAGAAAGTAATCTAGTGGAAAAGTCATTTGTGTATAGATGGTAGATTTGACATCTAATTAGGTGACAGTTATTAAACAGAAAATGCTTTATATATGGTTCCTGTAGAATGCATTTTATCTTTTTTGTATTAAGAATTACCAAGTATTCAAAATGCTTTTTGTATTGTATTTAAAGGTTTTTCACCTACTGCTACTGTTACTACTACATCTGATTCTGTACCTGTTCAGCTGAGGAAAATAAATCTTGTTTGAGTGAAGTCCGAAGTCTGGTCCTTTTCAAGTGTGGACACCTCACAGTTAGACAACACTTGACAGTATTGATTCATTTGAAGGAAGCAATTCTTTTTGAGAAATGTAGCGATTCTTTTCAACAGTATGTAGAAAAATGTAGCGATTCTTATTGAGAAATGGAGCGATTATTTTTTTGAGAAAAGTAGCGATTCTGTTCAAGAAATGTTTAAATTCTTTTCGAGATTGTAATTATACATTTATTACAGTTTATTTATACATTTATTACAGAGTAATTATACATTTAGTACAATGTAATTATATATTTATTACAGAGTAATTATTCATTTTTTACAGTGTAATTATATATTTTACAGGGTAACTACATTTTTTAAAGTGTAATTATATGTTTGTTACAGTGTAATAGAAAAAAAGGAGTGATTTTTTTAAATGTAGCTAATCATTTGTGGAAATGTAACAACTCTTTACGAAATTATTTTCGAGATTGTAATTATACATTTATTACAGTTTAATTATACATTACTTACAATGTAATTATACATTTAATAAAAAATTGTAGCGATTCTTTTTGAGAAATGTAGTGATTCATTTGAAGAAATGTAGCGATTCATTTGAATGAATATAGCGATTCTTTTTAAGGAATGTAGCGATTCTTTTAAAATGAATGTTAAAGGGGTCATGAACTGGCTTTTTAAATCTTAATATATTGTTTCCCAAATAAACAATAATTCTGAGGCACTCAAAAGGAATTTAAATTTAAAAAGCCTTTATTTAGACTTGGCTATCCATTAAAAAACATATGCCAACATGTTTCGGCCTCTTTGGCCTTCTTCAGGGCAAATTCAAAATGGCAGTCCGTAGACTGCATGCTATAGATCTGCATGTGGTCACATGACCTAGAAGCACAGGTGCTCATCTGCACATATCACCTGACAGAGAACAATTACAAGAAGTTATTTTACATAAGACAAGTCACATCAGGACAGTTTAAAACATCAATATAAATGGATACATAACAAGAGGTTACTTTATATGACTAATTACAGAAAAATGTTACATTGTAAAAAAATGTAAGTTCATTTCATGCTCTAATAAATCTATGCAGTCTCAGATGTTGAATACTTTTACAATTTCTATATTTTACCGCTTTCACATCAAGATACAAGTTTAAATATTCATATAGACAGATCTTGTATCTTGATGTGAAAGCGGTAAAATATAGAAATCAGCTGGAGTGGAACGTCATGAAAAATAAAGTTTATCCAAGCACTCCTATTGGAATCCAGAGGAAGCTTATGCAGCGACTGTCTTCTTCCACAACCAGGAACTGCACAATATTTTGTATTGCTCGGTAGCTCGATCCGGTTTGTCATCACGAGGTAGGCGGCCTATGTTATTTAGCTATGTATGCGTGTAAAATGCGTGAATCGGTGGGCGGGGCTAAACCGGCCGTGTTGAAGTAGGCGTTGATCTTCTTCTGCGGGGGTGGTGTCTTATCCTCTTTGACGTCACTGTTCCCCACTTTGAAAAACGAAGCGTTTGCTGAGGCTGGTGTCAATAAAAGCATTTATTGGACTAACAAGGACATTTTCAGTTCTAAAACTTACCGGATATTCTTATAATATGATGACCTCTCAGATGTCAAAAGCTCAAGGAAAATTTGATTTCTCAGTTCATCACCCTTTAAAATTAACACCATAGTGGGTTTAGGATTCTATTATGTGTAGCAGAAATACAAAAACGCACAAAATCATTTAAATATCCAGTAAACACTGCAGGGAGCAGCAGTAAGGATGTATTAGTGAACTGTGTTCTGGGTCATTTTTGTCTCATTCTTTGGTCTGAACTTTAGTTTCTTAGTTGAGGCAGAAGGCCCTTTGAGTTTCCTGAGAAAAAAACAATACGTCTTCAGGGATGAGTTGCTGTGGTAACATCGCTTCATCGACTCTAACATTTGAACCTTTGAGGTGGTTTCATTATTGGCGGTTACTCCAGTTATTTTGATGTTTTAAGTAAATCTGACAATGTGGTTTTGTTATTAAGCTCTCTGGGGTACAGCATCCTGAAGAAAGAATGGTTTTATGATTAAACACAAAAGTATGAAGTTTGGCTGTTATAACATTGACATCACTTTGCCATTGATTTACGATATCAGACAGTCCAGCTTTATTATTAAGTTCTATTTGTTATTAACATTACCGTGTACTGTTCCCATCAATAAATAGTCTGAAATGATTCTAAGATAAATATTTAGCCAAGCATTTGATAATTTCCTATTCAAAACGATTTTGTCAGCGATTTAATAACATTACATTTAGAGAAGAATGATCACATGATCCATCAGAAATCATTCTAATGCATTCTCAAAAAGAATCGATACATTTCTTCAAATTAATCGATACAAAATCATCAATGTTGAAAACACGTTTTTGGAGAAACTGTGATACACTACCATTCAAAAATGGCATTAAAATCATGCATTTAAATAATCAAGTGGCAGTAAAAACATTTATAATGTTATACGATTTCATAATGCTGTTCTTTTGAACTTTTTTCATCATAAAAATATCATGGTTTCTACAAAAATATATAAACAGCAAAAATAGTTTTCGACATTTGATAATAAGAACCACTGTTGATAATTGAGCTGGAAATTAGCATATTACAATGATTTCTGAAGCATCATGGGACACTGAAGACTGGAGTAATGATGCTGAAAATTTAGCTTTGCCAACACAGGGATGAATTACATTTCAAAATATATTAGAAAGCAGTTTTTTAATAAGATTTCACAGTATCACTGTTTTTATTGAATTTTCGATCAACTAAATGCAGCCTTAATCGATGAGAATAAAATACTTCTTTCGAAAACATGAAAACTTTTGACGTATCTTATGGATCCTCTCTAATTAGAGTCATTTGACAAAAAAGATGCAGTTTGCTGTATTACAAGGTGTGACGCATCTTACCCCACTCTCTCCAGTATGGCAGAGAGATATTTTTCCTCATTTTAAACATGAAGTTTTCATAAGGTGGGGGGACAAACTTCGCTTTTGCAAAAGACGACGGCAATGGTTCCTGGCGTCTCTGAAGCGGTCTCAATGCCGATATGGTGAGGCTAAAAAGATGACGGAGGACAGAGACTTAAACTCATCTCAGAATGAGTAAAAACCAATTACTGAGTCATTCGTTTCACATTTACTAAGCTCCAGTCAGCCCACCTACACACTGTGCGTGTGTGTGTGTCTCCAGGAGACAGCCAAACATGAGAACACATTTGTCTTGATGTTATTTTAAGATTAATGGGACATTAAATGAAGTCCACTTTAATAAAACCACAATACCAAATTAAAAACTGCAATGCTCTATAACACTATAAAAATGAACAAGGACCTCAAGGCTAATTGCGCTTTACACTTAATGACAAATATTACATCCACTGATCAAGCAAATGGGTGAAAAGACATTTTATGGACGAGCAGTAAATAAATCAAGGCTTGTTTTTACTAAATTCAAGCTGTGCATTGTTCATATCAAGCTCTTTTAGCCACCGGAGACAAATTGGCTTTCCCATGTCTCTCCCCTTCCCATCAGTTTCATATTAGTATCAGCTGGCTAAGAGAATTGCATCTGAACTTCCAGTTCACCTTGTTACTTCTGCTTATCCCAGCCTTCCTCGTTTTCTCAGCTTCCACATTGCTTCCTCTGAACTTCAATCTGATCAAATAAGGGAGGAAATAAGAGAGACCGTCTCCAGCGGCAGAGGTATAGCATCGGCGCCGAAATGCTTTTTGAAGAGCAACTGCATGAGAGATGCTCTGTGGCATTTTCTCGTCTGACCCCGCCGTGACCTTTATTCACAGGAAGACTCCATTTTGATTACTTTTTTGGGGGTTATCTTGCGCTCTGTCATCTGGGTTGCCTGTACCCTTTATAACTGTGCTGATTGTGTTTGCCAATTTGTTGCCAGAAGGTTAGCTGTGATAAAAGAATAAAATAGAATTATTCCTGTATGTTTTTTTCATAACAAAACGTCTCGGTTATGCATGTAACCCTCGTTCCCTGAGTAGGGAACGGAGACGTTAAGTCGTGACGGCGAATGGAGTTTCGCTTAGAAAGCCTATCGACTTCGAGTATTACAAAACGAGCCAATGGCAAGGAAACGCTATGGGTCTGTGGAATTTGCATAGCGTAACTCCGCCCCACCTAGTGGATATATAAATTGTTTTTAAGGAAAAGTTCACCCAAAAACTGACACTTTGATGCTTCAAAAAGAGATTGTGAAACTAATCCATATGAATTGAGCGGTGTAGTCCAAACTTTCTGAAGAGACTCGATCGCTTTATATGATGAACAGATTTAATTTAGTCTTTATTCACATCAAAGTCTTACATGAGGGTGAGTAAATAATGACAGAATTTTAATTTTTGGGTGAACTATCCCTTTAATGTGTGCTTAATGGATGATTGAAGCCGACAGTCGTTTCTATTTATAGGTGTGCCTTCTATAACCTTTCTCGTTTTGCTAACTAAAATTCAACATGATTTTTCCAGTGCATTAGAACCGAGGAATAAAGATCTGCTTGTGACAACAAAGGAAACAACAGATTATATCTCCCAGTCTATTTCCCTCATCCACATTGTTTAAATTTGCGCAGCTCGAGTGAAGCTGACGTTGAAATCCATGTATGCTGACAAACTTAGGGAGCGGAGAGATGGTCTCTGTGCATATATTCTCTTGCTGATAGGCAGATGTATAATTGTATGTACAGTCACCATCTGGCTGTGGCGATAGTCTGAGGCAGAGCAAAAGGTTTATTCAGAGCCTGCTGTTCTGCCAGATCGCAATTCCTTCATATCTAATGCATCTTGCTGTTTTTCACTCTGGCCCTATATCTTTATCTTTGGCATGCTTTCAATAGTATGTATTGTTCACCTCAGGCTTTTCCTGTATCATTTACATTATTTCCATTTAGAAATCATGCCATATAATTGCTATAATTCAGTGCCAAAATATCTATTTTTCACACCTCCTCAAGAAACACACACAGAAACCAGGATATATATAAGTGCCTTGGGCATTTTTCATTTTCTAACTTTTTACTATACCTTAATTTATTTTTGCTAGTTAAAAATCCTCATATAGATGTTGTTTTACCCTTGACCCAGGCTTTCAATCTTAAAATATGAAATTCTTCATAAAAATATGATTTTTTTAATCTTTATTAATCCAGATGAACAATGAAACAATCCTAAATCATTACAATATTTTGTTAAAATCTAGTAATTTTTCTCTCAATCAGTTTAAATTAAAACTGTAACTTTTTCGAATTATGGTAAAGGGTGAAAATATTGTTTTATTATGTGTGAATTTAGGATACTTAAAATGTTAGCTATGAAATTAGCCTTAGCGAGGTAAAACTGTTGGTCATTTCATTCCAAAAATATTTCAATTGTAATTTCCACCACAGAAATCTATTTTGAGATGTGGTGGGAATGACTGCACAAATAAATAACACAATTATTCTGTGCAGCATGTGTATACAGACTGTTGGTCATTTTTGGTGGAAAGATAAACTCTTAAATAAACTAAGAGTGTGTTAAAAATGTCATAGTTAAAGAAACACCCATCTAAGTAGAACTTCCATATCGATAGATCTGAAATCTCAGCACTTGATCTGTTTTCAAACGGAGTGGTTAAAAAAATGGATTGGGTTTCAGACTCTCCATTCTCCTTCCTGAACACCAGCCAAGATGTGGCAGCCTTTAAGACGGGGTTTTATCAATACACCCCTCTCAAATCCACCTCTCCCTCACAAAGCTTCTCTCCCCAGACTCTAGCTGTAATAAACCACTAAAAAAAGGAGATTCAATCCACACCATTAAAGAATCTGGGTGGATAGCGTTTGGATGGACGTGGAGGGTTTTTTTACACTGAAGGAGATGCTGTGAGAAATTTGTGTCTGGAACTGTGTGCATTTATGTGTGTTTGGATTGTTGGGTTCAGCAAAGGGCTTTTATGTTTTTGAGTTGCTATTAGTTGCTAACGATACTGGAATTTCCAACTTCAAAAATCCAGTCAGGATTTCTTTTCTGGATTCTTTAAAGAACTGCTCTGAATTCAAATGTTAAGCTTTATCAAGAGATTTTGAGGCATAGTCATTTACTACAAAAAATAATGCTTCCCTCATTAAAATAGAGGTTACAGCAGGGCACTTATAATTGGTGATATGTTAAAATAAGCACTGTGAACTTTGAATGTATAGCAACACGATTTAAAAGTGTGCTATCTATCGTGAGCCTAGAGTGATACAGTGTGAAACACTTTGTGACTGAGAATATTTCTAACACGTGTGTGTGTGTGTGTGTGTGTGTGTGTGTGTGTGTGTGTGCGTGCGTGCGTGCGTGCGTGCGTGTGTTCTCTTACGAGAGTATCTCTCGTACTGCGTAATATCTTACGCTATGGGGAAAACTCTTTTCCACGAGATATTGAAGCCAAAAATTATCCTTAATTTTTTATTAATGTAAAACGCTTTGCAGCAGCAAGCAGACATAGGCGAGACAGCTCGCGCGCCTATTGGCTGCCCTGCGGCAATAGCAGCAGCCTATCGAGAGAGGCTCTGCGTGACGTCACGACGAATGGGGGCCTTTCGCGCCCATATCGTCACGTCCCGCCAGAAAGGGCGTGGTCTCGCCCCATATCTAGGCTCGATAGCTGCTCTTACGTTGATTTTCATCTCTTCAGCGAAGCCTCCCGCATCGCTGGATCCAGAGTGAGAAGCCGCGCCGTCGACCTGTAGCCTTCAGCGGGACGTGCCATCGAGCCTGGAGTCGCTGGCCTCGCCGCCTTCAGCCGCCGTACCTGCTGCGCTTTCCGGCGTACATATCCTTTCCTCTGCTTAGAGTGTGTGTGATTGCATTATCTGCCTTTTTTTTCCCACCCCTCTAAAAGAGCGGCGTCTTTTTAAAGATGCCTTCCTGTGGTTCTTGCCGAGCCCCACTCAGCGATGAGGACCGCCATGTCATCTGCGTGTCCTGCCTGGGTGAGGATCACGCGGCCATCGCGCTCGCTGACGGCGGATGCCATCATTGTGAACGTTTGCCTATGGTGACTCTGCGGACTTGCCTAGCTGCGTTATCCGAGCCCGCATCCCAGCCTGCCGTGACGCCGCGCCGCAAGAAGCGCCGCGCCCAGCGCGCGCCTGAGCTATTTCCAGCCCGCCAAAGCTCGCCGGTTCGCCCGCCAGCTTCGCCGGCTTCGCTCGAGTCGCCCACGGACGGACAGTGGCCGCCGTCTGCCGCCGCGTCCGCACTTGAGCTCGACGAACTTACCGGAGACGGCATTGAAACTGAGCCGATGCGTCCGCTCTCTCAAGCCGTGGATTACATCGGCCTCGACTGAAAGGCGTTCGCGCAACTAACGCGCAATAGGCTGGACGGACGCTTTCTCGGGAAAGACGAAGCTCCGTCACAGTCGAGACCCGCGCCTTTCCCCCCTGAATGGTGAGAAACATTTGTGGCTAACTATCCGAGATGACGGAAGCTGAGCACTCCGTGTTCCTCGACGTTCTCGCTCTGCTGGACGCCGCCCCCCTCAGCGCGGGCCCCGGCCGAGGATTGAGATAAAGCCCGAGGTCTCAAGGCCTTCCTAGTCTCTCTAGGAAAGCGACGGTGTTCAGTTCCCGCTGCGGCCGGATTTCCACCAAAACTTCTCGCTCGTTCAGTTCCAAGCAATGTGACTGTCCCAGTGTATTTCGCAGTGAGCAAGCTGGTTCCACAGCCCGCTTGCCTGCGCACAAAGGCCGTCGTTTCGGCTAACTAGCAGCGCCGCCAGGCCCGAGATCAAACACCGCGCTCTCGCTCTGCTGGACGCCGCCCCCCTCAGCGCGGGCCCCGGCCGAGGATTGAGGTAAAGCCCGAGGTCTCAAGGCCTTCCTAGTCTCTCTAGGAAAGTGACGGTGTTCAGATCCCGCTGCGGCCGGATTTCCACCAAAACTTCTCGCTCGTTCAGTTCCATGCGTTGTGACTGTCCCAGTGTATTTCGCAGTGAAGCAGCCGGTGTCTCAGCCCGCTTGCCTGCGCACAAAAGCCGTTTCTATGGCTACCCAGATAAATCCAATAAAGAGTGCATTTTCTGGTGTCCCGGCCACGGCCGATGGTGTTACGAGTGTTGTAAGAATGCCCACGTCCCAGTGCCCATTCCCACACCCAGACACAGCCCGCCATGGTGCAGGGCTAGCACAAATAAAACCAACTCATGTTGGTTGTGCAGAAAATGTAGTGAACGCGCCCGTACAATGCCCGCTTACACTACATGATGCGTGTCCCTTGGTTTCTGTAAAAACGAAACTAACACACATTTAGTCGGCGCGAGCCGACAGTGTTCTCAGTGCAGTAAATGTGCCCGCTGTCCCGCATTTCCTCACTGACACGCCGAATCCCACGGGATTCACCCCCGCTCGCTTTCTATGCACAACCCGTCACAGAGAAGCTGAGCGCGGCCAGGCTGCCCGCTGTGATTAGCGCGCACCCCGCACGCTGTGAACACAGCGTCGATTCAGTAGGCGCGAGCCGAGTGTTCTCCGTGCTGAAAATGTGCCCGCTGTCTCGCGCCCGCATTTCTCACAGACACTCCGAATCTCACGGGATTCGCCCCCGCTCGTTTTCTCTGCACAACCCGTCACAGAGAAGCTGAGCGCGGCCAGGCTGCCAGCTGTGATCAGCGCGCGCCTCGCACGCTGTAAACACAGCAGTGATTTAGTCGGCGCGAGCTGACAGTATTCTCAGTGTAGTAAATGTGCCCGCATGTAGTAAATGTGCCCACATTCCCTCACACGCGCCGAATCCCACGGGATTCGCCCCGCTCGCTTTCTCTGCGCGTCCCGCCATAGAGAAGCTGAGCGCGGCCAGGCTGCCCGCTGTGATCAGCGCGCCCCCCGCCTCGAACGCTGTAAACACGGTGTTGTGTTCCCAGTACACAGGGGCTCTCGAGCCGCCGTCCTGCCGCGGCCAGAGCCCAGATTTCATTCTACCCCTAGCTATTCACACAGATGCGTGGTCAAGGCTTCCCGGGGTATCAGAATGGGTGTTGAACACTATAACGAGAGGCTGTTCGCTACAGTTCGCTCGACGCCCCCGCCGTTATACGGCGCGAGTCGAAACTACGGTGTAAAGCGAAGTGTTTCATCTACTTCGAGCCGAGATAGCGAAACTACTGAGAGAAGGGGCTATAGAACCTCTATCTCAGGGCGAAGGGGGCTTATACAGCAGATATTTTCTGGTACCGAAAAAAGATGGTGGGCTCAGACCCATTCTAGATCTGCGACTGCTGAACAGAACGCTTGTGAAGCGCCAGTTCAGAATGCTTACGACCAGGAAAATCCTCGCGCAAGTGCGCCAAGGAGACTGGTTCATGTCAATAGATCTGAAAGACGCCTATTTTCAAATACAAATAGCGTCCCATCACAGGCGATTCTTGAGATTTGCCTTCGAGGGCCAGGCATATCAATACACAGTCCTGCCGTTCAGCCTGTCCCTAGCACCCCGTACGTTCACGAAGTGCATGGACGCGGCCCTCGCCCCCCCTGAGACTTCGGGGCATGCGAGTTTTTGAACTAGTTGGACGATTGGCTGATTCTAGCTCGTTCACGAACGGAGCTCATAGAACACAGGGCCGCATTACTCGAGCACCTCGAGGAGCTGGGCCTTACAGTCAGTTGGGCGAAAAGCTCACTGCTCCCCAGTCGGAGAATTTCCTTTCTGGGAACAGTGTTAGACTCGCTATCCATGACAGCACGCCTGTCACCGGAGCGCGGATTGAATATTCAGCACGTCGCGAGATCCTTCCGCCACGGCTCTATAGTCCCGCTCAGAAGGTTTCAGAAAATGCTGGGTCTGATGGCCTCAGCAGCCTCCGTACTCCAGTTGGGCCTGCTCCGCATGCGCCCACTGCAGCTATGGCTAAAAGCACGAGTTCCCCCCAGGGCGTGGACCGCAGGTCTATTTCGCCTCAGGGTCGACCTTCAGTGCATTTCGGCTCTGAAACCATGGAAAGCAACCGACTGGTATCAGTCAGGTGTGAGTCTGGGGATCCCCTCGAGTGTGAAGGTGGTGTCTACGGACGCCTCCACTTCGGGGCAGGGAGCGCTGCTCGAAGGCAGACCGCTAGCTGGCCTATGGTCAGTACGGGAGAAGCTCCTTCACATAAACTGCTTGGAATTAATAGCAGTCGACAAAGCGCTAAGGCGCTTATGTCCCCAGATAAAAGGCCACCACGTATTGGTCCGGTCGGACAACATGTCAGTGGTGGCGTACTTAAATCACCAGGGCGGCGTCAGGTCCCGAAACCTTTACAGGCTGACGGAACGCCTCCTGGTCTGGGCTCAGCACAACCTGCTCTCGCTGAGAGCGGCGCATGTGCCTGGTCACCTAAATGTGGGGCCAGACAGGCTGTCCAGAAACAACGTCCCAGCAGGAGAATGGTCTCTGCACCCGCAGACGATCCAGCTGCTGTGGGAAACGTTTGGCAAAGCGCAGGTGGACCTGTTCGCGTCCCAAGAAAACGCTCACTGCCCGAGATTCTTCTCGAAATGCCGGGAGGCGCTGGCCCATGTTTGGCCCCGCCGCCCCCTATATGCTTTTCCCCCTGTCTCACTCCTGCCTCAGGTGTTGGAGCGAATCAGGAGGGAGGGATACCCAGTGCTACTCATAGCTCCGCTCTGGACAAACCAGTCGTGGTTCCCTGTCCTGATGCAGCTGACCAGCGCTGCCCCATGGCCTTTACCGTTGAGGAGAGACCTCCTCTCTCAGGCGGGAGGCTCGATTTGGCATCCTCGCCCGGATTTGTGGTCCCTGCACGCAGGGGCCATCAACGGGTACCCGCTGACCTCCCAGAGGGAGTGTTAAACACGATCGCGCAGGCTAGAGCCCCGTCTACCAGACGGCTCTACACCTCGAAGTGGTCTGTGTTCTCTGCTTGGTGTCAAGCGCAGGGCTTTTCACCTGTAGACTGCGGGGTTACGGAAGTGCTTTCCTTCCTTCAGGAGCTACTGGATAAGGGCAGGACCCCTTCCACGCTCAAAGTATACGTGGCGGCCATAGCAACGTTTGTAAAACCGGTGTCTGGCCAGTCACTAGGAAAGAACGACTTAGTCGTGCGTTTCCTTAGAGGAGCTTGGAGGCTAAACCCTCCCAGGCCCCCTTCAGTCCCGACATGGGACCTTTCCACGGTCTTGGAGGCCATGAAAGGTGCCCCATTCGAGCCAATCCAGTCGTCAGACATGAAACACTTGTCTTCAAGACAGCGTTTCTTATGGCTCTCGCTTCAGTGAAGCGCGTAGGGGACTTGCAAGCGCTCTCAGTGAGCGCGTCATGCATGGAGTTTGGACCTAATGACTCTAAGGTCATACTCAAACCGAAGCACGGCTACGTGCCAAAATCCCTCAACACACCGTTCAGGGCCCAGGTGATTTCCCTGTCTGCCCGTCCGGTTCTCAATGAGGAGAAGGACGCGAGTCTCCTTTGCCCTGTTAGGGCACTAAGGGCTTATGTGTCCCGCTCGTCTGGTTTCAGACAGACTGAGCAGCTTTTCGTTTCGTTTGGCGGCCGTGCTAAGGGACTTGCCGCTTCGAAACAGAGCCTATCCAGATGGATAGTTGGTGCCATAGCGCTGGCTTACACTTCTAAGGGCCTACAGTGCCCTTTGGGTGTTGGAGCGCACTCCACAAGAGGCATGGCCTCCTCGTGGGCATGGTCTAGCGGGGTTACCCTGCAAGATATTGTATGGCCGCGGGCTGGGCCTCGCCGTCTACATTTATAAAATACTATAACTTGGAGGTTCCCGCCTTGCAAGCTAAGCTTTTGGCGGTATAAAGTTCAGTGCTATCTGCCCGCTGTGCGGCTCAGATACTGAGTTTGACCTGCGTATTGCTCACTGACCGGTACAGCAGCTCATTAAAATGTCGACACACTTGTGGCCACCCAGTTCAGGCTAAATGTTCACCCTGACGGTATGGTCTATTTGTCACATGATCAGCTCCTTCGGATGCTATTTACAGGGAATGATGCTTCTAGCCTCTCTTCCCTCACTCTCTGTGAGTTTATGGTGATTATGCACTATATGCGCCCCGGGCTTCGGCCCCTGGGACTTTGGTGTTGGATCCCTACCAGCACGGCGTGTTGCATTGTGTTCCCCATAGCGTAAGATATTACGCAGTACGAGAGATACTCTCGTAAGAGAACGTACTCGGTTACTAACGTAACCTCGGTTCTCTCTAGAGAGGGAACGAGTACTGCGTATCTTGCCGTGCTTGGAATACGCTCTGGTTCGCTTCGGCGATGAAAACCAACGTAAGAGCAGCTATCGAGCCTAGATATGGGGCGAGACCACGCCCTTTCTGGCGGGACGTGACGATATGGGCGCGAAAGGCCCCCATTCGTCGTGACGTCACGCAGAGCCTCTCTCGATAGGCTGCTGCTATTGCCGCAGGGCAGCCAATAGGCGCGCGAGCTGTCTCGCCTATGTCTGCTTGCTGCTGCAAAGCGTTTTACATTAATAAAAAATTAAGGATAATTTTTGGCTTCAATATCTCGTGGAAAAGAGTTTTCCCCATAGCGTAAGATATTACGCAGTACTCGTTCCCTCTCTAGAGAGAACCGAGGTTACGTTAGTAACCGAGTACGTTTGTGTGTGTTTGTGTGTGTGTGTGCGTGCGTGCGTGCGCGTGCGTGCGTGTTTTAAGAGCATTTTTGAACATGTCTGTTCATCATCAATGTTTCAATAATATATCAAGACGTCAATAAAAGAACAAACATGCAATAATTGTGAGAAATATCAAAGCTTTTGACATGCCCCTACAAATTGGAAGTATGACTAAATCTGTCATCTTGTTGCACGCAGAAAGACTAGGATCTGACCGGCCGCAGCAAACTTCCTTGATGAGGTAAATCTACATTTGAACTTGAAATTCTTGCAAAACATGATCAAAGTCAAACAGTGGCTTATCGCAGCAAGAATGTTTTTTATATTGAAATCCTGAAGTATTGTTTTAATAATGTCCTTCTACAAAGTCATCAGCTTCTAAAAGATACATCACAGAAAACGCCGCAAAGGTCAGTGCGAATTAAAAGGGAAAAAAGTACATTTGACCATGGCAGGGTTGTAGGGGCACAGCCTCCCGATAAATCTTACCCCACATTAATGGAAATGGACCACGATCGGAGTTAAGACTATGATCCATATGTGATAATAAATCCAACAGCTGCTACATTCCCTCCACCTCTGATTCCAAAGTACATTTACTCAACTGAGCTATTAATAAATGTATATGTAATTTGTGCAAAATCCTCTACCTTTCTCTTGATCTCTATTCCAGAGAGATGTCTGAAACCCGAGAACGTGTCTCCTGATACAAGACCCAGGACGAGGCTTACCGCTCAGTCTGCAAGGGTCCAGTGGTCCCCTTATCCGGTGGTTCAAGGAAAATACTAAATTTGATATAATTGTATTTCTCTTTCCTTTTTAATTCACTCTCCCTTTGGACTTCTACCATCTGGGTCAAGGGCATCAACGGGAAGGAAGTTGCATAGACAGATATAACATAAATCTAATGATGTAAATATCCTAAATATTTATCGTGCTAATGTTCGCTATATTATAATTCACCTCTGTAACCTTATTCAAATTTGTATTTAATATTCTTGCTAACTTGCCTGCAAATTTGGTAATAATTCACTCACCCTCTTGAGTGTCAGGGAAACATCTTCTAAGGAGATGTTTAGCATAATGTCCAAACTTCTCTTTGTAGTACAATGAAAGTCAAGCCAAAATGAAACAAACAATACAATAAAAACATTACAAAATTGGTTCATATGACTTTTGCTATGGGGGAAAGGCTGAACTTTAAATTATTATTAAAGGCAGGGTAGGTGATTTGTTCCAGAGGTTTTTTTTTTTGTTGTTGTTGTTATGCTGGTTTATAGCAATTACTAAGTTCAGTTTTTCTAAATATATTTATATAAGTCTCTATGAAAGACATTAGCTAGCAAATAAAAAAATGACAAAAAATGTCAAGTAATATTAGTTAAACATGAAATTTCTAAGTAGAAGTCTGGTAATGTTAATTTATTTCCAGTTAACAGGCGAGTAAACGATGATAGATTTTTTGTTTTTAGGTGAACTTTCCCTTCTCACTTCTGCAAAGAGGCTAATTAGTATTCATCCCTGCATCCGGCCTGTTTTTTTTTTGAGATTTTTAGTGTAAACTTTAACAGTACTTTATAGTGCGAAACGCTATTCTGGTACTCATGTTTGTGCTTCAGGCTTCGAGCAGCACTAGAGGCAAAAATTAAGTACAAAAGTTCCCTGAGTCTGCCAATAGAAGGCCATCTGAACTTGTTTTTAGAGTGTGTACATGTTTTTGCGTGACAGTTTCTGTGTATGCTGGGATAACATTTGAATTGAGGGCACCAAAAATATAGTTTGGCTTAAAGCTCCACCTTGTTGCTCGGATACCATTTTGACACAAACCGATTCAGATATTAACTTAATAATATTCATAGTGGCTCTGGGTTCTTTTGTGTCATATTATTATGATCATTTTTGTTCACTCTCTAAATTGTCCTTGGGAGAAAAAGGAGATTACAGTCGACCGCTGACCCGTGGCTTGTGAATAAACATGGCAAAACAATCACAGCTCTTTTTTAAAAAATGCAGAACACTTCGACTCATGGGGCCCCAGGGGCCCCGGAGTGAGTAATGGACTCGTTAAAAATGAATTGGAATAGAAATAAATTACATTGTCCCCTACCGTTTTATCTTAGTGCATATTAACAGAATCCCTCTTTACTGGTCGGCTTCTTAAGACTCATTTTACTCAATGAATCTTAGCATTGTGGGTTATAGTTATGAAAATTGTTGTAGCTCTTGAACATTTGGAAAGATCCGGGACTGCTTTGTGTATTTGAAAGCTAAATGGATAAATCATTTTTATTTAACATTTTTTTCTTTTTCTTTTTTTCTGGCATGACTCTAAATATGAAACGTTGTTTGAACAAAACGCCTTTGAAGAAACAAGAAAAGTGGAGCATTGATTTCGAAAAATATGTTGGGACCAACAGAACAGGCTTTGACCTTTTCAGGAAAGCTTTGGTGATTTGTAAAAAAAAAAAAAATAAAAAAAAAGAGTGTTTTTGTTCTGTTTTCTTTTAGCTTGATTTAATGGGTCCTTTCTCCAGCAGGCACCATTCGAATGAACTTTATAAAATGGAAGAATAAAGAGAGAAAGACAGATTTTAAACATCAAATATATTTTCTAATGGAACGTTATTTTATCAAATTAATGTTCAAGTGATTTTATATTCAATCTTTTTATGTTTAGGTGGAATGTCAATGTCAAATTCATCAATTTTTGTTGTTGAGGTGTTGTGGGATTCTGTATTTCAGTCACGTTGAAAAATATGTCCTCAATTAGTTGCAAGATTTGAGGTATCATTTATGAAGTGTAAACGACGCAATAGCAATAGTGTTGACTTCCTACAGCTGCCATTTTGAGTGATTTCTCCTTCATTCTTCTGCGAGTGTCTCCGCCTCCTCCTCATATTGTGTCTGTTTGCAATAATGGCAGTGCATCCTTCATTGACACCTGTTCCCTAGGCCATGTATATGTTAGCTCAGATTAGACTTTAGGGTCAATTTCGTCACATTAATGTGACATTACACTGACACGGACGACCCCTGATAGATGATACTTTGATCTTGGACAGTGCTACAGACCTTGAAGCGAGGGAAGAGAGAAAATCAATCGTTCTTTCTGGCAATCAGCTGTAGCTGAGACAGCTAATGCAAAACATAATGACCTTGTTCAGAGATAAGCACAGGAAAGAGAGAGATAGAGCGCTGGAGAGAGAGACAGGACGAGATGAAAGCGGACAGTTACTGACGGTGGTGGCTGCCAAGAGTCCCTCCGATACAACAGGAGTTCAAACTGATTAGGGCCTTCTCTAAAGGTCACCCACCAATTGATTGGAAGTTGAATTTCTTTCACTGGGCATGCCAACTAACCTTTTGCTGCTTTGCTGAGGATGAAAGTTTCAAAAATCCTGGCGTTTTTTCAACCTTTTTTCAAAGAAAAAGCACCAGGAGAGTGAAGAAAACAGCAAACACACTAGAGGTGTCCTAGTGTAAAAGAGGCGTAGTAGCAAATGTGTAGAAATCCACATTGGAGGTAACCATTGGATTTCCATTGAACAATTCAGTCTGCTTATAGGGATACTCCACTTTTTTTGGAAATAGGCTCATTTTACAACTCCCCCAGAGTTAAACAGTTGAGTTTTTACCATTTTCGAATCCATTCAGCTGATTTTCTGATATTTAGAAGAATATCAGTAACCAGACAGTTTCTGGTCCCATTGACTTCCATAGTAGGAAAAAATATATACTATGGAAGTCAATGAGACCAGAAACTGTCTGGTTACTGATATTCTTCTACAGTAAATATCGGAAAATCAGCTGAATGGATTCGAAAACGGTAAAACCCAACTGTTTAACTCTGGGGGAGTTGTAAAATTAGACTATTTCCAAAAAAAGTGGAGTATCCCTTTAAAACCTCAAAGCCAGAACTTTTAATGATCCCCAAAATCACTTGATCATGTATGTTATACAGTATATACAGTACCATTCAGAAGTTTGGAATCGTTGTATTTTTAATGTTTTTAAAGATGTCTCTAATGCTCATCAAGCCTGCATTTATTTGATTAAAATGCAGGAAAAAAACTGTAATAATGTGAAATATTAATACAATTTAAAATAATGGTTTAAAATAAAATAAGGCTGAATTTTCATCAGGCATTACTGCAGTCTTCAGTGTCAAATGATCCATCAGAAATAATTTCACAATATTACTGTTTTTTCTGTATTTTTGATCAAATAAATGCAGGCTTGATGAGCATGACTTTCAAAAAAATGTTTCCAAACTTTTGGAACTGTATACACACTGTAATATTGTCATGATTCTGCCTAAGTGTTCTTGATTTTTCCCTGGTCGTGAGGCAGGATCATGACAGAATCATGTTTTGTGTACAAGCGCATGGCCAATTGTTTGGGCCATGTGCTTGTGTTGTCTCGTTATGTTACCCCACCCCCTTGTTATCCTCGTCTTGTCATTATTGTCTAGTCAGTTTCACCTGTCCTTGTCATTAGTGTTCCCCTATATCATTCCCTTGTGTTTGCTGTCCTGTGTCGGTTCATTGTCAAAACTGCGTATTACTCTCTGTGAGTACTTTGTCTGTATCTTATAAGAGAATTTGTAAGTTTGTGTAGCTGTTTGTTTTCTATCTGTCTAGTCTTATGTCAAGTCTTTATTTATCTAGTCTTAGTCTTGCTCGTTGCCTCTAGTCTTGTTTTGCCCCCTCGTGGGTTTTGTTTTCTGTTTTGTACCTCAATAAACTCCATGTTTGTGCATACTGTCTGCGATTGGGTTCGTTCCTGAAATTCATGACAGAATGAACCGACCAAAGAAGGACCCAGCAGACTGTATGTCTTCCCCCGCAAGACCACAACCTACTGACCAAGAACTATGGTGGCAGTCGACCATCGCTGATAGTAGAGCTGGAAGACTTCCATTCCCTCCCCAGGGTGAGTTGTAGGGCTGGGTAAAAATATCGATTCATCAATGCATTGCAATTATTTGTTTCTCAATTCAATATCGATTCATCAAATCCTATGAATCGATTCAGCCCACCGCCCAGTGGCGGCGCTGTGGGCAACACTCATCAGAGGCGGCGCTGACACGGAGTAAAGACTTGTTTATACTCGACGCGTCCGTTTCTTTTACTGTCTATAATCCGCACGTGAGCGAAGGTGGCGCGCGGCAAAAATGACGCGTTTGGTGTGCAAGACCTCATTTCGCTTGGCTGTGTGCAAGGCTTTTTTTTCGTAACAGCGCGCGCGGCACCGCATCCGAGGATGAACGACTTCTGACAAGCCGAGTCTGTCCGAGTATGTATGTCACCGCACCGGCACGCAGTTTGCGAGTCTAAATTGCAATTCATTGCAAAGATTTTTTTGTTAAGGATTTGTTTACTGTGTGTGATTCATTTAATGGAAAGCAAAGCACATTCACTTCTAGTCGTCTTGTTGTTCATTTTAAATAAACGTAGAGCAAGTAGCTAACCAGTGTCTGCTCGTTTATTCAAACTAAGTTGTCCTATATAAGTTAACAGACGAAGGTCACAACGTCCCCAAAAACTGCATGTGCACTAGTTTGATAACAAATGCTTCAGAGTTAACATGTTATATATATATTGTACTAAAATGTTATGAGTTATATGATGGAAATGTCGGTAATGTATCCTACATAGGCACAGTAAATAAGCCAAAGGTTCTCTGATCAGCTGTTCAGTGTTATTTATTGTGTTGACAAAGTAAGTTAGCACTTTGTAATGTTATAATATCTATGGTTGCACTTTGTTTTATGAGTATGCACATTTTGTGCTTCTGTTTACATTTATTTTAAACTTGAATGTTTAGGAAGAAAAATATACTTTCTACTAAGTTACATGCACTTTAGATTAGAGATGTTAATAAAGCACCTGTTTGTTACAGTTGTGCTTTGTATTCAACACATGTACAATATTGTACAGTTTGTTCTGCTAAATAAACCATGACAGGAAACATGCTTGGGTCAATTTGTTCTTAAACATTGGTAATACTGCACACATTATTTAAAAATATACCCAGGTACTTAATTACTTGTGTATTTACTTATTATTGAATCGATATCGAAGCTAATAAGTCAATATCGAATCGAATCGAAATCGAATCGAATCGAAGCCTCAAGAATCGAAATCGAATTGTGAAATTCCTAACAATACCCAGCCCTAGTGAGTTGTCCCTGAAGAGGTATGCACAAGTCGTAGAAGAGAAGAGATTCTTCCTGCCTGAGGTCCTGGTCTCTCGCTACTTCATCGCCGGTCTCAACTCTCCTCCACCTCTGTCTGAACGGGAGTCGCTTACTCTTCGCCCATTTCGAGCAGTGGTGGATTGCTTGTCTCGGAGAGTCAAGGAGAGAGTCAATGAGTTCCTCAAGGTTTTCGTCTGCCATGCTTCCAGTGATTTCTGAGGGTCTAATGATGGGTGTCGTGACGCTTGGGGACCAGGCCAGTTCCACCCTGGCTCCTGAGACACCCGTTGATCTTCGTGGCAAACGAGGGAGACGGAATTCGTGGGATTCTCCGTCGGAGTCGTCCTCACCGGAGTCTACGCTGCCCGAGTTTGTCCTTCCTTCGCCGGTCATGGTCCCTGCTGTGCTTCCCCAACCGGCCGCAGGTCTGGCCATGGCCTCTGCTCCACGGCCAAGGAGAAAGAGGAGGAGGAAGAAGGCTGTCACAGAGCCCGCTGCAGTCGTCACAGAGCCCGCTGCAGTCGTCACAGAGCCCGCTTGCAGTCGTCACAGAGCCCGCTGCAGTCGTCACAGAGCCCGCTGCAGTCGTCACAGAGCCCGCTGCAGTCGTCACAGAGCCCGCTGCAGTCGTCACAGAGCCCGCTGCAGTCGTCACAGAGCCCGCTGCAGTCGTCACAGAGCCCGCTGCAGTCGTCACAGAGCCCGCTGCAGTCGTCACAGAGCCCGCTGCAGACAGCGCTTCCGAGTTCGATATGAACGCTTCATCGGAGTCTGAGGGAAAGAGCGCTGGCTCTGTTTCTGCTACAGGGTACACTGATCCCTTTGTGGTGGCTCCGCGACCAGCCACATTGTTGCCCGTCTCCCGCCCCTCTGTCGCCCAGTTCTCTCCTTGTCTTTTGTCCTGTGTCGTCTCCGACCCCGTCCCAGTCAAGTTCCCCCAGCGCTTCTCCACGTGTCACCCTGTCTCAGTCTGGTTCCCCTATGGCTTCTCCTCGTGTGCCCCCACCCAAGTCCGCCCGGAATCCTCATCCCAAGCCCTCATCCCGTGGACCTAAGATCCCTAGCACACCATCCACCCTGGACCACCCCCCATGAACTCTGTGTTTCCTCCACCACCTCTTCCTTGTTTGTTGTTTTTAATGTTTCATCCTAATCCTGTTGTTGTCTTTTCGTGTTTGCCGTTACTGTTATTTGTCATGTTTTGTTGGTTTGTGTCTGTCACAGTCTGTCATGTCCCGTGTCTAATGTCCCCTTGAGGAGCGTCAGGTAGCCGCTCCTTAAGGTGGGGGTTCTGTCATGATTCTGCCTAAGTGTTCTTGATTTTTCCCTGGTCGTGAGGCAGGATCATGACAGAATCATGTTTTGTGTACAAGCGCATGGCCAATTGTTTGGGCCATGGGTCTTGTCATTATTGTCTAGTCAGTTTCACCTGTCCTTGTCATTAGTGTTCCCCTATATCATTCCCTTGTGTTTGCTGTCCTGTGTCGGTTCATTGTCAAAACTGCGTATTACTCTCTGTGAGTACTTTGTCTGTATCTTATAAGAGAATTTGTAAGTTTGTGTAGCTGTTTGTTTTCTATCTGTCTAGTCTTATGTCAAGTCTTTATTTATCTAGTCTTAGTCTTGCTCGTTGCCTCTAGTCTTGTTTTGCCCCCTCGTGTGTTTTGTTTTCTGTTTTGTACCTCAATAAACTCCATGTTTGTGCATACTGTCTGCGATTGGGTTCGTTCCTGAAATTCATGACAAATATTGTTATTTTTTTAATCCGATATCTTTATTTCCAGATATCAATTCCTAAATTTTCAATGTGGTTTCAGACTTTGTAGTCAAGTCGAGTCACGTTTATTTATATAGCACTTTTTACAATACAAATTGTTTCAAAGCGGCTCTACAGAGATAACAGAAAAATAATGTTGTAATAGTGTTAGCAAACCCAGTCAGTTCACAACATATTATCATTTCCATCGATAAGAGAGGAGACTGATCTGTACCCATTCACCCAAATCTAAGGCTGAAGACGTACCATCATGCCGCCGCTATCAGATTCCTCCTCCTCCTATTGTCTCATGGGACAGCAGACTGCAATAAGTCTGAGTTTAACCTGAAAGCACTAAAAAAGATATATTATCCCCATAGTTTGATTATATAAGAGTATGAATCACTCAGCGACGCAATGTTGGCCGTGGCCGCAGGTCGCCGCTACCCATCGGCGTGCCTTGAGCCTTCTACGGGCAGAACACGGAGACTAATGGCGACCTTTAGGTGGCCTAACGAAGCGAGGGGAAGAGAATTGCTTCTGTCAGCTTCTCTTTTCCCGCCCACATATACTCACATTAAAACAGAAGGGGACATCCAGGCACGGGCCTTGAGAGGAAGGGTGAAGAGAGCGGTTGAGACCTGAATTGAATTTTACTTCTACCCGGAGAGAAGAAGTCGTCTTAATTTACATAGCTGACATTAGACTGACAGTTAAATGGTGGCATTTGTTCTGGTGATGATATAGAAGGCATTTCCTGAGTGTTAGCAAATGAACAGTTTGGAAACCGACTTATTTCACTTTCTATGTTGTTATTATAGCTTATTCTGAAATTACTGGTCTGGCCTTTGTTAATGGGTTGAAAATTGCTAAGCAGTCAGTAATACTTTGTATCATATGCCATTGTAAACACGTAAGTGTTTTTAACTGTCATGGTGCAATATTAGCTGTATAATTTGTTTTAGCTTGTGTCTCTTGAAAAACAATCGTTTTTTTGTAAAACTAAATTTAATGTTTTAATTTAAAATGTAATAAATGAAATATTTTTCTTTGCATTTGGTTACAACTGAAATCAAATGCTGCTTGCCATTTCTTTGTAATTGTTTGTGAAATTTACTACCGAGTAAAAATTGTTTCTGCGACAAAAGTATGTATGTTGGGAAAATGTTGAATGCAAGGCAAGTACATTTCCAACGAAAAAAAAAAAGTTTAAATATTTAGCCAATACGCAATTGGAATTGCTCCATTTATTAATGATTAATATTCATTAGGTGTGTGATTGTAATCCAATTAGTTATCATGTGGGTGGAGCTACTTGGCAAAAGCAAAATTTGTCTGTCATTGATGTTGTGGTTGGTTAGGACTGAAATACACATGAAAACTTTTATTCTGTTCCATGTTGCATCATTTTGCCTGGTTTAAATATGAAACTCCCATTTTTTTTATCAGTTCACAAAGTTTAAAGCAAGTCCTGCCCTCTTGAAGAGCCCATTTCACTCTGATTATGGAAGTAAAATGGACTGTTTATGTTAATTTAGCATGATATGCCAGGGAAGTCGAATGTAGCTTTTGTTTTGAGATCTTTATGTGAAAGTTAATTCATAACCATTACTTGAAGAGTCTCACACACAAAAATCAATGAAAACCAATTGAATTGTTTTTGTTCGTGAACAGAAGTGTGTATTCAGCACACGCAGCACCACATGCACTTTACTTAGCACGGTTAGCGATGGGATCATCCAGTGTGTGTGTATCCATGCATGTAGCCTAATTCACCCCTCATTCTTTCCTCACTTCTTCTTTCATACCCGCTGGTAATGTGAGAAAAACGACAGCTTGGGGTCTGATAAAATTGACCTTGATGTTAATGAGGTTCCTTCGTATAGAGTGCGGTCTCGAACACACGCACACACATACGCACGCGCGCTGCTGACATCATTGCCCTGTCAACGCCACCCCACTTACCTCTGTCAGTCTCGAGAACACGTCGCAGCCCACACTTGTCACACTCATTAGTCCAAGCGAAGAGATTTACAACCCCCTTGATGTATCCCACAATCCCCAGCTCACATCTGCTCCATTTGATCTGTCAGTATAAGCCTCTCTCCGACATACTTTTTCCATGGCTGTTCAAGGCACACTTGAGAAAACATCATCTGAAAACAAATTCACTGTCATCTATAGACCGCGGGTCAAATATCATCAGACCCTCTTGGCCGCTTTAATTCAAGATGGTTTCCAATAGAACTGTCATCTGGCATTGGCGTTCAAAATAGACTATTCTTGTCTTTGAGGTTTCAAAATCATGTCATCATTTAGAGTTTCTTGCAAGCAGCGTCATCTGGTTTTTGTCTGTTAGGATCAGTGTTGGTGAAGAAAACGTAGCTAGCTAAGATACCAGACATTAGCTAAGCTACACTTTTAAAAATGAAACGTTTGAAACTAATGCTGCGTCCCAATTACTTATGCTATGCTACTGTTTTTGTGAAGAAAAAGCACTTGAGTTTACAGCTTTAGGACGTACAACTGCGTCTTTAACGGACTGCTTTGTCACTTAATTATGTGCATCCTGTCACCGTATAAACTGCCCTTTCAATCATCTTGTCACAGTTAAGCTCCTCCACGTTCAATTAAATTTAATTTCCTACCATATCAGAGAGAGAAATTTAATGTTAATCTGCCATTCTTTCATCGTGTCTTTGCATAATGAGGCATTTAAAAGTTAATGACCAAACATATCTTTATAAAAAGTTGCAGATGAAATATAATTTGGATAACATTGAATAAATATATTTTCATCAGGTTAGATACTGATTATTACTCAAACCCCTTTATTTAAACCTCTCTACTGGTTTTGCACATCCTCCATGTTTGTAGTTTTTTAACACGTTTTACTTGTGTTTGTAGTTTTAATCGAATCCTTGTCCAACGCGCAATGGGTTATGTGCAATATGAGCCATTTCAGTGTGCAAGGATCTGCACTTTGGATTCCAACCGGAAAAAGTAGACAATCCGTGTATCTTCGGAATACTTATTTCAACATACAACAATTTGGGACACTCTAATTCTAATTTCGAATACTACTGTATTTAGGACAGATATGCGAATTGGTACACAGCATGTATTTTTGCAGCGATGCAATAGTTAAAACCCAGTTTTTAAAATAAAAAATGTTTCTTAGTATGAAGAACATTTAAAAAAAATCCAAAGAACCTTTTTCACTATAAATATCCTATCGTGGAACGGAACAGCGCAGTCTCATCCCAAGAAGTCATATATTGACGTCTTGGAACGTCTTTTGACCATACGTCAATATCCGCCTTTTTAGGGTACCCTTAAACGTCGGTTAGATGACGTTATCGGATCCTAACTCTACCCCAGACCTAAACCTACCCCTAAACCTACCCCGTCACCTACTGACGTTAAAGGTAAAGCGTCAGTCGTATGACGTCCCAGGATCGTCATATAACCAACGTTTAAGGGTACCCTAAAAAGGCGGATATTGACGTATGGTCAAAAGACGTCCCAAGACGTCAATATACGACTTCTTGGGATGAGACTGTGTTAAACGGAAAGGTTCCATTGATGTTAAAAGGCTCTTCGTGGAACCATATGGTAATAAAGAACCCTTTATTTTTAAGAGTGTTTGCTGAGTTATCCTTTAGAGAAAGTACTTCCGTTACAAGTTACATAGCAAAAGTTGGAAAATGTCTTCCCTTGCTGTGCAGAATCTTCACAAACTTACTTGCTGTTTTCTTTGCTTGAAATTGTAAATGCAATTTCAGGTTTGTTGCAGTTGAGGTGAATATCCACTTCTTATCCTGCATTTTGTTTTATCTCTATTATACTGTTATAGTCAACAAAGTTTAACAATGTGGGAAAAAAAATGCAGCAAATGATTCAGAGTGAGAATGAACTGTCTAAATGATTCTGTGAACCATTTTGCTAACCTGTTGTAGTGCTTCATTGAATAGAACAGGCTCAAAATGTGATTCATTAACACAACTTAATTGGTAAATGCAAATGCTAATTCACTCAATAAAATAGCTTTGTTACTGAACAACTACATGATTTGTAGTATATTTTCTACCGATTCACTATTAAAAAAGGTAGTTCCGCTAATAACTGAGCTACTCGTAGCGATTCTACTGGCCTTGCCAGTAATGATAGTTTTGGGCCAAGTATTGTAAGATGTTTCTGTTAAACCTTTTGAATTCCACTTACAACCCGGAGGATAAGAACATTGTGAGTTTAAAGGACATTCATTGAAAGCCTTAGAGATGGAATCATCCGGATGAATGTTCATGTGCTGTCTGTCTTCAGGATTCTCTCAGTTGTAAACTTATAAGCTCAGTGATATAGATCTGTGGGTTTATTTGTTTTATTGTCTCTTTCTGGTTTCTGGTTTTGACTATTAGTTTGCTATTCAATAGAATTTCAACCTGTCAAGAATATTTCCGGTTATATTAATATGCATGCAGTGACAGATAAGCCAGCCGGTTTGTAGGTTTGAAAAGTGGAAACTTGGGGGAAGCTAGTGTAAAAAAACATATATATATATATAGCGATATAGCACATATATTAAGCACATATTTTGGGGAGAAATATGCTTAAATCTCAGTAAAAAGGCTACTATGTGCAGAAAATCGAATGGTCTTCTAATGGGCTTAATTTTATGAATTATATCATTTCTTTTAATTTTAGGCATGAAATGTGAGCTATGCATTACTTGACTGTATTCCTCAACCAATACAAAACTCAAGCATCTGTTGTGGATCACTACACCTTCATGCTCAAACCATTACAGATCAAATATGTCATGGACAGACTTAAAGTAACATACATACTGAACTTCCATGTCTGACATTTTGTCTCCTGACCTCAACATCCAAGATGGCTTCAGAAGGAGCCTAGAGCATCAGTGCACCCAGAGAGCATTACCTGCAATTTTCAGGACAGAACAAGTCAAGTGTGTAAAGTTCAACAGAAACATCATAGAAAATGAACCTGGCCGATGACATTTTAATCAGAACGGTCCTGCCATGTAAAAATAGCATTGTTGACAGAGCTGTGTAATTTATTTCTTGTGCTGTTTGTATTGCTCTACAACATTCGCCGAGCTGCTCATTGTTACACAGTTGACAAATGAACATTTTCTTGTTCAGCTGAAGGTCAAGAGATGCAAATTTGGTGAGTTACTGTAAGCCAAACTGGTTGATGTTGCGCAATCCTATAAAACATCCCTGGACTATTTTTTAGTTCAAAATGCAAATAAAATGTTTCTTATAACTAACTCTCATTAGTAGTAGACTGTCTGCGTAATATCTGCAAAACAATGGTCTCCTCCAACAGACACTATTCTGACTATAAGTAACTTTTCAACTACAAGTCAACTTATGCTAACCCTATCAGTCTACTAATACTCTACTAATACTCTAATGAGAGTTAGTAGACATGTACTGTAGTTGCAATGTTACTTATAGACAACCGAATGTGTTAAAAGGACCATCAAAATAAAGTGAAACCGATGTTATTTATAAAAATGCTTGTTTATGTATTATTTTGATAGAAAGGCTGAAAAGTTAATTTTTGGGGAATATACAGGGGAATTTTTAAAACTTTTTCTGCACCAATGTGCACCACAGCTCTTTCCAATACAACATTATGCAAATGCACTGAACTGCCTTATTTGCTATGCTGAATAGCCTACCTGCGTTTTAGTTTAACCAGGCGTAAATATGTAAAAATAGTGTTGCACTGTATATTCAGTCTAAAAAAACACACAATACACACATCCTTTCTATGTAAATTACACTTATTATATAAGTGTTCCTTGTTCACAAACCCAAAGCTTTGTGTCAAAGCAGATGCAAAATAGTTTTAAAAGGTGTTTTTGTACATTAAGATTATATATGATAGATAGATAGATAGATAGATAGATAGATAGATAGATAGATAGATAGATAGATAGATAGATAGATAGATAGATAGATAGATAGATAGATAGATAGATAGATAGATAGATAGATAGATCATTCTCTCATCTTCAGTTGGACAGTCAGTACAGATGACACTGTAGACATCAGGCCTCTTGCCCATTTTTTGGCCTGTGCTTCCAACATCAATCATTAGCTCTCAAAGGGAGTCGTACGCTTGCACTTTCCATCCGTCACTCTCTCCCTTATGCCCGTACTGCTCAGGACGTTTTAATGCACTCTCAAAGTCAGACATTTCAAACGTTGGCAACGGGAGCCTGACAGAAGGAGAACAGAAAGGGAAGAGGGTATATCGGACGATAGATTATGCATAAAATTGTCATATTTCCATTCGCACATGCAATCTCGGCGGGCTGCAGATGACATTTTGACGCGGGATTTGCTTAGCGGCGTCTGTCCGTATATATGCATGCAAAATACACAAGGAGGGAAAAGTAAAATACCAAAGGGGTGAGAAATAGAGTTTGAAATAAGAACGGAAAGAGAGTGCGTGTGTAGAGTGACCGTTTCTACGTCCTTGTCACAGAGGCACTTGTAGATGCTGAGATAAAGCTTTCAAAGTGACAGCTCAGATGCACTCTGCAGTGGTAAAGGGCAGAATGCTGAAAAGCACAATACATCTGAAAAGATGTTTTCCATCTGGCGGTGTAAGACAGCCCTTCGACTTTAATTTAACTGCCTGAGGGAATTCTAGTATGGATGATAACGCATCTGTATGCTTGTGGTGGGCTAACGTTAAAATCTCTAGAATTGAGGATTTTAGTGCGGCAAAGCGTGCGAATGTCCTGAAGGGTGATTGGTATCTTACTAACTACGCTGTTGATGGTCTGATGCAAAGATAATGACACATGATTGCAATATAAAACCCTATCAACTAGAATAGGGCCTTGTGCTGAGAGCGGCGTGTTTTAATAACTTTAAGATTAAAAATGTGTCGTTTTTGGCCTTTTTGACGCTTTTATTGATATGAGATATAAAAAGGAAATGACAGAGGATTGGGATGAGGAAATCTTGACATTAGTGCACGAGTTTAATGTGTCATAGTTTGTTTCTTCGTTTAGCTTGTTTGGCATGAGGTAAAGAAAATTAATTAATAAATAACATAAAAATATGAATAAAATGTGTGTGCGTGCGTGCGTTATATATATACACATATATATGTATGTGTTTATATATATATATATGTATGTATATATACAAAGTATACATCATTTTCTATTTTATACATTTGTTTTTATTGCATGTAAACATACGTATAACTACATCTGATATATAAATTTACACTGGTAATCTTAAACATTAGCAAATCTTAAAATGAATAATATACATGTATAATATTGATTTCATATCAATATTCTGGTCCATTTTGTTGCATATACAGGAAAAGACCTCTCTTAACGCTGAGCTGTTTTAGTCCAGTTAGCATCTGGAAGTTATTCCCGGCTGTCCTATTAGTTTCTGCTGATCCTTCTTTTTTGTAATCAGTGGATACTTCCAGACACAGATCTGACAGTTAATATCGCTTGCTCCTCACCTCTCGGCTGATGGGAATACATTTTTTTTGTATTCAATTACAGCAAATGACTTGAGCGGATCGATGCCTGCTCCCTGTTGAAAAGAGCATTCTTTACTGACTACATGTTCATACAACACACCAGGCATCAGAATGACTCCAGCCGCAGCGCACTATTTGTGTGGTCTCCTCTCTCGGGGGGAAGATTACAGCTTGTATCATTTTTACGTGAAACATTTTGATGAGAGGGCAATGGATCAATAGGCTTTGGGTTGCCTAAACAGATCGAAATGGACTAAATGTTCCCATTTGTATCCTGCAGACAATGGCTCTGCATCCACCTTGGAAGAGCAAAGCATTGATCCAATAAAGAAAAGCCCAAACGGACTCCCTAATTTTATTTCATTCACGTGAGGGATCTGTAATTTTGAGCCGCGATCGTTTGTAGGTTCTGAAGGGGTTGAGCGAGATGGTGGAGGTCAACTTAAGTCAGGCAGACAAATTGTGCTATTATCAGCCGAAGAGGACTAACGTCGAGAATTCAATCAAGACCCTTTGAAAGTAATGGTATAGTCAAAATGACTTGTTCCCTATGAGATGATTAGAGATGGCTATATATGACGTACGAAGAGCGATATACTTTTTTATAAACACTTTTTGTTATATTAGGTGAAAATCTCTTCACATCCTGATAGCAATCTAAATATTAAAACACTTCTGTGAAAGTCTCAGGACCAAAATGTTTGTCCAATCATTGCATTCTGTCCAAATGTCATACCTGCCGCAGACTTTTACAGTTTCTCCTGAACTAAAGCAACACGCTTATGCTGCATTCATGCCATGTCGTAACCGTAATTACAAGATGGCAACCAATGACTATCTATCCAGAGCCGTTCACGTCCTCAGACTGTAAAAGTTTTTAGTAGATGTTTTTGATGAATTTAGCTATTGGTTAGCATCATACTTTTGAGTGGATCTTTTTTAATATTATTAGTTTTGCTTTTTTATTAATTTTTATTTATTAATTTGGCTATTGGTTAGCATTATTGTAAATTACATAAATGAGAAAGGAAATTGTTCAAATGTGGATGATCCAATCAGAATTTAGATTTGCATCTGTATTATATTAATAATTTTGCTTGTTTGTTTTGTTTTTGTACGGTTTTGTTTTCTTAAAGGTACAATATGTAGGATTCTTCACCACCAGGGGTCGCTAACCTCTTACAATAACAAAGGCATATATTGATGACGTATATTCCGCATTGAGCGGAATTATGGATCTTGTCGTCAAGCTGATGGATCTTTTATGGATGAGTGAATACATTGATGTTTTTAACATGACTGTGGTATGAAGCCAAGCGGGTAATCCATCGACCGGAAGTTGAAGCCTCGCGGGAGCCGCCATCTTGTAGCAGAACTTCACTTGCGTTAGCATTCCCATTGACTCCCATTCATTTTCGCGTCACTTTGACAGCAAATAACTTTACATCTGAGGCGTTTAAAGACTCTATTTGTCCATTATTTATTTCTAAAGAAACACGGCAATGTATAAAGGGCTCCATTACCTTCTATGTTACATTATGGCCCCGTAGAAACAGTTTTTGTAAAAACAGGCTAACGACTGCGTCATAACCACTCGACTCTCTGTCGTGCTGAACAGAAGTGACCGTACAGACAGGAGGAGAAGCTCGCAGGCAATCGGGGGGACATCCCGTCAAGGGAGAAGCCTATAGATAATGAGTCCATAAAAGCAACGGGACAAAATACTCCTGCTCACTCACGCCAAATAACCCTTTGCTCAAGTTCCCCGTCTCTGCAAGATTAACGTTGGCAATTCTCACGCACAGCTACTAGAAGATTTACGTCTGTCAGACAGGTTGCTCACGTCATCAAGCTTAGTTTGAGTCGGTTTGAGTCTGCGCGTCAGGAACGGAAATGCTCAAAAATCGCTAAAAATGGGCTTCAATTGTCTCAACGGAGTTCCAACGAGATGACTCTGTCCACTTCTTATACTGTCTATGTATGAAGCAGGGCGCTATTGCTAATGAGAGACGTAACGCGAGTCCCGCGGATATAAAGGAATAATTTCATTCTACCGAACTACACGCAAGTGCTGAATTACTACTCACACAGGTCAGTTTATTAGACGAATTAAACTTGAGGCAATGCAGCGCTGTTTCACTTGCTCTAACAGTTACACTATCCCAAATACCCCAAAAAGATTTGCAAAAATAATTATTGTTTTTCTAACAGGTTTCCTAGACAAAAAATCATCCATCTTCCACTGGTCAGACAAATACCAAATCACACCGTTTTTACACATTTTGAGGAAAACAACCAATGACATTTCACACACTTCACCTTTAACATTAAACCATTTTTCAATACATTTTGGAAAATTATGATTTACATATTTGTTTCGATTTTAGTCTGTGTGTTCGCTCTCTCTCTCTGTGGTCTCTTTGTGCTCTGTGGAGTAATTGCAACGCTGCCCTATAGATTCTGCTGGTTTGTGAGGCCTGTCCGCGCTCTAAGCCATCTTGAAGTTCCCGACACCACAGGAATGTAAAACAGCTCCTCCTGTCAGTGTGTGTGTGTGTGTGTGTGTGTGTGTGTGTAGGCTGGATACGGTGGTGGCATTGATGGAGCGAGTCTTGTGTGTGAGTTTGTGTGCATCAGCCTCATGCCCCTGACTGCACTGTCTTGCCTTGTAGAGAAAATGGCAATTCTTGCACTCACACTGCACCACTTTTCTTCATTTGACTCTGATTAGCTTTGATAATGTATCTGTGCCATTACCCAGCTAATAAAAGGGGGGAGGGCGGCCGAGGGGACGGGGGTAATGGGGTCTGAGCTCCGTGACTTGAGAAAACACACTGACGAGCTCTCCCGAGAACGGTTGAATCACAAGTGACGCATGGGGAGCCTTGCCTCAGTTTGGCTAAATGTAACAATCCTTTAGTCACTGTTACCGACCTGGACAGCTCACAGCGGGTTCTGCGGAGCCGCGGCAAGAGAGCTGGACCATCTCGATGGGACTATATATCAAGGCTGATTGGGGACTGTGGTTTAAGCCTTGAATTTTCCCTTCAGGACAGAGTGGAGTTCATAATGAAGTGCCTGAAATGTCTTTAGCTTTCTACTTCAACAAACGGAGTTGTCAAACATGGAGTTCGTGCTGTGCCTTTGCTCTGAAGTATGAAAAATACTCAATTCGGTTTTCACATACTGGCTAATGAAGATGATCTGATGGAAGTCAAATTTTTAGTGGTCTGCCGAGTAGTGGATTTATTTCTGATGTGAAGCCATTTCCCACTTGCCACTAAAAGAAATTAAAATGCAAAAAGGCCACAAAACATTATAAATAGCTTCTGGTTTTGGAGTTGTAGCTTAGTGGTTAGCGCCACTGTTAACGAAGCTAGTTTGAAACCATGGCTGCGTCCGAAACCTGAAAAAATGCTTCCTTCCGAGGGATGCATTCCCAGGTAGGACGGCATCAAGGCACGTAGCTTCACTTCATGTCTCCTGGGATAACTTAATCTCATACAATTTTGAAGGCAGGATAGATGTATCCTTTGATAGATGTTTGAAAGATGTATGCCTTTGATATCCCACAATCCTATGCGTTCCATTTCCCTGTGATAGTCACTTTTGATGTCATTTTTGGCAATAAATTACTATTTTAGTAATTAAATACTTGCTTAGTTATCACCAAAACGGTCTCTTTTTGGTGTAGATCATTAAACCGTTACGCTCCCACAGAAGCCTGTCCGAATTCAGTTTCGTGAGGTGCCTTTGTGCTCAAACGCTGCCGGCAAAGTTGTAAATATGTTAATGAACAGCAGCATTAATATGTATTGCATTTGGATATAATTATTTTTTTATTTTATTGTAAAAATAATATAATATATAATAACAATTTTTATTATTATAACAAATACTAAAATATATAGATATATGAAATTCTTGAAATGAGAAAAATGGAATGTGGTTTATTCAGGAAATTACTACAGTTTGGAAAAAAAGGTAGCTTGTTAAAAGCTACTGTACTTTGTTTTAAAAACAACTGAGCTCCTGTCACACCAACACCAACTCTTTTCTTCTAAATAAAAGTGGCAAAAAAAGCTCAAATACATTGCAGTTTGGCTTTGTAGTGTTTTTAAAGACTCCCCTGAATGGCCCATATCATCTCTGAGGACAACAGTAAAAAAGTCTATTTGTCCCATGATACGGCCACAGGAAGTGATGTGAAGCGTGTTACTACTTTTCTTCAATCCCCCACTCCTTCTCATTTCTTCTTTCTTTGTGTTAATCCCTGAGTGTGTCAGGCGGGCGAGCAGCAGGCTAAAACCACGACTCTAAATGAGGCACAGAGAGAGTCAGAAGGGCCGCTGACAGCTTTATAAATGGTTTTTCCACTTGATATATGTTCACCCAACTCTGGTCCAATTTCGTTTAACCATTGTTTTCTTACTGTTGCTTCAGCCAATTTCAACAATTGTTGCTTTTTGTCTGTGCAAACACTTATTTTGCATAAAGCCACAGTAGCCTCGCAGTGATTAGAGAGCAGTGTAGTTCATGGACATTTTGATATCAACATATTAATTTGACTAATTTACCTTGAGTAAATCTTACAGAGGTTTGCTTTAAAAATCGCCTTTCCGAAATGTAAAATTCACCCTTTCAATAGAAAGACTGAAATGTTATGTTACAAACCCCAGAGACAAACCATTACTAAATGTCACCGAGCACCATGAGAAGAAATCCCAAAATTGAACATTTCAAGTGGAGGTCATTGTCTCCACCCAAGGTTTAGCATGTAGCTGAAATGTGTGGAGTGTATCCGTCCCACTAATTCCTCTCTTTAATTAAAGCTGGCAAAGGCGAGGGCTCTCACAGCCGCCTGATCTCTGAAGTGTTTTTGTGTCAGCACCAATTACACCTTCCTTCTTAACGCTACATGAATGGCGTTTTGATTGGAGGGTAAGCCCCAGTATTTCAAATGGTCCTTCTTAGAGGCCTTTGCCATTTGTAGAAGGCACAGTGCATTTCTTTTGCCCTTTCATTCCCATCAGAGAAAAGATGACATTGAGTGACTGGCCCAATCTGTTCCCTCATGTGAAACATAGAGAGTGCCATGTCTTCTCTTCCCCCTTTATTTTGAAGTCAGTTCTAGTTTCAATTTTGTCCCCCCAACACCCACGCTCGAAATCCACTGCAATGCGTTAGCCAATATGTGTTAGTTGTCTCAAGTTCTTGTGCCTCGGCGTGCCTTTGACAATTGCAAATGTAAAGTTCACAACTGACTGCCTTTGCATCTGCTCCTCGAAGACCTGCCTGCTTGACGCCGGGAAGGCCGTGAGAATTGAAATTCCTCTGATGTACTTCAAGAACCTCAATTCTTGAGGGAGGGAGGGGAGGGGAGGAAAGATCAATTGCAATAAAACCTCACCTCAAAAAAGGTGTCGTCGCAGACCATCTCGGGAATCCGACGCCCCGACCAGAGGAAGGTGAGTGGGGCCGTCATCTGCGGGTTATAAATACTTTCACCTCAACAGTCAATAATGACATCTCGTAGGCCCACAGAGCTGTCGCTGTCCAATAACTCAACACTGTGCGTATGTCAGTCAGTAAGACACCCTGAGAAAACAATAAATCATTTTAGGTGGAGTTGACGCTTAACATGGCTATATATAGCCACATTTTAAAGGGATACTCCACTTTTTTTGGAAATAGGCTCATTTTACAACTCCCCCAGAGTTAAACTGTTGAGTTTTACCGTTTTTGAATCCATTCAGCCGATTTTCTGATATTTAGAAGAATATCAGTAACCAGACAGTTTCTGGTCTCATTGACTTCCATAGTAGGAAAAAATATACTATGGAAGTCAATGAGACCAGAAACTGTCTGCTTACTGATATTCTTCTAAATATCAGAAAATCAGCTGAATGGATTCAAAAACGGTAAAACTCAACAGTTTAACTCTGGGGGAGTTGTAAAATTAGCCTATTTCCAAAAAAAGTGGAGTATCCCTTTAAGTGATGTGCATGGCCCGAATATTATCAAATTTAACTTTTTCATAATGCATTTATTATTCCTTGACGACTTTTAACACATTTGAGTCCATTTGAAAGGCCAATTATTAGACAAGCAAGCATGAGTTTATGAAGGTGCAAAGAGGCAGACAAGCAGCACATTGTCCAATGACTTTAGGGTACAGCCTGCACCATCATGTTGGGAAGATAAGGAGAGCTTATGGGCTTTAAAACAATGAGACGTGAAGCCAGTCATCACTAATGGTTAGACAGTCAAATCAATGCGCAGACGCTCTTATTGAATACAGTACAATACTGTGACGTTTGTTGCAGCAAAATTGTTTGGCTGCACACTATCTTTAGTTCAGCTGCAATGATGGAGCACCATTAATCTGTTTTTTGTGCCTCTCCTCCTCTCTCGTTCACACTCTCTCTCTCTCTCTCTCTCTCTCTCCTCTATTCCTCTCTATCCTCCTTATCTTGGTGACTGTGCAACAACTAATCCCGAGGGATTTGAACCTAATGAATCTCATTGATTTGTTCTAGAGGGATGAGGAACAAGATGGAATGGGGTGTTTTGACACAAAAAATTAGATTCACCCTCAAGTGTCTTTTGGGCTCGGTAAGCTTAAGAGGTGAGAGAGAAATTTGGACTTGAGGTTTATAATTAGATTTTCTTCTCGTGAACTCTCTGCTAAGTCTTTTTGCTGCAATTTCGTAACCCAGACGCTCACCTTCTTCTTGCAAAACTGCAATATCCTTTTGGTTTCCTCCTTTTGGTAGATGTGGGCTGCATGGGAATCCGTTTCAAGTAAATCAATGGAGTCAAACCTGGAGGCGCACTTTTTTTTTTTTTTTTTTGCTTTAAACCAGTCGATGAAGGAATTACTTCAGGGGGGCATTTTGAATATATATATGTAACTGGTCCAACTCAACCCGCTCAGAGCGGGATTCGAACCGGAGGAGATGAGCCTCCTAACAAGGACGTCTGTTACATATGTCAGATATCATTTTGGGTGAGGGTTCACACGACCTTTCATTTAAAAAAGTATCCTATAACAACCATCATGTTACATTCTCACTGACTTAATCCACCTTTGTGGCAAAGTTGTGTATTTAATTAATTCTTCAATTCCCACTCCATTGGTAGCAGATTGTTTGGAGCTCCTCCTTTTAATTAGCTTCCCTCTAGCACCAGGGCACAATGTTTCAATTAGACACTTAATGAAATTCAATGATCATAAAATACAATTACCACCATGGTGCAGCTCTTCACTGAAACCAATTACGGCAGTGGTAACAAGCGAGAAGAAGTTCTTTCATCATGGACGAGAAGACGACAGGAAGAAAGACGCCTGGGGACGTGTGCTTCTCTTCTCCCGCTAGCAGTGTTAGCACTGGCGTAACCAGGGTAAAATGGTGGAAGGCCCGGCGTGGGTTATTTGCCAGTCGGTGAGGTGATAACTACATGTGGACATCTATTTGTGTGTATTTTCCCCACAGAAGACACCCACTTATTTATCTTGAGAAGTGATTATTTCACTCCACATTATGTCTTAAAAACTTAAACGTGAAGTGTGTAGTTTCTATGCCCCTTGTTCCACGTTAATATTCCCTCAATCTGCCATTGGTCAGGCTATATGGATAGCCCCTCCCCAAACTCACACCATTGGTTGGGCAAATGTTTAAAAGTTGAACTACATCCTTAAAAGTAAGGTTAAAACCCTTAAAGGTCTCAAAAGAGGGTTTTCGTAGCAATATAATAGAACCACTTTTGGGTTCCCTAAATATCCTTTCAGTGAACAGTTCTTAAAATACTTTTTTTAATTTTGTAAAAAATATTTCAATAATATGAAGAACCATTTCCCACTATAAAGAATCATGTGTGCAATGGAAATGTTCCATGGATGTTAAAGGTTTTTCATGGAACTGTCGGCATTATTTTAATACTGTGGGAAAGGTGAAAGTATTTAAACATTTACAAATGTACACGCTTCTTCAGCTTTAAGTAGTCAAACTCCTGACAGATGCCAAAGGGAACTCTTATCGATTCAAATTATTGTTCTAGTTTATGACAAAGACAAATGGATTCTGTCAAAGCAAATTTTAAAAAAGGAATGATGGTTTTTATATATTACAAATTGCAAATGCGCATTAGAGGACTTTGTAGTACCTGTAGAGTAGTGTAGCACTCTATCAGTTCGACAGTAATATCAAATGTCAAATGCAAATGATGAAATGTTATTCATGCCTTGAAAAGTTTTAGGTGTGGGAGGCAAAAACTTCTGAGCGTCAATGCCTGGAGCCATTTAAGGGACGATCGAATCGCTCACCAGCAACGCTTGGCATGTGCAGGGATTTCAGCCCGACGCAGACCGACCGCTGTGGAAAATTGGCCAGTGACCCCCGAGATGGGTCAGTCCCAATTCACAGATGGCAAATTGCGTGGAAGGCATTGATTAATGGGAGAGACACAACTCGTTATAGTCGGCGGTGTCATCCTCGCTCTCTGAGTAGCCAGGGCTTGCACCCTCTCATTCCCATCCCTCGCCTTTCATCAAGCTAGTGGATGAAATAACAATCTAACAATTGATCTCACCCCCTGCAATTAATGGCCTTCTCGTTGGCGTAATTTGCAGAAGAGAATAAACAGCAACGTAACTGAGAACCGGCAAATGGAAGTAGGAGATACTTGTGTTCATTCGCCATTTAGCATATGAGGTACTTTCAGATGATTGTCACTCAAAGGTAATTGGGGTTCTACGTATATCAGCACAACGAGATGATTCGAATATTAGATGGACATGGCTTTGTTTGCACGAATACGTTGGAGGTAACAGAAAGAGACTATAAATCGGTTTAAGAGTGGCTATGGCCGGCGATATATTTAAAGTTGGATATATAGTACATCTAACTTTACCCGCAGTACAGTCATGCAAAGCAAAATATACCTGTAAAGCCATTCTTGGCTGCATTATTGTTTGTAGCATCACATCGCAAATTTAAACTATACTGTATATTATCACAGAAGTCTGATATAGAAGTATATCCAACTTTATCTGTATGCTCACGTAAAGTGATATATAGCCAGGCCTGCTATGTGTATTGTGAAAAGCATTATACAAATTAAATTGACTTGAGTTAACTGCATTTTTTTAGTTCCATGACAATAGGTTAACTATAAAAATTACACTGTTTTGGAAAACGAAATGAGCTAAATTTGGCAACAAGTAACCATGTAACTTGAAAAATACTAGGCTATCACTGTTTTTAAAGATCACATTGTGCATGCTCCTTAACAGAAGATTGAATTGACTGAATTTAATTAAACAAAAGGTATTTTACATCTTATTTAGAATTTTGTGTAAATGTATAGGCTTAATCCCTATTGTTTTTGTGCTGAAGACCACTATGTTTATAAAACATTATATTACTCGTTAGTTATATATTTAAAATACGCTGCTCCCTCTTCTGCCATTGGTTGGACAAGCCGATGGCCCTGGACACAAACTCACATTGGTTGAGTCACTGTTACTGTGTCAGAATACGAATACTCAAAGAAACAATGGAACACAGTTTGTTTTATTTGTATAAAACAAGTATATTGAATTGTTTCATTCATATAGGTGTCTCTGCATATTAAGCTGAGGGGAAGCTCTTAACAGATTAAATTAAATATTTTACCTTAAAAAGTTTCAGTGTAGTTTCAGTTAGTAGATTGTACAGTAGAGTATTTAAAAAAACTTTGTTATATTATGCGTAAAGTTTTAAACTAGCTTCCCCAACTCTACTAGTAAAACAGAGACACTTCAGGGACACAGGTAATGGAAGTACGGATGAAAAGAGATTGATTTTTTTATCCATGGACCAAACAAAAAGATCTTTCATCCACACGTTTAGGGACTGATTCAATATTAATCATAATCCAAATCTCTCTCCAGTAACGTCTTGTCTAGTGTCCCCTAGAAAGAGTCATTTTCTACCCTTTAAAGTGCTTTTTTTTTTCAGACTGGCTGATGGAAAATTGCCCTGACTGACTCATACAGGAGCAGAGGAGGGCAGCGATATTGGAGAAACATCATGTTTGGTCCAGAACTCTTTCTCATGTCGAGGCAGAAGATGACATATGGTTCTGACTCACTCACCTGCAAGAAGGCCTCTTCCATAGCTGTCTAGCAAGAGTGGGACAACAGCGGACTCTTTAATGGTGACTTATGAACAAACATGATAAACTACAGCTCTATTTTTGCAGGGAATCTGAAAAGCAGAAAAATTTGTGAAGGGGGGGATTGTCATTATTTACTCACTCATGTCATTCAAAGATTTTTTTAAGAGTGACCAAACAACTGGAACAAATACAGATGATGCATTTGACATTGACATAAACTTTGTCACACTGTTTTCTCGTTCTACAGATCTTCTTGAGCTGACAGCTCTGAATTTGCATGGTATCTAATCCAGTGAAAGCAGGTGTAATGTAAGAAAGAGCTTTGCTTTTGTCACCTTCACCTCCATGCCAGGTTTTATCGAGGATGGCGGAATTTGATTGACGCCGTACTACACCTTCACACATTTACTCTGACAAAGAATACAGCTGCCTTGCACTCATATCGCCTACACAGATAGAACAAAAAATCTCTGCGAGTGACGACTTATCTCTGTTCCAGTTCATAGATGGTAAAGAAGAACTATAAGCCTCTCCACTTTTAATGTGTAGGCTTACAAAAGACAAGTCTATTGGCTATACATATGTATTTTTGGGCATAATACACAGAATCATGCTATTAAAATAATAAAAATTGCGTTGAAACAGTTGTTAGTCATTTTGCTAACTTTTACTAGTCTTTTCTAGAAGTCGCAACGTAACAGAGAAGCAACAGATCATATATTATTGTGATGTATATCTGAGTGAATTTTTGTAAAAGAAAAAAAATGATAGCGGGGACTTGGTTCGGTTGTTGATTGAATGGAGGCAGAGCTGAATGAAAGTTGCAGTCGATTGTGGGCAGGGTTTATGTGGATGAAATGATTGGATAAGTCAGCCATAAGTTACCAGAAGTCAAGTCAACCTTATTTAAATAGCGCTTTTTACAATACAGATTGTTTTACAAAGCAGCTTTAGGGTGAAGATATGAAATTAATGCAGCAAAAGATTGTTTGGCTGTACAGCCACTCTAGAAGAAAGCCATTGTCCAGTTTAAGTAAGTTCAGCGTGGATTCATTTCTGTTGAAAAAAAATCATTAGTTTTGCATTTCAGAAAAAAATTTATCTTTTGTACACAAGATCAATATGCATTTAGAAAATAGTTTAAAGGGTACCTATTATGGAATTTTGAAAATTACCTTTCATGTAGTGTGTAACATAGATCTAAGTGAACAAAAACATCCTGCAAAGTATTAAATATGAAAGTTCACCGTATACAAAGTTATTGTCTCTCAAAAGTAAGAGTCGACTCTGAGTCGCTGATATGAATCGATAGACGAACGATGCATTTTCTCTAACTTTCGTACGTCACTTGTACAAGTTATTTGAATAAGACACGCCCACTCATTGCGTGCGCCAGAAAACAGTGAAAACAACATGTCGACGAGACGCTGTTCTGAAGTGCGAATCAAAAGCGAACTTTTTTTTCACTGCCCAGGGACGAGCATGTGAAGAATCAGTGGCTAGAGTTTATATTTACAACTGTACCACACAAGTATAGCCACATTGAGCTGTGTTCGCATCATTTTAATGACGATTCCTTTACAAACATAAATGCTTTCATGGATTCACGAGTCGGTTGATACTGAAGGAACGTTTAGTACCAAGTTTATTTGGATCAGCTTCATCCTCCGAATCACAACCTGTAAGTACTGTTAATAATTGTTGCTTTTATGGGTTTTGTAGCATGCTCAAAAAGTGTGTGTGTGTGTGTGTGTGTGTGTGTGTGTGTGTGTGTGTGTGTGTGTGTGTGTGTGTGTGTGTGTGTGTGTGTGTGTGTGTGTGTGTGTGTGTGTGTGTGTGTGTGTGTGTGTGTGTGTGTGTGTGTGTGTGTGTGTGTGTGTGTGTGTGTGTGTGTGTGTGTGTGTGTGTGTGTGTGCTTGTTTTTGTGATATATGAGGACACAAATGTGTATAATGACATGGGTATTACACTGGTATTACAACTTACACGTGAAATATGTGGACATTGCATGTGTCCTCATATTTCAAACAGCTTAAAAAACATAAAAAACAATGTTTTTTTTTAAATGTTAAAATGCAGCATGTCTCCTGTAAGGGGTAGGTTTAGGGACAGGGGCAGTGTAGGGGGATAGAATATATAGTTTGTCCAGTAGAAAAACCATTACGCCTATGGAATGTCCTCATAAGTCACAAAAACAAATGTGTGTGTGTGTGTGTGTGTGTGTGTGTGTGTGTGTGTGTGTGTGTGTGTGTGTGTGTGTGTGTGTGTGTGTGTGTGTGTGTGTGTGTGTGTGTGTGTGTGTGTGTGTGTGTGTGTGTGTGTGTGTGTGTGTGTGTGTGTGTGTGTGTCAGTTACGCTCAGCGCTTAAGTCTCCAAGGTGTGTGTGTGTGTGTGTGTGTGTGTGTGTGTGTGTGTGTGTGTGTGTGTGTGTGTGTGTGTGTGTGTGTGTGTGTGTGTGTGTGTGTGTGTGTGTGTGTGTGTGTGTGTGTGTGTGTGTGTGTGTGTGTGTGTGTGTGTGTGTGTGTGTGTGTGTGTGTGTGTGTGTGTGTGTCTCAGTTACGCTCAGCGCTTAGGTCTCCAAGCTGTGTGTGTGTGTTTTTTGAAATATGTAAAATGTTTGTCATTGTTATTGGAGTTGTCATAAAGAATAGAGCGTATTGTAGTACTGCAGTGCTTTATCAATATGTGTAAGCTTTGGGTTAACGCGAAAAATAACTGACTGGGTCGTCTGACCAATCACCGCAGATTAGCGTCACGCAAAGGCGGGGTTTGAAAAATGAGTCGTCAAACGAATCATTTGGGAGTTGGTGAGCAAATCAGGTAAAAATAAATGCATATTATAAGACAACAAACGTGTTTTTTGTCATTGCATGCATGTAAAACTGTTATTGGGGACTCCCAGAACAACATTAGGAAGATTTTAAATGCCATAATAGGTACCCTTTAAAGACACTCCCTCTCTCTGAAAATATGCACTCCAAACTCGTCAGCCAACCCGAGCACGTGAAAGGCATAGAATGCTTTCTGATTGGATAAAAAGGGCAGGGCACTTCATGACTCCTAGCATTAAATAGCAAGTAACTCATGTAAACTATATAAGTAATTAAAAGCTCTCTTGCCTTCATTATATTCCCTGTTACAGCCCTCTGTAGTTATTTTTTACTCATTTAATGGCAGCGTGAACACAAACCCTTAACCAGAACCACAGTGAAGCTTGCTCCACCATTGAACGACCGTTTAAGCTGCGGTGAACTCTGCACCCAATGTGTTTAAAGCCTCATTATCATATTAGCAGAAAATTACTAACAATGACAAAACAGGACTAGTGTTCTTGGATTAATTGGAGCTGGCGCATTATAGTACAAGCGGACAGGCTTCTCCAAGGCTTGTGAATCAGAGTTAGACGTCCTGCTGTGAAGGTGGAGTGCTAAGTCAACTGTAATCCACTTAAGATGGCTCAACATCATGAACTGCTCAAAGCGCACAGAGCCTGTTATTGCCATTTCTCACGCTTAACTCCCGAAACCCTGCCCTTTTGTTTATGATTGTTTTCAATTGAAAAGGTTTTGTCACTTTCTTTCTGGTTGAATAAAATTTCAAAAATCTTATACTCAAACATTTGTACAGAAATCGTTTCTGAAATGTTTTTTTTTTTTTTTTTCTTCATGATCATCGCTGCGTTCAGCGCTGACAAAACGTCGCAGAACGTTTTTTAAACAGAAACAGTGACACGTTGTACGCACTGTTGTGACGCAAGAGTTGCAACTACGGCAGCTGAGAAGGCTTTTTGTGTTCTTTGTGAAACATTTTCGGATCCTGATGAAGTCTGTATAAATATGTGTTTAATACTACAAAATATGCCCGATGTTACAGTTACTGCACTTGCCGCCCAGAACACAAGAAACATCCCAATCGAGTGAAGGGATTTGTGGAAACTGAAATGGAAGCACATCTTACCTAATAAAGACTGAAAACACATCTATTTAGCCTCACATACTGACTTAATTTGTTGTTCATACTGTTTTATTAATACCCTGTATTTTCTTTCTCATTTTTAGGAAAATCACTTTACATGCATTGTTTATTTCTATACCAAATGTCATACACTTGCAATGAAACTAAAAATATAAACAACTACATCATTATGTTGATATCCTATATTTTTACAATACTACTTACGACAAACATGTCTTCTAATATCCTCAGTTGTTGCATATCGAACACATTTGTAAATTACTTCCATTGTGCGAGTTCACTTTAATACCGCATGCTTTATATACATGTTGCTGCTGATTGGACTGCAGTTCTGACACGCCCACCAAACAAGAGAAAACGCATCTCAAACCCCGTTGCACACCGGTGCACGCCGTTTCCAGGAAACATGACGTTCAAGCCGGAAACCGTAGCAAAACGTTGCGCACTGTTGTGATCTTGAACGTGCCCCTGATTTTAGTTTTAGCAAAGCACTACCAACCAATCAGAACCCCCAGCAACTGCATAGCAACCAATCAGAACACCTTAGCTGCCACATAGTAGCGATTGTGAAAAAGCACCCTTAACTTTTTCATTTTTCTAATGAAGAAATCTACTTTTTGATAATATATAAAGTTTTATAACCAGCTCACTTAAGATTGTAGTATTTATTTGTAATCTACTCTTCAGCATACTTATTTACAAACACATTCATGCGTTGTGAGATATTTTTGCAGAGTGCTGAGTCATCTTCAATAAAACTTGGCTTAATGTGATGCTGGATGGTGGCCATATCTCCTCCTCTGCTCAATATATCACACATGTATAACCACAACAAGACTGTGCGCATTACACCATCCATCCATCAGCGCGGACGGGAGCTGCCGCTCCTTCTCTTCATCTTTGTCGGAGAGCGGAAGCACCTGTAAATAATTTTTTTTATTTTGAAGATTTTTTTTCTTTCACTTGGCGATTGTGTTAGTTTTCCTCAGAGGGGGCCTGAAATACAAGAAACTTGTCTTGGCATATCCCTGGTTTGGTTTTGTTTTAACAACTTTATTCATAGCAGGCCTGGTGTTTCTGACTCTCCAAACTGTGGTTCTATGAGCAGACAGCTTCGATACGGAGGTAATGCATTAGCATGATGAGAGCAGAAGAGTTCAGGTTCTCACAGTTTGGGCCGTTGAATATTTTAAAGGTGTGATGATATTTAGATATCTCCTCATAAATATGCCATGACCCATCCAACAAACAAAATTACCGTGGATAACAAATCACAGGTTGTGATATGTACCAGGGCATTTGCTGAAGAAAAGGTTTAGATCAGAAGATTAACAGATTAAAAAGATTGACAGCCAATCAGAATCCACCGACTTTAAAGAGATCAAACATTTAAAGTGGCAGATGACGTAACTGCAGCACATAGGTTTTGGAATCGAAAATCGATTCCAATTTTGATTCCTTTGTGTGCATTGTAATATAACTTTAAACCATCAGAGCGCGCAGTTTTCTGTGCTGCTAAAACATCCAAAACGTGCGCACAGAAAGCCACCTTTCATACTGAATAGTGTGCGATACTGAACTGAGTTCCCTTCCACGTCTTTTTGCACTTGAACGGACACATACACACAAAAATATGTAAAAATATCCTCATAAACACAGTCGGTTATGTCTTACGTGAAAGTAAACAGTTAATAAAGAAAACGTACAACAGTATATTGGATCCGTACAGCTCTTAAACACACAAAAATATGTAAAAATATCCTCATAAACACAGTCGGTTATGTCTTACGTGAAAGTAAACAGTTAATAAAGAAAACGTACAACAGTATATTGGATCCGTACAGCTCTTAAACACTATTTCAATCGTATCTGTGTTAGGCTAGTTGTTTTTGTTTTTAAACCACAGGCAAAATATCTTTGTGGAAGTGTTTTTAAGCCTGTTGATTTTTGTTCATGGTATTCAGATCAAATAAAACATTTCCAATAACACTTAGAATAAATTTGAATGATATCTAAGTTTTTTTTTTATTACCTTACTGGAATCGAAATTAGGAATCGATAAGTATTGATAAGGAATCGATAAGGAATCGATAAGAATCGATAAGTATATTAATCCGAATCGTTAAAGTTCAAACAAAACCCAACATGCTGATAAACAGAATGTTGACGTGCTTGGTGTGGATGCTAATGTAGTTGTCGCTATAGTTATCGTTCTTAGTGTGAATGGCCCTTTAGGGTGTATTGCTTTCATACTAATTGCGAATCCTACGAGTTTACATGCTTTCCAAACAAACATACCAAACTCTGACGTCAAATGGATGTGGCTCCAAAAGCTTGTGCAAACATCATGTCTCTGGAGTTTATGAAAAAAAAATCTGTAAACCTTTCATTCTAGAATCCGTTTTTGCATTATATACAGTAGGAGTAAATCATATAGGAGTAAACACTGGGTAAACCCAAAATACTGCCTGAGGTGCCTGACCTTGGAGAGGAATAAAAAAAAAAGGAAAAGCTGGGAGGCTTGCAGGGAGGCTGTAAACTTAGCTCGTCTTCCAAGTGTGCCCTGGGTGTCAAGTCCATTTCATCACTGTTTAAAAGTTGGGCAGGACTGCTCCGGATAGCCGAAGAATAAATTCTCCTCTTGGCTATATGGAGGGGAAAGCAGCTTATTTGTAATGCTGTCGTGAGAATGAACCAAATACACTCCGGGGAAGAAAAGTGCCTTGGGATAGAGAAGTGTGTAAGATGCCACGGAAACGTGTGCAGGTTTATCTCCTTACGCTCTTTTGAGTGTTAAATCTTCCAACAACTTCCTAAGAATGTTTCCTCTAGGATATATATATAGAGCATGTCACTTCCAGGCATCAAACTCTTAAAAACAGAAATAAAATGTGTACATTCTACAGTAGCATCGTTCAGTTTATTTTAGTTCAGGACAACGATTCTTGCAATGCACTTTTTTATTTATTATTTAATCATTATTTATTTTTACATTTATGTATTTAAAATTTGACAAACATGAATTAATAATACTTTGAATAAATATATCTCAAGTCTTTTAATTAGTTTACATATTATGAATTACTATAATATTTTACAGCATTTATTAAAATTACTGTTGCTAATTTCTACAATGTATGTGTAGAAAAAATAATTAGGATTAATAAATTCTGTAAAAACTATTGGTAATTATTTCATGTTAGCTATTGCATTAGTTAGCATATAGAATATACATAAATGTTACTCTCATGTCGGTCTTCTAGAAAAACTTGTTCTGCCATTTTGAAATACAATTTGCTGACTACTAAGAATGATAATACATTTACTTTGTAAAGCTTTCGCATGGCATACATTAAATGAAGTTGAGTAACTTTATCTGTCTTGCAGAGAAACTTATTTCACCGAGGCCGTACTGTAGAAGAAAGCCTTCATGTCTCACTGTGGGATAAATCGAAGCCAGAATGCTAACCAATTACTCTCTCCCAATTCAATTATGAATATTCACCAAAACATTAAATATTGATTGACCCGTGTTAACTTTGAGTCACAGTGAAAATTAAAACAAATATTAATCACATGCCGGAACGTTAGCAAAATTTATGAGGTCCACCGGAGAGTCATGAAAGCAGCTGAAAATGTACTGAGATAACGTCTCTGTTTGTGTTCTCCAATCTGCAATCCTAATAGAGGGGACTGTCTATGTCCAATTAATTTATAAGTCTGCTGATGCACACGCACATCTTTTGTTATTAAGGACATCAATGTGTGCTAGCAGGACGACTAAATGTCAACCTCCCGTGTTCACGTTACCCTTGCGGCATGTGATAACGTTCCGTCTTATTGCATTTAGAGCTCATCAGGTTTGTCCTTTATCCGGGGTGTTAATGGACCACTTCAGTAGCTATCAGTATGTTCAAATAACCCACAAAACTGAGGAAATGTCATTGGCGCTGACGTTGTGTAACGTGTTTATTGTGAGGGTGTGGCAAATGGTGTGAGGAGACGCCAGATGCTGTGCAAAACTAGTCAGACTATCATAAAGCAATCTGCATTCACATATGGTAGTTTTGTTTGTTTGACCTACCTTTACTTTGGGGGAAAAATTGATGGAAAAAGTCCCCAGAAATGTGCTACGTCTTTTTTTACATGTGACCTCAATAGAAAAATTATACATAATGGTTTAATTTACTTATACAAATAGCAAGAGTGTTTTATCTTATGATTAGAGTTGTTAAAGGATAATTCCGGTATTTAGCACTTTGAGTCTATTTTCTAGTGTGTTTTGGATGAACTAGAGTGGTGGACACAGAAATGTTGACGATGGGTCCTGTCTCGACTTTTTGACTCTTTTAGAATTGCCTCTGAGCGCTTCAGAGTGGCTGTCTATGGGCATGCACAAACATGTCCTTAAAACAACTCTTAACGTTCGTTTTCAAAACTGTGCAACTCACCGAGTGCTTAGTGGTGATTTCAATGATCCTCAATACCAACTCAGTTACCAAAAAATGCTATTGAACACAATCATTTGAAAAGTGAAATTGTAATAATATTAACAAATTACATTTAAAAATAGCAGCCGTTACTGGGGCCAAGCGCAAAAGATGTCGACAAGACATGCCAACATGGCTGAGAGTTTCAGACCAACAGCAGCAAGGAGCAATTAAAGACATTTAAAGATGAATTTAGGCAAAATGGCTGAAAAATCACATATATTAACTAAAAATGTGATTAAATGGATTATCACTTTCGACCAATAGGTGGCGTAATTACAAAATTAATGTGATGTGGTCAGAGTCTGGTGACAATGACAAACCTTAAGACCAGTGGCATTAAAATAGCAGATTTATTCAAAAGTTATTCATATTTTAAAAAAATGTTGTTATAACTTTTGACAAAAAGGTGGCACTGTCTCGAAATGTTTTGAGTACCTTCAGGGCATGGTGCTGATGGCACATACTGAGTTTTGTAAATTTACACCAATACATTTGTTAAGTATAGCATGCTGTGTTTTATTATGGCACCACCAAGAGGCTCAATCACACCATTTTTTGTATCAGAGTGAGCCCATACATCTGTGTGTTAATTTTGGTGAAAAAACACATCAAAAATGACTGACACATGACTTTGATTGATACCACTAGGTGGCGCCGTTTCGAAACTTCTCAGGCTCCTTAAGAGCATCGTACTGATGACCCATACCGAGTTTCGTAACAATTAGTTCATGCGTTCATAAAATACAGCATTTTAGCACATAATTCAAAATGGCCGATCTGGGAAAATTGGATATCAGTCGACTCGGCATGACGCCCTGAATCTAACAAGACCACTAATATGATTGTTGGACAAATTGTTCAGTAGTTATAAGCAAAAATAGCAACTTTTTGTATATCTGGACCAGTAGGTGGTGCTGTGCTGAAACGCAGCATGTACAGTAGCCTCATGTCATGCTTGTGATGAAATGGACCAAGTTTGGTCTCAATACGATAAAGCGTTGCGGAGATACTGCCTTATGTCTGTTTTTGCAAGTGCTACGTCAAATTAATTTGTGCGGTATTCGACAATGGTTAACTGAATCAACTTGAATTCCATAACTTTTGTCAGCACTGCCTGGAGATGATCTGGTTCAATTTAGGTGCAAATCGGACAAACCGTCTAGGACGAGTTTGAAAAATTCAAAATGGCGAACATATTTCCATGACGTAAAATGACGTCATAGGGTGCAATCGAATCGTCTTGAGCCAAGGTATCATAGGCAAAAAGATTTTTGTTTCTAGCCCTTATGGTTCCAAAGATATTAGCATAAACATGAGTGAAAGTTTGGACAGTTGGTGGCGATAGTGGGAATGAGATGGAGACTTCAAATTTGCTATGAAGACTTTTCAGACTGTCCTCTATCAGTGTACTAAATTTCATAACTTTCCCGCAAGCGGTTCTATGGGCTGCCATAGACAACCAGTCGGAAGAAGAAGAAGAAGAAGAAGAATAAGAACGCTAACAGATTAACACAGTCTCATCCCAAGAAGTAATATAACTGACGTCTTGGGACGTCTTTTGACCATACGTCAATATACACCTTTTTAGGGTACCCTTAAACGTCGTTTAGATGACGATCCTGGGATGTTATACCTCTGACGCTTTACCTTTAACATCAGTTAGGTGACGGGGTAGGTTTAGGGGTAGGTTTAGGTCTGGGGTAGAGTTAGGATCCGATAACGTCATCTAACCGAAGTTTAAGGGAAGTTTACCCTAGTTTACCCTGAAGTTTACCCTAGTTTACCCTGAAGTTTACCCTAAAAAGGCAGATATTGACGTATGGTCAAAAGACTCCCAAGACGACAATTATATGACTTCTTGGGATGAGACTGCGCTGAACAGATACAATGGGTGCCTACGCACATTCTGTGCTTGGCCCCTAACAATGGTAAATACTCTTCGGTATTTCTTGAATGAGTAAAACATGCACAGACAAACTGACTGTTTACAATTAATGTCACCGAAAGGGGAATTTTGACCAAGTTCATTTATTGGTTCGTGCAACCAAATGGTTTTGCAATCAATTTTGTACCAGTGTACCATTAATGTTGACATCTCTATTTAGGGTTAGTACCTAATTATGCCTAGCTTAATATGTGTTTCACCTGTATCTTCAAATAGTGCAGAATCTTACATTTGCCTATATTTAACTTCTAATTCTAAATCTGTTTATGTACATGTGAAAATAGAACAAATCCTAGATTTGAGTCTTTTGGATCCCATGACATGTACAAACTCCAGATCCATTTGTATGACCTTTAATTGCATACATGTTCCACAGTTTGGTTGTTAAGAGTTCATTCAAATATTATGGTCTTGTCCAAATGATCCGTTCTCTGGACCTATAACACTCTAGCAAAGTAAGCATGAGAAAATAACATTTAAAACACCTCTGAAAAGGTTTCCAGTCTTACCTGTGAACCAGTACAGTCCTGAATCAGTCTAATTAGCAGCGATGTTCGCTTGGTCAGATTAAAGGTCAGGCAGTTCTCTGAAGCATGTCTCCTGCAGTCCCAGCCACGCAGGTGTGAGCAGGTGTCAGACGCAGTCAGGCAGAAATCTATCTGTCTGTTCGTGCTCCTTAAGGCCCGGGGGAAAATGAGCAGCATCTGCTGAACAGGTTCATCTGTTGTAAAATTGGATGGCTGTGTCTTCCTACAGTCCACCTCAACCCAAGGAGAGAGGGATGAGAAAGAGGAAAAATAGGGACAGTGATTTGTTTGATGTTTCTTCAGTCAGTGTTAGAAATTGACAATCGAATTTGCTAACAGGTGTGACTTGAATTGTCCTGTTTATATGGAGCATGCAAATGATGTTTGAACGAATAGCCAAAGTCAGTTAGCTTTCCTGTTTCCTGTTGTCAAGAAATAACTGTTGCCATACTGACAGTAACTAAAACATAACATGCTATATGTTGTTCTAGCTAAATATAAATGCTTTTATTTAGCAGCTAGTGCTAATCTAGTAGGCTAAGCCATTAGCTTGCTAACTGAAGGCTTATTGAAAACACAAATAAATGGAAATGTTTAATTAGCTTTAGTAATACAATGTGATATGCATTAAATATATTTTATTTAATTTTATATGATTTAGAACAAATAAAAAAGTTGGTAACACTTTATTTCGATAGTCCACTTTAGACATTCTACTAACTAGCCTATAAGTAACTTTGCAGCTACATTGCAAAGTAGTTGACTGTCTGCTTAATATCTGCTAACACTTTATTTTGATGATCCCCAACAGACATTATACTGACTTTAAGTTACTTGGCAACTACAAGTCAACTTATTCTCCCAACCACCTAACCATAACCTAACAGTCTACTGACAGTTTACTACAGCCTACTAATACTCTAATGAGAGTTAGTTGACATAGTCCACTTTAGACATTCGTAACTTTGCAACTATCGAAATAAAGTGTAACCAAAAAGTTAGCAGAGGACACAAAACTGATGTGGGAGCAAATCCCATGGAAGACAGACGCTGTGTCCGAAATCAAACTCTTCCCTACTATATGGTATGCGAAAAACATTACGCCAAAAGAGTAGTATGACAGTAGGTGAAAAGTCCCCGGATGACCAACTACTTCTGCTGAGATTTTGAAGTCCGTATTCGATGGACACTTTACTATCCCATGAGGTCACAGGAGATGATTTATGAATGGCAGTGAAGTGGTGATGTTGGTAGGTCATGTGACAGTAACAACATGGCGGATGCAGTTTGTGACTACAGCTGAAAGCGTCAGGTGACACAATTTATGTAAGTTACCAAAACCACACAACATCCAGACCACACACAAGCATGTAGTTAGATAATTACTTGTCCAGGCAGCTGTCACTGTCATTTATAATAAAACTGTTCACATTTAGCTCTTCAAACAGGACTGTATTCTACTGCTGTGTGAACTTTTGAGACTGGCTATGAAGTTAGTGGAGCATGTGGTCTACTAATTTCTACAACCTCTTGATTAAATGTAGATTATCTTTGTTTTTAGTTGTTGTTTTTTTGAATAGCCACAAAAAAAATTGAAGGAAGAAAGTTACTCAGGCATATAATTTAAGCAGTAAAATGGGTAACAGATGGAACAAATAAAAGGATTACACAACAGATACTGCTGCTTGGAAAATTCAAAAATGATGTTAATTTAGTTGTCTGTAAAGAGGAACCAGGGGACTCCGTTTTTGAGCTTCCTTCCACTCCTAACTGTTTTGTATTGATCGACGGTGCATTTTTGAATAATCCTCAGCGATTTTTGACTGCGTTCTCCCAAAGTCCCTGACAATCTGTTTCAGCTACGCCTCGCATCCCCTGGAAGTCCTACAGGACCACCGGCTAACTTCCCCAGCTCAGCACAAGCAAAGCAGATCTGTGGTAAATTTATGTAGTCTTTGTTTTTGTTGTCATCTTGCTGCCTTTTTGTCTCTCCCATGATGCAGATGCGCGTTTGGATGAGGAAGAGAACGGATGGACCCCTGACTCCTGAGGGTTTTCTGCTGAGGTTTACTTTCATGGCAATGTCGATAGCAATTACCATGCAAGGTTTCTCCCCAAACAGGCCTGGGAAAGATGCCGGCAGCCTTGTGCTCCCTCATTAATAAGACTGGCGAAAGTTACCGTCGAAATAAAACGCCTCTGACTTCGAGAATTGTGTCCGGTTCAACACTCAGGGGGATAAGAGAAGACATTGATGGAAATGGAACCTATGAAATGTAAAGCAATGTTTCAAACAAGGTGTTTCAAAGACAGAATTTGCTCCTTGTCAATTCTTGAGGGTAAATTTGAATTGAATTGGCCACTGTAATTCAAAGAAATTCAACACATGGAATGCATTCTCGGTAGTTATTTATCTGTCTATCTATCTATATACATATGTACCTATATATCTGTTTATTCAAACTTCAAGGCTTTTTTTGAAACTTTAAAACAAGGCTTGACAAGCTATAACTTAGTATAGTTATACTAAGTACTTAACTACTATTTTTCTACCAAAGTTTACATTCAGGAATTGAATTGGAATTTAAAAGTGACTCGGTTAAGAACTGCTGATGTGAAGTATAGCTGTCAGAACGCTGTGGGACATTGGCTGACGTTGTGCATATAATTACAAAAAAACACTTTCCAGCATGAGCCATGGGACCCACATTTCACCCATTGTTCAATATCCACAGCTGAATGCAAAGCTCAGCAATCCATCCGTCAGCGTGGCCAGATTGTCAGATGTTTTGACGCCGTGACTTTCCACATCAATAATTAACAAGCGCGCCCCAATAACAGAAGCGTTTAAAATGGTAATTCATAAATGGTTCGCCTAATTTTGGTGATTGACACTTCACGAAATGTGTCTCTAATTTGTTTTTCTTGCCCTCAGATTCAATGTTCCGCCAATTCGATTCCTTGCACAATGCACAAAATGCCCGTAGGGTTACGAATGAATCTTGTTTACAGGTTGGTGAGCTGTTCTCGCATTGTCAGAAGACTAACTGCACCATGTCCTCTCAAGTGACTATTGTGATCCAGAGAAGTCAGTCAAGGCATTTGAGAAGCAACCCTGACGGGACATTTAACTGGTGTCATTATCATTTGTCAAAGTCATCAGTATATCAAGCTGGCACATATTCGAAAAGAGTTAAGAATGAGGCTCTATTCGTGCACTGTTCCCCATGACGCTGCTTGACTCACCAACAATAGCTTGTCAACCTCTCATTTTGTTTTGTTTTATTAATGTTTACGTCTTTTGACTTGTCCTATTGTCCCTTATGAGATGTTGGAGAACCACAAGTCGCGGTGGCATTAAGCGAACATGACCGAAGAGCGAAGCATAACCGTCCCGTCCTGCTTGCAGACCAACTTAATAACCTCTATCATATGAGCTGGCGTTGTGAAACCAATGAACTATGACCAATCATTCACATGATTGGACTATGGGGGGGCTAAGCTTGGGTGGCCCAATAAAAACAGTTGGTGCTGAGTCGCAGTATTTGTATAAAGATGGGACAGATGGCAGCAAACTCTCAAAGCCCCCACAGTTCATTACTTTAGAGGTCTCCCATTCGCCTCCAACTGTGTTTGTTCAATACAAAGACAATAAACAACAGTCAGTGTTAGTCCCACCCTCATGTTTGCCCTTTAAAGCAAAGCGGGGCCGTACAGATGTGGCAGGACTCTCAAAGCATGCAGATGACGCTACCGTGGTGATTTTAAATGGACGTATCTGCTTAACAGAAGGCCTATAATGTTGTAAATTAATACTTTAGGGAAGGATTTGTGTGCGTGGAAGGTGGAAGGAACGGGTCATGGCATAAAAGCAAAACATGATGACAGTAACTCATAATGCTAATAGCTGGATTAGCATGAACACAGTATAGATAAATCCAATTACCCTGTAATGCTCACCGACTTGCAGATTTATGTAGTTTAGTATGCACATTTTCTGCCTCAATGCTGCCGGTCACAGTTATTCATTGCTGTTTGCTTTACAGGCACAAGAAGTGGCTTTCCAGACACACACAAAAATATGTTTGCAAGGTCATTTGGAGCTTTAAATTTTGGGCTTGAGTGATTGTTTTCCCTTGTCTTGTCTTATGCATCGATTTAATGTCATCTTTAATACTGTTTAACGTAATTGCAGGTCCTTTTGCTTCTTTAACTTCTTTGTCAGGACAGACTTTACAAAAGTTAAATTAATATGTTGTTAAATAAGTAATTTTATTATTTCATATGGGTAATTAAGTGATTGGATGGAATAGTTCAGCCAATAATTAAAAAGTCTGACATGGTTTATAGATTTTTGTCATCTTATTTTCCCTTCCCTACAATTGAAGCTTTGAAATCTCAATCAAGATTGTGTTTAGGATCAGAATTTGTGCCAGAATTGATGTAAATAACACTAAAAGCTCATTGATTCACGTGTGTTAAAAGCGAACTTGACGAGCAGTTAAAAAATGTGATGGCAAATGACGTTGGAGAGCTGCAGCAGCAAGGAATATTCGCAGGTAATAGATTAAATTTATTCTTCTATTTACAAATAGATTCTGTATGACTTAAAAAGATGACTTGAAAAGATGTGGAGTGTTTAGCACACAATTCAATATTACAAAATACTACTTTTTTGGTTATTTTATGGTGTTTTTGGATCTTTTTGGACACCTTTCATCATTGTGAACAGTTGTAGTTGTAGAAAAAATAACTATACACATATGGAACAGCATGAGGTTGAGTAAATAATTACAAACAATTTTTTGATTGAACTATTTGGTTATTTTATGGTGTTTTTGGTGCTTCTGGGACAGCTGTCATAACTATAAACTGTCACTAATTATGTTTCACAAGGGAAAAATAACTGCATATGCTTTTGGAATGACAAAATAATAATTTTGGCTGAACTATATTTGTTTTGTTTTTTTAATTTTTTGGTCCTTTTTGGACAGCTATCATCACTATACGTCGCTATGTTTCACAGAAAATGGTTAAATATCCCTTTAAGTTACAGTAAGTTTTATTATAGTGTTCATATAAAAATGTAATTTTCTGAACATAATTGATTGCAATAGCAGGGAAGGAAGTAATTAGCAAAAACATGCTGTTCCACTATAATTTCATTATAAGCATGTTGTTTGTTAATAATGCTTAGTAATTATTGACGTAATAAGTTTTATCATAAACACTGTGGTATAAAAGGCAACATTTGTTTGACTGTTTGGAATCCGGTTAAAAAGCCTGTGGATGATAATAGTTATTGTGCAAACAGATGATTATGGACTATTTATAAGAGGTTTGAGGGCCCGTATTTTTCAGCTTGTTTTGTCACATAAATGAAATGTGGTTCCTCAAACCAGACATTAAAACATACAAAGACTACACAAGGTCACAAACAGAAGTGCATAGAGCAGTCAAACGAACTCTCGTAATCAAGGTTAACACGGCGAATCTTGACAGATTCGGTGATGAAATTACACATCACCGGCTCCCTGCTAATAATACATCTGATCGAAATAGACATTCCCTGCAAAACGGCATGGCGAGAGGGCCCAGGGTGCTTTTTCTTCCTTTTCAGCTATTATGGGGTGCAATAAGGGCAAAGGCTGATCTGAGCACAGTGAGTCACGAGGAGACCTGTGGATCACATGGTGCCGTCTGATATTCTACAGAAGCCCGAGGACAGTGTCAGAGAGTGATTCCGGCCCCCCCGGGAGAAAGCAGGCTCGCCGCTGTGTCCCGCTGTCCTCTCAGACAATAGGAAGGGTAATGGCCTCCCTAAGGCCTTTCCTATTCAGTCTGATTAGACCACCTGCATCAAAGGAGCCCGCCACTACAACAATTAGCTCCATTTATCAACCTCACATCCTTGAGAGAGGGGCTGTTGGAGAGAGAGCACAAGAGAGAGGAAATAAAGGGAAAGTCTGAGCGGAATAGAATGAAAAGAATGTCAGAAAGAAGACAAGAGCAAGAGACAATGGCACACAAATTGGCCAAAGACGATGAGGAAAATGAAGGCTGATGAGAGATTTGTTGAACAAGAATACCAAACCAAGAACATAGTATCTTTTAAATGCACATTAGCACAGCCTCAATGCATGTCAGCTAGTAAGCAAGGACTTGCAGCCTATCTATAAAGGTGTTATACAGAATTTCTTTTCTCTTTCAGGAACATAAGTAATAGACGCAGCTTTTCTGATGACATACTCCCATTTTAAAGTTGACCTAACAAGCGCAGTGGGTGAGTTGGATTAATGCATTTTTCATGGAAGTTCAAATAGACCTAACTGAAAAACAGTTTTGTGGTTCCATTTTCACTCTTCCCAGCATGCACTGGGGAATGAATAATTAATGTGGTTGCATCCTTTGATCGGTTGGCAGTTTCATTTGTACAGTTGATGGTCTATTTTGTTGTCACATTTAGTAACATAATGACGTTAAGATTATGTTAAATAACGTGTAAAACATGTAAATAACGAGAATCAAATCATTTTGAAAGTCTGAATCTAAATAGGTAATTGTAAATATGATGGCAGATTTTATGTCATGCCAACTTGATAATTTAGGTTTAGTCAAGACGTGTGTGGGGGTGGGGGTGGGGGGGGGCACAAATTTGTATAATGACATGTGTATTACATTGGTATTACAACTTATGGGTGGTTTATGAGGACATGTCAAAAGTCCTCATAAATCAAATGGCTTAAAAAACATAAAAAACAATGTTTTATTAAAAAATTAAAATGCAGCATGTCTCCTGTGATGGGTAGGTTTAGGGACAGGGGCAGTGTAGGGGGATAGAATATATAGTTTGTCCAGTATAAAAACCATTACGCCTATGGAGAGTCCTCATAATGCTGTCGCACCAACGTGTGTGTGTGTGTGTGTGTGTGGTGTGTGGTGTGTGTGTGTGTGTGTGTGTGTGTGTGTGTGTGTGTGTGTGTGTGTGTGTGTGTGTGTGTGTGTGTGTGTGTGTGTGTGTGTGTGTGTGTGTGTGTGTGTGTGTGTGTGTGTGTGTGTGTGTGTGTGTGTGTTAATCTCATATGTAGCATTGAAAAGTCTGTTTCATTGTAGTAAATTAGCTTGTCCAACGTATTGACCAATTAAAAAATTGTAAGATCATTTTTTTTATTTCCAAAATATTTTTTAATTTTGCTTTTTGTCAACATTTATGACTCAATTGAGTAAATACCGATCATTTATTCCTTTGTTGTTTTCATACTCTGGCTCTAAATTATATAATCAGATAGATAGATTTTTTTCTGATCTTTACAGTCTGTATTTCATTTAGCACAAGTTCAGGGGAACATAGACTATGGCCTATACAAGTATTTTGTTGTTAGGAAATACAGATAGATGGGCTAGCCAAGCGAGCTGAGGTACTTCATCTTGGCAAAAATGAGTTTTGAGCGGAGCAAGTGCCGAGCGCAAATGTGAGAAATGTGTGTAAAGATTCTGGAGTAACCGTTGTTTAAGGACTAACCTTGACACCGCTGTGCTATAAATGTGAGACTAAATAGCTCAGTGTAGATGTACGGCAGCGATGGGCAATTTCTCTCTACGGGTCTCCGGAGAGATCCGCAGCTGAACTGAGAGACGCGACTAGGAGACCTCGCTGTTTTGTCTCGGCTAAATATAATAAGCTATATTTTTCATCGTGCTATAACGTGCTTTTAATTGTACAGGAGGTATTTTTCATGAAAACAAAATGGATATTAAAAACCAGGCTGAAAAACCACCAAGTGGTATCTTGCCACAAAAAAAAATGGATCACCCCCTCCAAGACTACTACTTTCCTCTTGAGGTCAGAGCCAACTTGAGACGCTGCCGTGATACGCTCCCATCTGCCAAGCAGGAAGAAATAACGTTGATCTTATTTCTCAGTGCGAGTTCTAGTACCGCCATTTACCCAATTACGCCGTTATTGGTATTCCAGGCCGTATATGGCCGAGGTAAAGCACTTACAATGCATCAACATGAGGGCTTTGCTAATTATCAGCCTCTGAAGCCATACTTCATAATGGAGGGTTTGCGGAGTGCAGGGGTCTCGAATTCCCTCTCGGTCATCGTGCCCCCATAATCCCCTGTCTCATCACTGTTGTCAGCAAGACAGTATATCCATCGCCTGGAACCGTGGCCTTCGCAAAGTCCTTAATTAAGTCCTGATCACCCTGTCCTCTCTCCCTGGCATTAGTGTGTTTAATTTCCTGCCTTCATATCTCCAACCCTCGCCAATATTTTATTAATCAAGTTTCGACTCGTGGCTGTGTTTTAAAGGGGCCATGCTCTCTTCCTTTCACTCCTAGCACCAAAAAAAATGATGACAGTAAAGCTCTATCCATGGATTTAGCCATTAAGCAAGTCTTAGCCAGAATAATTCTGTTGAAACATTGCTCAGGGGTTCGTTAATGCAATATTTAGATAACGTATGGATTAATCTACAGGAGCTGATCGTGTTTAGTGAACCTCCACACTGTTTTTACACAAATAAGGTTGGAAAATTGAAATGTTAAACTCAATCTGCTGGATTTCAGGTAGATTGTTTTCAAAGTATTGAATGAAACTGATTTTGACTTTAAGTTTAAACATAATCAGTGTTTTGGGAAGATTGCTAACCCCCAATTAAATTATCAAGTTGGTATTTTTTTCCTCCAGATGGAGGAAAATATTGAAATTATGCTTTTCCTTGCTATGTTTTTGACTCAGTTATGTAAATTAATAAACACAGTGCGGCAGGGATGACATTATTGTAGGCCCACCCAGAAGTTAGCATCACCCTGAATCCCTTGACGAAAAGCCAATTGGATTTTTCCATTGGCTTTTGGATTTTAATAAGCTCTGTGACCAACAAAAGGTGTGATCAAATGAATATGACTTTTGAAGCCTAAATACAATCGGTAGAAGTAAAATGCTAAAAGTAGGCTATAAACGACAGAATTACATTTTTCAGTCCTTTCATCAAACTATAAAACACGTTAATAAATCCGCTGTTCTTCCACCTTCCCCTGCGTATTTGTTTTCATACATCAGGTGCGACGAGTCCCGCTCACAGACTAAAAACAAGCAAATGCTGTACAGTATTTGAGGAGACTATAAGACATCTCTGTGTGTGTAGAAACACTCTATCAAATCTCAAAACCAACAGGGTGCAGAATTCACTTCCTCGTCATACCAGCCCGCCATGGAAGAAATAGAGATCTTGACATCTTTTGATACACAGCATCCACAGGTGGCCCCAGCGGTGTTCTTTCAATTCCGATTGCATGACTGACATCCCTCTCTGTGTGAGAGAAGGACAGGACTGTGATTTTCAGGAAGGTCGACCGAAGAAAGATGGACGGTTTGCGGTTTCACGGGACAGTGTGGGCTCTAATTTCACAGCTGAGCTGCGTTTGCTGCCATATTGGACCGGGTTTCAGATAGACGTGACTCGCTGACGGGCTCTGACCCAGGCCGAGATGGTGTCAGTAAGTATTTGTTTTATTTTTTTCTCTTTCACACCTCTGCTGTCAGATTCATTACCTTGGAGGCATCCATCTTTTCAATGTGACAGCGCATATAACAGATTGTCATGACAAGTGTGTTTTTAATTTTTTTCCAATGTCAAAGCAGACAGAATTGAAATGTGAGACGTATGTCATCTGAAAAGACAGTTATGATGCTATTATTCCAGTCGCATATAGTTTTTCTCTAAATAGATGGAAACATAAGGGTAATACGTTGACAATTGGCAAACCGATAACTGTAACCTTGTGGAAATGTGACTGCAATATCTAAGACCTGGTAAAAGTGTCTTCTGCTATGTCTTTCCTTACAGCGGAACAGAGCACTTCAGATATAACAGAGCACAAATGGATCTTACAGATATATGATACGTGGTTTTTCATTATTCATTCAATCATACCAGCAGGAGGATGGTCCTCATAGCTTAAATGCAACTTTGAGGGGAATCCTTGAACCTTTACACAGAAATCAATTGTTGGACGGGGATCTTGAGAAGAGGTGGTCTGAAGCTTGACTCACGGATTTCTGTAATACATTGGCTATGTTAAAAAAACTCAAAAAATATAGAGTATTGAGAGGTAGGAAGGTAACGAGGCACATCCGAATATAATGTTTAAGTTCCTCCTGTGTACTATATTGCCTTCGTCTGGTAATTTTCTTAAGGAAGCACAGGTGTTTCTTTTGCGGCCTGTGATATCCTAAAAATCTTTTGTGTTCGGTTCAGTAGTTGAACAAAAACAACTACACTGTAAGAAACAAAGAATCTAGAGAAAAATGGAAAATGTACTGGTAAATTCATATTAACAACGTAAGTTCTGCCAGGGAGACTCAATTGTTACGTCACTTATTACCTTCACATCTAACCATTTTGTAGTATAAAAGATTGATACTTACACATGTCTGAGTTCGCATTTCCCTCCATCCTTCCCACCACCACCAGGATGGTCCCTGCCCGTACCTCCCAAGGGTTCGGCTGCGCCTCTGCCTTCGTCTTCTGGCAGATTCCGTTACCCTCTGATTGTGAACTACGGACACAGTCAGATGCCAAGATGCCCATATGCCAAAGATCCTCATAACATTATACTTGCTTGCTGGTCTGTTAATAAATCAATGCTTTGTTACGTCATTTTAGCTCCCGAGTCTTTCTGGTAGAAATATATATATAGAACTTGACATTAATACCCACTAAACCGCAGAATGTGGGTGGATATCAGCAGTGGCGTGAAACGCAGTTACTCCTACACTGTAAAAAAAGTTAACTCATTATTTTGAGTTATCTTTTTGCATGGGTTTTTTTTAGTTTAACTAACTTATTTCGATAAGTTGAGGACAAGAAAACTTTCTTGTTGTCTGGACAATCTAGTTAAAAAAATAAGTTGAAATAACTAAATTGCTAAAATATTTTTTACAGTGTACTAACCACTTTGGTGGATTGAATTTTTTATATTATACATTTTTCAATTGTAGCCTTTTAAAAATGCATCTGAAATAATTAACTAAGTGCAATGTAGTGTTTCAAAAATATCTATTTGTACTTATCGAAACCGAAATATTGGAAACAATATTTTCCACAGAATAGATACACGATACCAGCTGCGGTTTCTCGCTCTCTCATGTCCAACAGCGAGATGACACACAAACCTGCCTCTCCACTTTTTATTTGCTCCGGATGAATAGTGTTGGAGTTACAGGGCTCGAATTTCACTGCTTGTGAAAGTCCTGGAGATTTTGTGCTCACACCCAAAGTGCGTGCACATAAAGTAACCTCTGAGCACCAAATTTAGGTTTTTTGAGCTTAAACAGTCAAATACATACAAAATAATGTCAAAATGCTGGTCTTGGTGAGTATTCACTTAAATAGTCAGTTGTGTTTTAAGTGAAGGTAAACAGTTGAGAAAGAAAACGTGTGTGTCAGGTCTTAAAGTGACAGCAGCTTATTTGACCTGCTGCCAAAAAAAATATTATAATATTAAAAATATGTATATGGCAGTTTCCCCCATGGTCCAAGGAAACTGCCAATCCAGATGCACCAAAGGAGGCAGAGGATTTTCACATTTAGCTCCGAAGCTCTGGAATAGCCTTCCTGATATTGTCCGTTGCTCAGACTCTCTCTCTTAGTTTACAACTAGACTAAAGACGCATCTATTTAGCCAGGCATTCATATACATTTTTTAGCTTACAGTTACTGTAAATTCGGCCTCTAGTTCATAAACGCCAGAGGAGAACTGGCCCCCGACTGAGCCTGGGTTCTCCCAAGGTTTTTTTTCTCCATTGGGTCATCTGATGGAGTTTTAGGACACCATTAGGTCGCTTGATGGAGTTTTTCGGTTCCTTGCCACTGTTGCCTTTGGCTTGCTCAGTTGGGGATATTCAAATTAATTAACCAATCATACCATTGATCCGCTCTACCAAACTTGGATGTCTTTTTTCCAGTAATAAACAAACATTGTTAAGTTGTTTTGATTGATAATGTGAAGCAGCTTTGATACAATTTGTATTGTGAAAAGTCCTATATAAATATATTTGACTTGACTTGACTTGACTTGGTGTGTAAACATTTTGGCCAGTAAAAATGCTGAGCGGCTAGTAGCTTTGGGAAACCACTAGCTACAGTGGCTGGTGAGCATGATATAGTAAAACAGCTACAGATGTATTGGGAAAAAGCTGGATCATGTTTGCATTGTCTTCTGTCTCTGGCCATAATTCTAACCTTGAAATCAGGATTATGCATAAATTAATGTCATGCATGTGAAAATCAGCTGAGAATTGAATATATATTACTCTGTCTGTCATCTTGTTCCCTTTTAGGCTGACATGTTGGCAGCACAAAACTGTCGACCTTCCAGACCTACAAGCTTCGGTAGGTCCAGGTGAGTCTAACCCATGTGACAAGCCAAGATTGTGATATGCCAAAGAAAAGGGCCTTGAGGGGGATCTCAGAACATTTACTTCCTTTGTCTTAGTATCTCTGTTTCCTCCAACGCCAATATATGTGTCAAGCAGCGGGTCATTTTTTCTAGCTTGGCCGTCTCACCCCTCTGCTCGGCCCCACTCCCTGTGGTGGCAATCACCTTGCTGAGGGAACCCAAGTCAGTACAGTGGGTATTTTTTGCCAGCCCTTCGGCTTCAACCCGACATGCTGCAATCTTTCATGTGGACACCGCTGTGCCACATTCTTAAATAAAGGCAATGCATCACAGGAAGGAAAGGTGTCAGTTAAAGAGAGGGAGAGAATGGGGCTAATGACTCGAAAAGATCCGGGAAAAAAGAAGCATGTGAAAATGCTACAAGGTATTAAATTAATATAGGTATCAATATACACATAGGTAAACTTTAAAAAGTGATTAGTTGACTTACCTTAAAAAAGTGAGGAAATCAGTTGCCTTAAAAATATTAATTAAATAAAGTTTATCCGTGAATAAACTTCATGCATTTTTTACCTCTCAAATTCGACATGCATCTAATATTAAACCATTTGAAAAATTATAATAACAGTAAGAAGAAGAAATCCAAGTGTACAATGGGGATTTTGATTATCCATGAGCTTTTTATAATCTTGTTACGTTAATTGTAAGAAATCAGTGCCAAGATTGAGTCATTCTCAGAGTTGCCTTAATGCAGAGATCTTTAGCTCCAGTGATTCTACTTGATTTTGAACTATAAGGAGTCATGAAACATCTCAATATTACCAGTTTTCATGACGTGGTAAAGGAAAGAACTCTTCTAGCTGGCTGAGGGTGTTTTGTGAGGAGGTTGCACCTGTTCTAAAAGCTTATGCTCTGACCATCCATGCCAAAACAAAACCACAAAACGGACATAATATTCGGTCGCCAAACGTTGCAAACTTGGACACGCATGACAATGATGGAGCCCCGGCGAATGGGCTTACACGCCACATTTGGTAATTTGCACACCTACCTGCACTTCATAGCAGCACAATTACTGAGTGTCTCCGGGGCGGCTGGCCTCTCCCGTCCTCATTGGCAGGCTGATGTGCACCTCTCCGGCCCTGTCCAGCCGTGGCTGTGACGCCGTGAAATGGGCGTTAATTCTCTGCGCTATCTGTACCATACAGAGACTGTTTTAAAGCCTACATATGATTTTCACTCTCCCTGCTGCTACAATCATCCAAACGTGGAGAGAGAGAGAGAGAGAGAGAGAGAGAGAGAGAGAGAGAGGAGAGAGAGAGAGAGAGAGAGAGAGAGAGAGAGAGAGAGAGAGAGAGAGGAGAGAGAGAGAGAGAGAGAGAGAGAGAGAGAGAGAGAAATGAATGGGTAAAAATAAAAAACATCAAACAAACAGAGCAAAAAAAAAGGTTTTGCATGTGGTTGTTCCCATCAGTAGGGCTTAATGAGAATTTCACCTTCCAAGTTTGAAGGTAATGGAGGGGAAAAACAGAATTTATTTGTTAAAAATAATGAGTTGAGCTATGCAGTTAGGTATCTCTTGACTAATGGAAGGTATGGCCAGTATCAGCAGTGCTGTACTAACACAGTCTCATCCCAAGAAGTCATATACTGACGTCTTGGGACGTCTTTGACCATACGTCAATATCCGCCTTTTTAGGGTACCCTTAAACGTCGGTTATATGACGATCCTGGGACGTCATACAACTGACGCTTTACCTTTAACGTCAGTTAGGTGACGCGGTAGGTTTAGGGGTAGGTTTAGGTCTGGGGTAGAGTTAGGATCCGATAACGTCATCTAACCGACGTTTAAGGGTACCCTAAAAAGGCGGATATTGACGTATGGTCAAAAGACGTCCCAAGACGTCAGTATATGACTTCTTGGGATGAGACTGCGCTGGCTGTACATGGTCCTGAAATCAACTTACATTAATGAGGACGTGCAGCTCTAGAGCAGAGGTTTTCACTAGAAAGTGCCAGCTAGGTCATAATGGGGCATGTATGTGTATTCATTGTAAAATTAAGCACAGCATATGACATCAAAATAATTTTAAGGCTTTTGATGTCAGGGTCTAATGATTGCATAAAACCTTGTAATATGTTCGTATCCATGTTTTTAAATCACCAAGGTACGTACAGAACCATACATTGTGTGTGTGTGTGTGTGTGTGTGTGTGTGTGTGTGTGTGTGTGTGTGTGTGTGTGTGTGTGTGTGTGTGTGTGTGTGTGTGTGTGTGTGTGTGTGTGTGTGTGTGTGTGTGTGTGTGTGTGTGTGTGTGTGTGTGTGTGTGTGTGTGTGTGTGTGTGTGTGTGTGTGTGTGTACTGTTAGGATAGTCTCTATCTTATACCATTAACTAGTAGTATAAAAAATAAACACAATAAACCTTTAACAGGTTTCGATAACTGCTAAAGATTCATATTTTTCACTAGACTAGTTGCAGCTGAAAAGTTGGGGCGTCCATCAGAATTGTTGCGATTTTGAACCTCTCCTGTAGAGAAACTGTCCTGACCTTTCATTTCAGATATAAGTAATTCATTTTAGCTTTTGTTATTCATTGTTACGTCTCCTGATTAATTTCATTTGCTGTAAATTTCAAATGTTAATCCTGAAAAATGACCAACATCAAGCGCTTATCATTGCATTCAGTAGCATGCATAGCCGCGGATGGATACAAAGAGAGCTGCGTCTTCTCTTCCCTTTTACCCTGTCAACAGTAAATAGTCAGTCAGCTCATCTTTAGCGTCCCAGGAGTCAATGTAGAAGATGGAGAAGCTAACACACATTGCAATCCTGCATACATCCACAATGATATGATGAGCATTGGCACCTGTCGCAACAAGTTACTCTACTCTCAAAAGTGACCACCCCCCCATATGAACCAGGTCTTCATTTAAGTGTAAGCACCGTGACACTGCGGGGAAAGCGAAAAAAGAGCGCATACACATACTCTGTTCCTAACAGATGGGACGCTGTCTGTTCTACGAGGGCCCGCCGGCATGTTATAGTAAGTGCTCCCTTGTTACAGAGAGCATCGGCGCATATGCAGGGCCTGAAAGGCCATGTTAATATGTTAGAGAAAAGAAGCTCCATCACAAAGAGACAGTTGAGCCTGGTGCTCTCGTGAGATATTGTCGTGATAAACTTCAGTAGAATACAATAATACCCAGCGTTGAAGTATTAAACGGCTCTCCCTCCACATTTTTCTCCTTACCATCTGATGAGCACACATGCTTCTGTTTTTCGATCGCCTTAGACAAAACAAACAATAATAACGGAATAATCGTAATTTCCCCCGTTGAGGATTGAAATGAGTTGGTGGCTGAACTAAGGCTCCACACAGTCACGCTTTGTTGATTTGGAACACTCTTTGTTATGTGTGTGGTGAGACTGCATCAGGCTCTCTTCCCGCTGGCTTTGTCAAACAGAAGCGCTATGTTTCCCTCTGCTGGATGGGTTGGGAACGCCATCAGAATCCAATGGCATTCATGTGGCTGAGCTAAAGAGAGACCTCCAAGAAAATACATCACTCCTTTGTCAACATCCTCATCCACGCGTCTTGTTTGAGAAAAAGTCTTGAGAACGCTGAAAAATCCAATGCTGCAAAGTGATTCAAATGGATTGATTTTTTACCTCACAAACACAAGCATGCTTATGCACCTCTAAGCAAAGACACCGCTAGTGTACTTTCCTGAGCATCAGTGTATTATGAGGTTTATTTTATTGATAGGTGATATCCAAACATAGTAGGTAAGGCCAACAATATTTGACTGTGTATATTCATGATGGTATGACATCTAATGCAACAGTGTTCTTTCAGAAAACAAGTTCACTGGTAACTGACAAGATTAATAAATCAGAAAAACATTATTATTAGGATGACTGAACATTTTGTCTTTAATTCATAAGGTTCCTTGACATGGAAATGGATGAGATCCAAACACAGCAGATAAGTTCAAATTGACTGTCATGATATTATGAAATTAGTTTTCTCTAATATAACATTGCTCTTTAAACCTTCAAGGGATTCCTCAACGGCTCTCGAGAGATGACAGTTCGCATCAAGCATGCAAAATCAAGTTCACCAGCAGCTGAGAAGTATTAGTCAGAAATCCACTTTCATATTGGACTGTTTCTGTTTATTTAATCAAATTACCCAATGTGAACATAGTCTAGATTCAAACATAGAAGGCCAAGCCAACCAAACTAGACTGTCTATATTCATTATGTTATGAAATGTGGTTTCTCTAAAGCAACAATGCTCTTTCAAACTTAAGAAGGGATCTCCAATAGCCCTCAAGATTTTCAAGTTCACCATCAGCTAAGAAGCTGGAATTAATCAGACAAGCGTTGTTACTTAAATGACTTGTGTTTTTTAATTCATAGTTATCTAACATGTTTGAGATTTGAACATAGTAGCAAAGACTCTGGCTGTTCTTGTGATGTTCTCAAAACCGTTCTCCAAGCTTGTAAAAACGTCTAGAAAGGATTTCCCAATGGCGCACGCCCCTCGAGAGATTGCATTTCCCATGGAGCCTCCGGTGCTAAATCAAGTTCACCAGCAGTTGAGAAAACAATCGCTGTGAAGACAATCATTTCGGTCTTTACACTTCTCAATGTGACCATTTTGCTGTATGCCTTTCAAAAGCAAGAGAATTTATAGAGCTTGAGTGAGCCAGCTCTAGTTTTTAGTTTTATTTGATAGCATCTGATGGGTTGACATAGACTGAACAAGTGCATGAATGAACTTTAACCAGAACTCCATCAATCCTTGAGTCATCCGGTCCACTCCAGTGTGACTAGGAATCAATGGGAAAACCATTATTATTGGGTCGCCTTGACATTTATATCACCAATCCATACTTTTCTGACATGGGCACATGGACAGGTTTTGACTTTGACAGAATGATAATAATAGCCCAAACTTCTAGAGAAAACCGTTTCAACGGTGAAACACGGGTTTGTACACGTGCGCTCTTTCTTTCTGACTGTGTCCATGGGAAGTCCTTGTGATAGAGTGGGTTTGAGAAGTGTTTATTTGTGAACTTCTTAACCTTTGCTCTTTTAAAACAACACTCTCACCACAGCGGGTGGATCTCTCACTTTCCGGTCAAAGGGGGGTCCTGCTGGGCCGGTGTTGATGCCGGAGTGCTTTCGTAAGGGCAAGGCAAGCTAGGTCATACCCTTGATCCCTTGAAACTGCAGAGCCTGTGGGGAAACTCTTGCTAATGGCTTCAACTTGTGTGACAGAAAGGAAGATGACTCTTAAAACTGATCAAGGACCAAAAAGTAACTCTAGAAGACGTGACAACTGATCTCGGAGCTACAGAATAAGGGAGTCAATGCAACGCCAGGCAGTAAGTGTTTTTTACTAGTTTCAGCCTGACTCAGTTATCATTTTCACATTCTGCGCCACGTTGTTTAAATAGCAAATGCATTTGCACCCATTTGTGCACCCATGGGCGTGCTGGTCTGAAAACGAGGCGCATTGATGGCGCATTGTTATTTTGAGGCAACTGAAATAGACTGCGCTATTGACCAACAAAAACCTAGTCTAAAGTCAATGGCGTAATATTTTGTTGCTATTTAAGGCGAGACACAGGTTTTTTCTCACACTTCTAGTGACGATTTTCCACTTCTGTAGCACCTACATACACCAAACTTTAGAGTATTATTCCTAACTATATTGTGAAGGTTTGTTCAGAGGGATTTGTTGATATATCATTCTTGGCCTGATTTATTTGACATTTTATGCCTAAAAATAGGGCGGAAATCAATTTTTTAAGGCTATTGGCAGTATTTTCTGATTTACAGGGTAACAAAAGGAGATATTCATAATCCCCTCTGAAAATGTATTTTCATTGAATATATCAACAAAATGCAAAAATAATTTTGAACCTTGTTTTTTCAATGGTTAGATTCGTCACTTCAAAATAAATGCAAATTAGTGCATATTTAATAAGATATAGCTTGATTAGCATATCTAAACATAAAATTACAGAAAACTTGCAATACATTTTTTTCTCCTATGTATGCGAGTAATCAACTGGTAAAGTTTCATTGTGATATCTGTAAGTAAAAAATTTTATCCTATTCACCTTCAGTGTCTCGCCTTAAAGAGCGCTTAAGTAATATGCGTCTATAGCTGGGTCCACAACGCACGTACATTTTATCCCGTAGATGGATTTGTCGCGTAGATGGGTTTGTTGTTTAGGGGCAGACTTGGCTTAACAATGATCGAGGACCCTCGTGATGACGTGACAACTGATCTCAGAGTCATCTTGCAGTCCGTGGGTTTACAAATGGTAAAATGCACTTAATTCATCAGCATTAATATTTAAGACCATAACAAATATCCAGGAGAGGAAGATGGAGGCGCAGAGGCCATAATGGCATGATGAATTAAGATCCGTTTGTGTGCATATGTGTGAAATCTTAAACGGTAGGCTGTTAATCTCATGATTTTCTCACATCTTTTATGCGTGGTATGCATAAAACAGTATCTCACCTACCGTCAACAAATGAATTCTAATAATCCTTTGAAGGCTCAGCATCTCAGTGAGGGTTCTTGTTGGAACGGGGGAGAGGCATTAGTGTGAGATGAACAAGATAATAAGGGTGGAGGGTGCGAGGGAAGGGAACTGTGTGAAAGAGAGCGCAGGGCGCTAGCGGTTTCCCTTGTTATTTGCACTCTGATAAGCCTCACGATGCGCAGCAGCCAAGACTTTTATTCTCTCTCTTTCGCCTTTCTTCTCCTTTCCCCATCTCTTTCTATTACTCCCTTACTATCTCCATCTCTCTTTCAAGTAGTAAAGCAGCACTTTTCTGAGAATGTTCAATCAGAAAGAGGTGAGAAAGCAGGTGACTGTTGTAAGACGGTTTTGGGTTTAGTACATGGAGAGAGTCTATTAAAGTGCGTGATTGCAATCATCTGTGAGAATAGCCTTCTCACGTCTCAGTCTGAAATATTTCCCTCTTTGTTCCGGTGTTGAAAACCTGATATCAGTGAGTGTGCTCTTGAATGGCTGTATTTTCACAGATAGAACATGGATTGTTTTTTGTTTTGTTTTTATGTGCCCACTTGAAAGAAAGAAATAGGAAATCGCTAGTAAATTGAGAATATTAGCATTGCTACAAGCTGTAACCAAAATTACAGTCCAAGCTTTCAGTGCATTTAATGCTATTCAAAAGTTTGAGGCCAGTGAGATTGTTTGTTTTGTTTTTGAAGTCTCATATGTTCACTAAGACTGCATTTATTTGACCAAAAATAAAGTAAAATCTTTGATATTGTGAAATATTTTTACAATTTAAAGTAACATTTTGTCTATACAAATATATTTTAAAATGTAATTTATTCCTGTAATTTTCAGAATCATTACTCCAGTCCTCAGTGATCCTTCAGAAATCATTCTAATATGCTGATTTGCTGCTCAAGAAACATTTCTTTTTATTATCAATGATGAAAACAGTCTGCGTAATATTTTTGTGGAAGCCATGATACACTTTTCAGTGATACTGAAGATGAAAATCTTTTGTAACGTTATAAATAGGGTGACCACACTCCCGTTTTTCCCGGGACAGTCCCGTATTTTAAACTCTAATTTTAGTGTCCCGACTTATTATAAAATAATCATGTTTTGTCCCATATTTCATCGTTAATATATATATATTATTTTTTTTATATATTATAGTTTTCGTTTTCGAAAGGCTATGTAAATATGTATGTGAAATAATGTTGTAACAGTTGGTCGGTGTGATATTTGTCCCGCCCCTCCTCCACTGTGATTGGACGGCTGGGTAAAAAGTGACAGTGATGAGCGCTGCGTTTTACCCAAAGTTGAAAATTTTTCAACTCTCGGCGACCAGTAAAAACGCAGCGCGCTCAGCACTTCAGCGTGAAAAAAACGCTCAGCGCCTCGTTACGCTCATGGCGTTTAAAAAACACGGCGCTCCCATTGAAAACAATTGGAAATATACGCCAGCTGCGTGAAAAATGCTTTGGTGGAAACATGGCCTAAGGAAAGACCCTTATACTTGGAGCGGTTGGTATTTTCAATTAGCAATTTCAATTTGAAGGGTAATGGAAACGCGGCTGTTGTCTCTGTGTGGCCTTTAGTGGCCTCGTGGCTTCGGTTCTGTGTGGCCTATCGTGGCCTTATCTCGTTCCTGGTCTTATTGTCTTATTGTGAAAAATGATGACTTCAAGTAGTACTTTTTTTCTAAATAGTAACTTGTGCTTGTTCTGAAATGTGTTTCCGATTATGTCACTTAGGCTATTGAGTAATGTTAACCAAAAATAAATATTATCAATAAGTTATGACAACGTATGTTTTTACATTGAGCAATTTTCAAAAATAATTTATAAGTTCTAGAATATTCAACTCAGTTTTTAATTCAGTTTTGAAACGACTTAAACAACCAAGTTGAGTGTACTTAAATTTAAGGCAGCAACTGTAGCGTTATTTTTGCATACTCACGTCAGACTCTAATCTGGTATGTAATGCCCACTTTTTACTATCCAATCAATTACCAATCAATTAATTACTTACCGCCTGACCTTTTTTTCTTAATAGTAATAGTAGCACTATTGTGCCTTCATATAAACTTTCATAATGTCACTGCTAATGGGCGGAGCCTTTAATTTTGCGGTTCACCACTGGAGGATATCTGCTAATATTATAGCTGTAAATTCCTAGTAATAGCAGTAATGTCATTATAGTACTGGTTGTCATGGTAAAGCACAGGCTGTAATTGTTGTTTCACTGAATTTTACATCCATTAGTGCAGGTCAAGGGCCGTTTGTCCCCCAGCCCCTGAAGACTTCATCAGTGAGGCTTTGATGAAGCTGATGATGCATTAGCCAAATCTCATACGAGGATTTCAGCCCCTCCAGGAAGCTCCAGCTAATCCATATGAATTTCCATCTGTTCGTACTTTAGATCTGCCTGATTTGGTGTTTTTTTCCTGCAGGTGAGAGAGGCGAACGGAAGCGGAGAAAATAGCGCAGATTAAGTTGAGGTAATGGCACTCATGCACTGCCTTTGTGTGTGCACAGCATCTGCAATTTTTTCAGGACGCCATACAGGGCAAGTTAATTTTTCAGTGCACCAGGAATGGGAATAAGATCGAGGGAGTGGAATAAAAGAGAGGGGAGAGAGAAATGCTTTTTTCTCCCCCCTTTAGATACTCATTTCAGCATCTGATTGGTTTCAGCCAATCAGCTGGAGTCGATGTGGCCTGGTAATGAGGTGTGCTGAGCGAATGAGCTGTGGTGGCGTGAGATGCTTATGCCTGTGCTGAACGAGAACTGATAGCCCACCCCTCCCTCCTCGCTTTCCTCCTCCCGCTACCCATTCTGCACGTGTGTACGTATGGCCTATTTTTATGTGTTCAGCTGCTCAATATTCCTTTCTCATAAAGAGCTGAATGGATAGCTGAAGACCGAATTAGATTAGGACTCAGCATTAGGAATGAATACGGCGGTGATACTTAACTTTGGAAAGGTCGTGGGCCGCAAAGCAGGATGTTTTTAGTTCATTTTTAAAACGATTTTTGTATTGAAAATTCGACAGATTGTTTCTTTGTTGCATAGTAATTCCTAGTTTTGAAAATACAAATGAAAGATACTTTTTAATCATTATTATTATTATTATTATTTGTTGTATTTTACACATCAAACTCTAACTGCGTGCTAATGTGCTAATATACTGTAAACTAAATTAATGCACAATGTACCTAAAATTCTGGTAGGGCACATTAAATTCTATACAAATGGTAATTAATGTCAAAATCATTCATAAAATTGTATGTTATTGTTATTCTCATGTAATTTAGAATTTGAATTCTATATTAATGTGCATGAAATACTATATTAACACATACATTTACATGAAATTATAATAATAGTTCACACTGCATTATAAATGCATGTACTTTAATTGCATATCGATGAATTGCATTGAAACAGATTTTAATGTGCATTTTAATGGACATCCATGTGCAGTTATTTATTGTCAAAATAGAATTTGCATTAATATAAAATGTGTGATTTTTATTTGAATTATGTGAACACAGCTTAATTACGCATGAAGTTTATTTACTTAATTGAAAATGAAACTTAATTTCAATGTGTTCACTTAACTTAATTTTTTCAGTTACGCATGAAGTTTATTTACTTAACAATATAAGGCAACGGGTTTCCTCACTTTTTTAAGTTGTCAAATGATAATTTTACAGTGTACACCAGAGTCTCTACTAGTCTACACAGTTCTACCATTATCTGGTATACAGTCGTACTGTACCCTTCAGTCTTGTTCTTATTAACTCGGTTAGACGACATGTTTGTTACTATTGCAGTTGTGGTTGTCACGAAACAGTTGTTAGTTTCAAACCTGCCTGTTTCTGTATGTACCACAAGTGAGAGATTATTGACTATGCAGGTCAGCAGTAATTGATTTTTTTTAGACAGGAAATGAATCCAAACAAGCATTGTTGAAACGCATTGTTGGGGTTTAAAGGATTGACGCCAGTCTTGACCAGGGCACAGGAGTCCGTCTATTGCACGATCTCTGGATTTCAAAGGTGAGGTGTTGAATTTTTCACACACGGCCCCCAAAAAACATCTCATTATGTGGAAGATGCTGTGGATGGGCGCTTTGATGTGGCGGATAACTAGTCAGAGTCTGCCAGCCCTTCTGCCTCAGTGTGCCATCCATTTTCTTTTAACTGAGAAGCTAGTTTCAAAAGCTCTCCAAGAAACCAGAGATCTGCAGGCTGAGAGGTTGTTTTGCTCCTCAAAATATGCGTGTTGGTCTGGAAGAAGTCGACTTGGGACTCCACACAGATGGCATTGACCACAGGGACCGGATAAAAGAGCCAGATTAGGAATGGCTGCAGAGACCCTGCTGGGATACTGGCTAGAGCTTTCCATCTCTCTCTCTAGCTGTCTGTTTTTTCTGTCTTGTTTAGGTTGGTGTGTTTAGAGAGGCTCCAGTTTCCCACTCCCTCTCTCAAGCCCATTTACTGCCATTTTACAGCTCATTTGGGTCCAAGTGAGCAGCATGCCAGCACCTACTCTCCAGCTCTCGGTGACCCAGTTTCGGCTCAGGCGGGCCAATGGAATCAGACCCTCAAAAGAAGGGCAGAATCATCTGACCATGTCTGTTTTTTAAGGTTACATACTTGTGCCAAACTGCATCAAGATGTGTGGGCAATCTCTTGTTCACATACGTAATCTCATTGGCCCAGAGGAAGGTATTGGTCACAATGTGATGTGACTAAACAGCATGCAGGAAAGTATTAAATATTCACTATTTTCCAATGCCAGTTTCCTGGAAAAAGTTCAGATCCCTGAAAGAATTGTTCAATATCCAGACTATTAAAAAATCAGCCCTAGTTTCTGAATCAAATGTCATGTTATTGCAACATGTTGTGGATTGCAATATCGTAATATTTTAGTGTGAAGGAATATTAAGCCAAAAATTCAGATTGGAAGAGATTCGGTTGGAACAGGCTTTTTAGAAAGACTTTGCTGGAAGGAATACCACCCCAAGTTAAACATGCAAGCTTGCTTGGGTTTAACAAGTGGGTGTTTCTTGAACTTCAAGCACTTTTGTATCCCATGAGTTTTATTTTTGTTAATACAAACAGATTTAACCTTTTTCCCTTATTTAACCTTAAAAATATATAATATTTTTTATTTATTTTATGTATTGTATTGTCCTAGGCCTTATCCTAAATATGAAAATCCCAAATTAAATATAAATAACTAAATTTTTAAAACTATGATAAACAAAACAGAGTGAAATACATATATACTACATTACAACCATCTCTTGGTTGATTTTTATGACACTATTCATTTCTGCCCCGTATTTCCAAATAGGCAACAGTGTCATTAAAGAGCTTGAGATGAAATCTGCAACGTTACGTATGAAGATGATAAAGACAAACAATTTTTTTTTATCTGACATTTCCAGTCAAGCTGTAATTGTGAAATTAGTGCAAAAAGTTTGAAAATACTGTTTAATTAGATGAATGCAATGAAATTAGATATAGCAAGACGATTGTTTTACTCCCAAAATGTTTAAAATGTAATTTCCTCCAAAGAATGTAATCAAACACCTGTGATCCTTTGACAAATTGCTTGTGATGTCCCCTCATTTTAATCGCTCGGATAAAAGCATCAGATAAATGAATGCATTTAAATGAGTGTTCTTCCAGAAAAAAAAAATCTCATTCCTGATCTCTTCTTCTATCTTTTTCTCCATCCCTTTCCCTCTCTCTCTCCCTCCTGCTCCCTATTTATAGATCTGTCCACTTGTTTATAGATCTGTTTCTGTGTGTCCACTGCCTGAGATCTTTCATCAAAGCTGGGGCCGATATTACCGTTGTCTCTCTTTCCAGCTTGCCTCCCTCCCGTTCCCTGAGCCTCGGCACACTCCTCACAGGCTGATTTAAGAGGGAGCATTACAGTGCAGGGGATGAAATTATTTCATTCCTCTCCTCTACTGCTCTCTTCCCGCTCTTGATGGGGTCCCCTGCTGCTTCAGAGGCACGTGGGTAGAGACGTGTCCTGCGTAAGAAGCAGCTCGCTTCTAACATGCGTTTGACCCTTCGTTCCTGCGGCAGAGCGAGCGGCTGCTTTCAGCATCAAATGATTAGTGATCTGGGGCCCTAGAGGCGTGGAACTGAGCTCGGTATACGCTCAATTTTCTGCCATCAGTGAACAGTTAATGTTAGCCTGAGTAACGCACACAATGGGACTAGGCAACCTCATATTCTCAGGGTGGGCATTTTAACAGGCGACTTTGATGCAGAAACCGGATTACATTATCAAAACTGGCCCCAAGAGTTTGTCAGAACTGATTTTTTTATTGGTAAAACAAAAATGATGTTGCGTTGGCTTATTATGTTCCTTAATTGAATTGAGAAGACAGTTATGCACAAACATTTTCATAGAGAACGTATGTTTGCATTCTAAATGACTAAAATTTTGGATCAACTCAAAAAATCTCCTGGATGCCGTAGAAACATGTAATATGTTAAGATGAAATGTTTTATATCATTAAGTCCCCCTGGAGTCAATCATTTTATCTATTAAAACTCATATTTGATCACCAAAATGACTTAATTAATGACTTAATTCTTCATGCCTTAAAATAGCTTGAAAATAACTCTACACCCTTGCCACTCACCAGAGGCATGTTTCAATAAGGAATTAAATTAAAATTCACTGAATTAAAACTTGAACTCTGAGTTGACTTACCCTGAGATGGGAAACTCTTAGTTTTCGGTTTCAGAACAGCTGAATTGAGCTAGTTCAATCAACTCTGAGTAGGTTGACTCTGAGTTAAGCACGTGCACCACGACTGTGAAAAGCCATGATCAATGGAGCTCCGAAATTACGATTCACCATGGCAACAGCACCCGACAGAAAGACGTCCACATACTTCTGAGTCAATAATTCTTATTCACTGTTATATTATCAGGTGAAAACTGACAGAAAGGTAAGTTATTGAACTCATTTTCATGGTATCCCACAGGCAAAAAAAAAAAAAAAAAACTGGTATCAACTAAAAATGAACAATAAATTCATAATTCAATCAGTTAAATCTTTAAGCATAAAAGGCTCATGGCATTTTTTTAATTAGGCTAATGAAATTAACATTTGACTTCTACTGGGCCAACAGCAAGAAGGCATAAACTGGACCTGCACCGTCACTGATAGATGAAGAGGAAATACACAATATTGGAAGAATATTAAAATCCAACAGGAAAAAGAACAACTGTTGCTTTTGTATTTGTAGGAAATAAGGATGACCAAATGAATTGTGAATAATTAGTGTGTTTTTAACAGCTGTGGTGGTTACGGCATATATGTCAGACTATCCTTCCATAACATACAGTTATGTGTTTCAATTTCTGAAGGTGCGATGATGGGAATATGTCATCAATGCATCCAACCACATTGGAAATCCTAAAGGAAAATTTAATTATTAGGTTACTTTCAGAGGTCACAGCAAGATGTTATCAAATGTTCTCAAATATCAGATTAGCCTCATTAAAACTGATTTCTCCTTCGCTGTCCTGCAATCCTGTGAAACTCCTCTTTGATGGATCTCATAAGTTTGTGTCCAGGAAACAACACAGAAACTCACAGAAAGAGCGTGAGAGCGAGGCACATTTTGCTTGTTTGACATACCTCCCGTTCTGAAACGGAAAACCCAGAGTTTGCCTCATTTCAGGGTTAACATACTCAGAGTTTTCACTTATCCTCCTCTATGAAACAGGCCCCATCTCAGAGATCAACTCGTTGACGATCACACGTTGTCGTGATTGGTTACAAGGTAGTTTCTAGCAACACCAGCCATTTCAAACCGCGTTTTTGAGGAGCAGTTTAAGGAGAAAATACTCAGCAATGATGTTGACATGAATTTTGCACATGGTTTGTCTTAAAGCTGCAGTCCGTAGCATTTTCCCGTTTTGTCGCCATCTCTGTTCGAAATCTGTAACTGCAGTGATACGCGGAATTATCATCTTTACGTGGGTTGTAAATCGGCATGAAACAGCGCGGATGAACACAGTGTTTTGAGGCGAGTGCTGCTGTCAATCACCGCACTGTGTGGATACTGTCATTCAGAATCACAGATTCACTTTTTGAAAGCTTGACCAACATAAGAATTTTCACCGGAAAATGTCTTCTGAACAAGTAAGTAACATCCATTTTTGTTCTGATCAACTAAGGGGGGGAAAGCATTTGACATGACAAGCGATCGTTAGATTTAATCAGCGCGATTTACAGCAACCGTGCAAATCAAAGCCTACTTTGTTCTCAAATTGTTCATGTTAACAACATCAGCATTGCGTGACTAACATTATTTAATGTGTTTTATGATTACCTGTGTAGTTCAGAAATCATATTCTCCATAATAGCTAAACGAGAAAGGCACAACAAAGGAAACTCCATAACTGTGTGAATTAAGAAAACGTACGGTTACACGATTGAACTATTGAAATGTCTTACTTTTTCAGCAGAAAAAAGCCGTCTCTTCTCCCGTTTCGAACCCCTTCGGGAGTTCACACACCTTTCAAAAGCCCACCGATGTGTATCCTTGTGTTCGCATGAGACGGTTCCTTTCTCTTTTCAACTTAAATCCGAAGTCTTTTGGGTTTTATAACTGGTTAATCTCCAGTTGACACTGATGATTGTTGTTTAGCCGCAGTATAGCCGGCTAGCCGAAACTCCTTCTTTATGTGTACGGATGTGACGTAATGACGCAAAGACATGCTCGAATTTCCAGCGAAAACCCACCAGTACCACTGGAATTAAAATCATTATTACAAGCTAACCTTTTTGAATCTAGCTATGGCAAGCAGATAGTTTTGAACACTGGCTGAAGATGTGTTTTTTTAAATAATAAATTTGGATTATTTTTAACTTAAAAATGTTACGGACAGCAGCTTTAAAGTATACTAAAAACACCACATAGACATGTAAACAACATTTAAAACTTGATTTTCACCACAGGGGGACTTTAACTGAAACTTAAAGGCCCCTGAAATCAAAATTGAAGTTTTTTAAGCTTTTAGTATGAATATGTTAGCCTTAAGGTAATGAATAAGCTGGTGTGTTACAAACAATTACAAAATTCCCATTTAGGAGATCTAAGCATTCAAATCTTACAGTCTAAAATGGAAGTGAGACACACCAGCTAACACACCAGTTTATTCATTACCTTAAGGCTAACATATTCATATAAAAGCTAAAAAACTAGATTTTGATTTCAGGGGGCCTTTAAATAAAACAAACACTAACTGGAATAAAATGTTTTTTTTCTCATTTTCATTTAGTTTGACATGATGTACTAAAATAGCTAAAACTTAAACTGAAATAAAAACATTTGAAATAAAAATGTATAAAAATATAGGCATTTAAAAAAAAGTACTAAATCATTAACTAAAATGAAAATGGAAAATTATTATAAACACAATTTTTCAATTATATTCAATAGCCTAAATATGATTTTTATTTATAATAAACAATACTAAGATTCGACATCAGTAGCCTAACGTATTTAGTAGATTCAATCCGACCGGATCATTTGAATCATGGAGTTAGAATCTGATTTTCAATATTTACTATATATATATATAAATATATAAATATATATATATATATATATATATATATATATATATATATATATATATATATATATATATATATATATATATATATATATATATATATATGATATCAATACTAAAAAGAAGGTCCGAACAAGTTTATGTGCATATTCCTGTTTTGAATCCACCGGAAATTTCGCGTGAGAATGTTTTTTGTATGCAATTCTTTCTAATTCGTAATTGGCTTAGCTAAAGTTTTATGTATGCTTAATGTACTAAAACAGCAACCAGTGAAAAACAATTTCTCTCACAATTCTCTTGTCATTAACTCTCTCACTGCTAAGGACAGCACCATCCAAATTGAAAGAGAATATGTATATTACGTTACCCGTTTTTCAAATTAAGAATTTTAGAATGTCCGTGATAGTATTGAATATTATGATTGAAAAGCTTCTTCGTCATAGTTCTCAAATCTCATTGTAATATTATGTCTCTTATGTAATATTATGGGTAAAACGTTCTTTTACCCATTATTGGCATTTTGTACTATTTCTTCATGTGTGTTTCACAACGTGAGGGTGAGCAGGCCAAAAAGGTGAACTGTCCCTCAAGTCTTGGGTTCAACACTTCTATTCGAAACCTAGAGAATAGTAGAGTAGGTCCATTTCATTATACATGAAGGGAACGAGCAGTGGGACAGAAATTTGATTTCTAAAAAGTAATGTCTTGTACCACAGTTCCATGTCTTTCAATCTATCAACCTCTCATTCCTCGTTAAATACTTGTAAATGTTTGAATAGTGTGAAGGGGCTCTCTGCTGGGCTAGAGCTTGTTCTCTCGCTGTCCTGCTCGTATCCTCTGAGAAAACTCCCACTGCCATTTGTGTCTCCCTTTCTCAATACACCCTCTGCTCTCTCTTAATATCTATCTCTTACACACACAAATAGACGTTCCTCATGGCTGACTCCATCATTATTCTGTGGAAGGCCTGTATTAAAGATGCATTTACACGTTCGCAACTCAAATCGGACCTCAGCAACAGCTGCTGAATTATGGAGACCACCAATGAAGGTGTTTCTGATTCACACACTTCTCTGTGCTTTTCTTTCAGGCAGGACCGAAGTCGCTCTTCAAAGTGCAGTGATAAAACAACGACATAATTGTATGATATTATGATAATTTTACATCACTGCACCATCCCCACCACTTCTGATCATCACACTCTCACCTCCTCATTTTATAGGTCGAGATGCGCCTTTGCACGGTATCTGTGTATATTTAATGGTTGCAAAATGGGTGTCATTTGTCGCGTATTAATAATGTAGTGTGATAGGTTGACTTGAGTAACCTTTCAAGTAATCTTTCTGCCCCAATTTCCACTCTTTTTCTCTGACGAACTTGCCGCCCAGTCTAAAATGACACATCACACTAAGCAATAATGACCCTTATTTTGGCTTTTTGGCTGTTTAGGGAAATTGCCCCTATCCTGATCGATTCCCCAGCTGCATGATTATTGCAGGGTCAGATGCAGTGTGCATGTATGTGTGTGAATTTCGAAAAGAAAATGACAAAGATATCTTGTAAGATGTTCTCGACCGACCGATAATGAGATGAAATGGAGAAAAACATCGTGATTTTACGCATCTCAAACTGCTCAGGTTTGCAGTTTAAGGGCTGGTTCACACCAAGGACAATAACTCATTTTAAAAACTACTAAAAGAGTCCACACCACAACTATAACGATAACGACACAGAAACGGTATCGCTGAAATCACTTTCGCAACGATTTTCTCCTGCTGATGATTGATGACAACCAACAGCCTATCAGAATCAATCCTGCTTTAAAGAGATTGAACATAGCTACATACAACAAAACTGCATGCATGCTTATAATAAATAGAATAATATTGTGTGTTGGTGTGGACACAAATATAGTTATTGGGCATAAAGACTGCAATCGAAATTTGTATTATTCTGACAACGGCTGTCAAAAAAGGCAAAAGAAAATTATTTACAGTTATACAATTTTTACATACATTTACATTTAGCAATCTTAAACCACCATTAATAATCTAAATATAAGTTACAATAAACAAGACTACAATTCTTCATTAATAGGCTAAATTAGTCTTAATGCGCACTTGCAAGCTTTGAGTTCCCGCTTCGTCGCTCGTTCAGACATGAAAAATTCATGTTTTAATTCAACTGGAGACTCGAGAACAGATTACACAACAACGATGCACTAAAAACGAAAAATTTCTTCTTTGTAGTTGTCATTTTGTAAAAGAAACAGTATGTGCTTATAGCACATTATATGCATGTGCATGACGTTCACTGTGTTCACAAATTTGCTTTTTTTACGAACAGGCTTTTGAAACCCGTTTTCAAAAGTTTGCATTTTCAGGCCCCCAAAATGTCATTGTTGTGTAAATGAATGGCCAAAACACAGATTTTCTTTTTTTAATTTTTAGTTGAAATTGAATGCAATTGATGAATACAATTTACGAATGATTCATTCTGTCAACAGATTCAGAAGAATTGAGTTTAAAAGAATGATTCGCTCACCAATTGGACATTGCTATGGTGTCTCGGCTTGGACTTTGATCTCAGTTCAACATAATATTGTTGTTTTTGTATGTAGTGAAGATGGTGCTACCTGATTAGAGAAGAAAATGGCTGCTGTCTTCCCTTTGCCAAATAGGTAGGAAAACTTCAACACCTATAATGCAATGAGTATGTTGCCGTCTAAAGCCAAGTTCACACTACATGATTTTAAGCTTTTCAATCTATTGCCATTGCGGACACTATTCATTCCGGTGAAATCACAAAATAAAATGCACACAAACGTGTGTCCTATATACGTGTGTGTTTGATATAGACTGTAACCACTGATGAACATATTCGGTTTTGATGAGAGAAAAAAAATATGCTAGTGGTGGATTCGAACCTGTAACCTCTGACACGCTTGGCAATTGATCCAACCACTAGACCACAGGAGAACTCAAACAAAACTTGCAGATCAATAATTTCACTAAATCATTACACACTAAGCAGTTATTTAAAAAGTTTACACGAGCGTATATAGGCCTACACGAACGTTGTGAGTTAATATTTACTATAGTCTGAAAATGCATTTGAGCTCTATGATCAGAAAAGGAATTATAAAACACTAAATTTACTCCGAACTTGTATCCTCGGGGTCAATCCGTTCTTCAAAATGCAACCGTTCGTCTGAGTTTCAAATTCCACTGAGGAAAAGGTTAATTATTCCCAGCTGTCCATAATCCTCTGAAGGAGTAACGTTAGCGTGCTTCCATCCCTAAAACGCGATGAACTATCAGTGAATCTCTGATGAAGAATCTTCATGTTGTTATGCAGTGATCGGGGGCGTGCCGCGTGTGGGATGCATATCGCCTATTTACCATGTCAAAAGCGCTGGGGGTGTGGCGGGCTCACCTAATTATCTATAATGAAGGGAGAGCGAAAAAACTGTAACTCTCCTTGGTTTCAAACGGATTACATAAACTGGAAATATTAAAAAAAAAAAAAAAATTACTTCATTTGAAAGAAGAGAATCTCAGCTTCATAAAGAGACATCTCTTGTATCTCTGTGACAAGTATTGACAGAGTTAAAGTGAATGTTTCGGACGCGTTTCAGAACGGACCTCAAAGACAGAGAGAAGGGAAAACGCGCATCATGTTTATTTTTCTTTGTTTGACGAAAAGCACAACACTTTGTTTTTATTGTGAGTATCCACAAAAAAAATACACACTTAACAGGATCTAATGATGTACAACACTTATATTTAAGATCAAAATTAACAGAGTAATTTGATTCTCTTTTGCACTGATAAGGAAAAAATCCAGCAAAACGCGGGCATGCGGTTTTCGACCCCTAAGGGTTAAGCCCGATTTGCAAATCGTTGAGCTCGCCGACAGGTCAGGGTGTTATCGCGTGCAAATCGCGGGGGATTAGCGGACGATGAACGCTCGCCAATCTGTTAGTATGAAAGAGCCAACAACGCATCAAAGACGCTCGCAGACGCCTCGCAGACGCGTCGCCGAGCCCAGAAAAATATCTAGCGTGCTAGATATCCAGAGCTGTCGCGCGACTCAATCTCAGTGATGTCATGAGCTACAGCCAATCAGAGCAAGGCATGGGTTGAGGTCACCGCAAATACCATGGTAAATACCGGTAAATACGCGAAATGCGCGATTTTCAAACAAACACGACCAAGACGAGTTTACAGAAAGATGAGCAACATGTCGTCAAGAAAGCAATGGACTCAACAGCAAATTTTAGGAGCAAAGTTTAATCGAACTGTGGCAGGAGCATGCATGCCTTTATGATGTTGGACATGAGATGTGAGAAAGAGAAAAGGTGGACGGAAATTACAAACGCCCTCAAACACCCAGGTAAGCAAAATGTTATAGGTTGAAATGTACATTAAATCATACTGTAATTCTGTTTATTGTCATTCCCGGTTCGTTTTATCACGTGATTTTTCGTGACAAAACGTGGTTTGTAGAATCGTTGGGTGATAGAGTTGTTGTCAACTCCTGTAGTGCGTTACCTCCTGTTGTGGATCAATCACGTTGTGTCGTGTGGTGTGAACAGCTCAACAACTTGAACACTCCTGATTTCACAGAGAGCAAGTCATGTAGTGTGAACTGCACAGTTCAGCCCAACGTTTTAAAATCATGTAGCGTGAACAAGGCTTAATGCCACTCCCACCGGTCTGCTATGGATATGATTGACCGGAGTCAAATACAGCCTTGGTTTAGTAGGAATTAGGAAATACTTCTTAGCAAACTTTGTCATAATGGTCTCGACTTGTAATGTTCCCAGGTGCAAGATTTTAAAGAGTAAACTTTAAGCGGGAGTGAGCTTACTTTTGATTTCCAATGAAGGTTCCAGCACGTTGTATGCAGTGGCTAATGGCAAGACTCGTAAATATAGAGAGAATGCCACAACCGGAAAACTGTAAAACCTCTGAGTTTGGAGTCAACACTTCCAACTGGATAACCACAAACACAGTGTGTTAAGCCAAATGAAGGGGAAAATCTGAAAGAAACTGCCATTCTGTCAGTTCCGCCTGAAGCTAAACACGGTTGCATACGTGTAAGAAAGCTGTTGCCATAGTGTTCTATTTTTACCAAACCATAATGCTATTTAAAGAGTAGACAAAGTACGATATGTAATGTTGTACTGTTTTGTTAATAACCCTCTTCGGATGCTGTCCTTGAATGGCTTTAAAGGGATGGTTCATATTTTTTTATTATTTACTCACCCTCAAGTTGTTCCAAACCTGAATGAGTTTCTTTCTTCTGCTGAACACAAAAGAAGATATTTTAAAGAAGTTGATGACACCCATTGACTTCCATAGTATTTTTCTTCAATGGAAATCAATGGCTACCGTCAACTGTTTGATTAAACCAACAATCTTTAAAATATCTTCCTTTGAGTTCAGCAGAAGAAAGAAACTCATTCAGGTTTAGAAATACTTGAGGGTGAGTAAATGATGACAACATTACATTCGGGTGAACTATCCCTTTGTTTTCATCTTGTATTTTTCTATTTTCAGTATTTTTCTAAGCTCATTGTCATTTATTTCTTGTTTTATGCACAAAATCACACTGAGATGGGTTAGATTTATTTAATTTGGAAAACCATGCACAGATGAATCACAGTATAACATGAACATGTATGTATAATGTAATTGAGGTCTGTTTACTTTTAAATTGACTGAAGCAGTTGAAAGCCGAGGAACAGAGATGACGACAGATAGGTGACAGACGGTTTCAGCCACTTCTGTCTCTGCATGTGTGTGTGTGTTTTCTAATGGGTTGTCGTGGGACTACTTGATGACAGTTGCGAGTTGAAGGTGACCACAGCAGTAGAGTCATATAGTCACTGCCACCATGGACCTAATTAGAACCTTCCACACACTCCCGGACCGGTGAGAGCGAACCGCCACACGCCTCGACCAACAAGACGGACCCGTCCTGAGACGTTCCCCATGTCCAAATACAATGTCAGATACAAATGTCTGTACAAAAAGTCTGCGGTCGCCTTCTTGTTATGGTGAGTACATGATTGTGTATGTGTTTTCTCCAAGGTACTGAGATCAAATGGCCTTTTCTTGCAGTTGTCAGTGGCTCAGTGTGTGCTGTGAGTTTTCTTTAAATAACAAGAGGAAGAAACCACTCGAGGATACACTGTCAACCACAGGGGAGGCTCTGGGTGAGAGGTGAACGCATCCAGAGTGTGAATGTGTGTGTGGCTCAAGTAAACAACACAATGGAAGGAATCTCCCAAGGACACAGACTTAAAAATAGAAATGAATTGTTAATTAAACAGCACAACATCACAGGTTGCTAATGCTATATTTGTGAGAAGTATATACTGTGCGCATTTAATCTTTCTAATCACAATGTTAAAGGAATAGTTCATCCAAAAAGAAAAATTCTGTCATTAATTACTCGCCCTCATGTCTTTCCATTTCCATCTTCAGAGCACAAATGAAGATCTTTTTGATAAAATCGGATCCAGTTCTGTACTTTCCATTGACAGCTACAGAACTACCACTTTGACGCTTCAAAAATAAAGAGATTGTAAGACGAATCCATATGGTTTAGTCCAAATTTTCTGAAGAGACACGATCGCTTTATGTGATGAACAGATTGAATTAAAGGGATACTCCACTTTTTTTGGAAATAGGCTCATTTTACAACTCCCCCAGAGTTAAACAGGTTTCGGGGCTGTTTATTTTTTGTATATTTTTTTCCTACTATGGAAGTCAATGAGACCAGAAACTGTCTGCTTACTGATATTCTTCTAAATATCAGAAAATCGGCTGAATGGATTCAAAAATGGTAAAACTCAACTGTTTAACTCTGGGGGAGTTGTAAAATGAGCCTATTTCCAAAAAAAGTTTCCAAAAAAAAGTGGAGTATCCCTTCATTTTGGCCTATTTCCAAAAAAAGTGGAGTATCCCTTTAAGGCTTTTATTCACATATAAACATTGTTCAGCAAATATAAACAGAAGCGAAATCGTACTTGCTTGACGCCGAGAACAACCCTCATTGGTTCTTGCTGAAGTTCAAATCGAATTTCAAACCTGAACCAAACATATTTTTATTCAAAGATCAACAGTCTGTCATTAGTCTTTAGTCTGCCACAAAAAAAGCGGCGTGTTTGGGTTCCGGTACACCAGCCATGTCAACGAAACGAATGAATGAAAATTAGCTTATCAATGCACATCTAAATTTGTAGAACTTCAGAAAAAGAAACAAAAAAAGATGGACGACTCAACCTCCACGGACAGTTTTTAATATTTTATCAGACAATAACCACTCAATATTTTTTCAGGACGTCTGGTCACCCTAGTGTAGATGGACACCAATTTTAAGTAATGTTTAGAGCATAAGTAGTGACTTGGTTTAAAATAATTTATATATCAGGTTTGGTTTAGAATCCAAGTGTCATTGCATGTTAAACAAAAACCGTATAAGCTTACACTTGTGTTAAACTATAAGTAACTAGGACAGCCACTGACTCCCACTTGGTTGTTTTGTGCTTGTTTTTCCAACCAAAAATTCAGATGCGGTGCAAATAGGCACTATTTGATTAATGGATGTTACACAGTAATGTCAATAAGTCCCAGTAGAGTTGCAGGAACAGATACAGGAAGATAAAACACACACTGACATAATACCAAACATGTCCTGATTCCTAATCACAGACTCTCTTATTAGATGCATAACTCCCAGCCTGCATCAATCACAATGTTTACAGTGATGCTCATCCTTTTGTGCTCGTATAATGATCATTTATTTAGCCGTCCATCTGTGCTTGTTATAGGGGTGATGAGGAGGTGGGGGGTGTTTTAAATGAAAGCCAAGCAGCTAATGTAATTGAAATGAATCTGAAGTGCAGGTATATTGTGGAGCTTCACACTTTACGTTCATCATGACCGCAACTAGGCTTGGTTTATAATAAAGGCAGCAAAGATGGGCTCAGATTTACGGTGTTGTGCACGAGGAATGCAGTCAGACGAGGCCTGCAATGTCATTTTGAAGGTCGTAAACAATGTTGCAGCCCTCCGTGCTAATTTTATTGATAGCTTGCTTGTGCAGGAGTGAGAGAGAGTGTGTTTGCAGTTCTGTTCAGGCGTGTGTGTGTGCGTGTGTTTGATTACAGAGTTGCATGATTCTGTCAAACTGCCCTGAGACACAAAGGTTTTGAATCCAAATGCAGTATTTATTGAACAGGGTAATCGAAAGACGTAATCCAAAGTATAGATAGGGTCAAGCACTGGCAGGCAGTCCATACAACAATGCATTATACATAAAGGCTTTAAGTAAAGTGTTACCAAAACTTTACTTTGTCTTAAAATGTTCAGAATCCTGTGTGTTTTAAATCTGATTTTGCATCCTTAGATTTTCAATGCAGACTCTGACTTTTGTGCCCCAACTTTAGGCTAAATGTTTACGTGTGTGTTTACATGAATGCACATCTCCTTGTACGTCTTCGAGTGTTTCTACCTGATCAGAGGCTTCGTAATCTATTTTCTGTCCCCCCGGCTCCCTCTCCATCCTGCTCTAAAACTCTTCTTTCATTTAAAGCTTAATCTCACAAAGCTCCACCGAGCACATATTCTTCATTTGATTACCAGGGGCCACCGAGAGAGATGGGCGCCGCAGATAGCACCATTGCCACGGTGATAACATCATCTCTATGATGATACAACCATCTCCACGGCAACCCGATCAAGTACCGCGGTGGTTGGTAGGTGTCGGTTAAAAAGGCTGTAGGTACCATTAAATCGTCTGTGGTAAAGCATAACACTAAAACATGTCATCAAATGCTGAATTCTGGCTCAGTGTGCGCTGTTAGATTACACGGCCGATATCAGAGATGTTTGCATATGCAAATGCATTCCGCCACAGAGAGATGAGGGGAAAAAGGAGCCTTTTATTCCAGTCTCTTGGGTCAATTTCCTGGAACATTAGGGCATCTGGAATCGCTCGCTTTTTTGTTTCCTCATTTTTCTTGTTTATTAAAATTCTATCACATAAATGACATTTTAAAATATATTACAATTTAAATTGAAATAATACTTGACAACATTACTGTTTTTACTGTATTTTTGATCAAATGAGTGCGAGCATAAGAGACTTCTTTGAAAAACATTTTAAAATCGTACTGACCCCATACAGTGGTGAACACTAGAAATGTTATACAAAAAAAAAATATCCTGAGAAATATTTAGTTGAGTACACCGTGTGACAACTTGCCCCGATCTTCCCTACTGCTGGAACAAGTGTTTTAAGATTAATGCATCAATAAAATCAACACATTTGAAAGTTTGTTCTTTTTCTTACCCAATTTGCTAATATTAGATGTTGACTGTCAAAAATTTCCTCGAAAAAGGGAAGCTAACACGGTTCTTTCCAGCTGTACTACGCTAACACCACATTGTTGTATTATGTTAGTCGTATGCGCTTTCTAAACACAGAGCCATATATATGATTCTGGAACATTCTGATCATCTAAACCCTATAAAAGTCATAAGGTACTTTCTATTGGCCCCGAAGGGACTCTGCTATGCCCTTTAGTGGCTGGCTTTTGTGCTAATAACACAGCTTTCCTGGATTAAATTTCTCTCCATCTCTCTAACGAGATAACCTTTCCAGATGCCCACTAATAATATTACATTTCTGCCTTTTGGGCCTATTGAGAGGCCACAGGGAGAGCCTGAGCTCCAGGACTCCTTTATATGAACTTGAAGACCAAGGGTGTGAGAAATGCTTCTGTTTGAGACAGATGCACATTAACACAAATACAGGGCTGGCCTGTCCTATATAATTGGTTTTCTGTGTGGTCCATTGGCTGGTTTTAGAGGGTTTTGGGCACTTTTAACTGGTCAAGCTGGGAAATCAGCTGGCTAAACCAGTTAAACACCAGTTTGACCAGACTAGGACACCATCTTAGACCAGCAAACCAGCTGCAATTAGCTGGGTGGGTTTTTTCAGCCGAGGGACTCTTAAATGAGCTGGCTTGAAGACCAAGAGTGTGAGAAATGCTTCTGTTCGAGACAAACACAACTATAGGGCTGGCCTTATATATATAGGTGTCTTAAACAAGCTGGTTTTAGCCTTAGGTGTCGTCGGTTGGCTGGTTTTAGAAGGGTTTTGAGAATAAACTAAACCAGTTAAACACCAGTTAGGCCAGGCTGGGACACCGTCTTAGACCGTTAAATCAGCTTGAGCTTGTTTTCTAGGCTAAGGTGTTTAGTTGGCTGGTTTTAACAAGGTTAAATCAGCTAAACACCAGCTTGGCTAGGCTGGGACACCATCTTAGACCAGAAACAAGCCTAGGCTGGAATTTTTGTTGCTGTTGTTGTTTCAGCAGAGGGACTATTATATGAGATATCTTAAAGACTAAGAGTGTGAGAAATGCTTCTGTTCGAGAAAAACACAACTGGCTGGCCTGGTAGTTAAAGGGGTTTTGAGCATTTTTTAGTTGGTCAGGCAGGGAAAGCAGCTGGCCGGCCAAGCTAAACCAGCTAAACATCAGTTATAGGCCAGACTGGGACACCATAGACAAACCAGCTTAGGCTTATTTTCGAGTCTTAGGTGATCGGTTGGCCAGTTTTAACAAGGTTTTGGACACTTTTCAGCTAGTCAGGTTGAGAAACCAGCTGACCTCCCAGTCTAAACCATTGAAACACCAGTTTGGCCTGGCTGGGAGACCGTCTAAGACCAGAAAACCAACTGAAAAAATTTAACATGTTTTTTGAGCAGGATAAACAATAAACAGCAAAAATTATGACACAATCAACAATCCATATCCATATGAATAATTAATGTCCTAGTGCATTCACAAAGCTACAATAGAATCAACATTAGGTTATTTTATTCACCATTATTTAGTTGCACTCAGACCGTGTAGTTATAGAAAGACTCCGCGTTTAAAATGAGACGCGCCGTGTCACGTCTGTTTTCATGTGCGCCGTTCCGCACTCACAATTGTGTTGAGACGGAGTGAAATGGCTGGTGAGACATTTTCTAAGGGGCTTTCATTTTTAACACTGAGCTTTATATTCCCGCTCTGCATTGGAAATGACGGTGGGAGAAAAGAGATGTGAATGAACACATTGAACGGCACATAAATAATCTACGGATTAAGTGTAAGAACCCGGGAACGAAGGCTATAGCCACAGAGGAGGCAGATAACGCGTCAGCTCAGTCTCCACGTTATCATGCTACACAAAAGCACGGCTTTTATCCGTGCCACTGAATAGGCTCGTATCTGCCTTTCTAGGAAAAAGATTAGCAAGGCTGAGAAAATGCACCACTCGTACATTCATATTTGTTTGCGTACATTTGTGCGGTGACACTTCAGAAAACAAAAATAAACATCAATATGCGACGAGCTTTGAATATTTACCTTACGCTAGATTACACATCTGATTCAAGGTATTTCTAGTTTTGTTTCAGATTTTAATGAATTACGAGCTCGTCCGTGGGTCATAATTATGTCATGATCTCAGCCCTGTCCTCCACAAAGAGTCATTTCCTCCCACGAAAGGATGTAGTTCAGAAAGCTCCTTCAAAAGTCATCATTCAATGCTCTTTTTCTGGAAATCTGTGCAGGATACAGAGTGTACAAACAGCTCTGGTGAGTGCAGTCGTGCGGGTTCGGAGACAAAGACATAGTGCCGTTCCTTTCTGCCTTCCGCCCCGGTTTTCCCCACAGCACGCGGACATTAATCACAGGGAGGATGTGGCATTGACAGACAGCTGGATATCCCAGCATGCACGCTGGGAGAAAACTTCATTTTGTTCCCTAATTCTGAAACACTTTACAGGGCCTGTTCTTTATTCCAAATGCTTTATAATGGCTTCTATTAAAGCATCAATTTTTGATAATCGCATATATGACATTTTTCATTGAAATTTTGAAACTATAGGCTATATATTTGTTTTAGACTGAATTATTGGCAGATGTGTGAGAAAAGTGTATCTGGAAAGCATCACATTGTATTTTAAGCATCATCTTTCTGTACAATAGTTGATTGTTTTAAAGGGGTAGTTCACCCAAAAAGGAAAATTCTGTCAGTAATTACTCACCCTCATGTCGTTCCAACCCCGTAAGACCTTCGTTCATCTTCGGAACACAAATTAAGATATTTTTGATTAAATCTGAGAGCTGGGTCACTCCTCCATAGGCTTCTAAGGGATTGAAACTTGACAGCCCCGAAAAGTTATTAAAGAAATCGTTAAAATAGTCCAACTGACTACAGTGGCTAGATCTTAAGTTTATCGAGCTACGAGAATACTTTTTGAGCGCAAAAAACAAACTAAAATAGCGACTCTATTCAAGTATTCTCTTTGGGCCTGGAGATTTCACGTAGTGTTATTGCGCAACGCTTCTGGTTGAACGTCACACGCATTACACACACATGACCAGCGTCGGCCAATAGTGAGCCTACGTGTGACGTATAACAGAGAAGCGCTGCGCTGTTACACTACGTCAACAGCTTAGAAGAAAGACACGGAAGAGAAGAGATGGTTGAATAAAGTCGTTATTTTTATGGGGGTTTTTTGCACGCAAAAAGTATTCTCGTCGTTTTATAAACTTAAGATTGAGCACTGTAGCCACTTGGACTCTTTTAACGATTTCTTTAATAACTTTTCGGGGATGTCAATCCTTTAGAAGCCTATACGCTGATTTCACGCTGCCGCCATTGTGAAATCGAAAGTGAGGCTCCGGTGGGAAGAACCCCGGAAGTACAGAACAATGCTTGGGACTACCAACCTGAAGCTGCTGCCGCGATTTACACTATTGGATGTTAATATCCAATATAGGGTATGTATATAGTTCATTCCTGCTTCTTTTTTTCCGTTCTGAATTATATATAAAAAAAATGTTTTATTTATAAATGAATTTCACTGTATATAGTCTAAAGTATGAAAGAAATATATGTACATTTGTAGAATAACTAATTTCTACATTAAACGCAACAATACGCCATCGCATTCGCGACTCTCCTATGATTAAAAGCGACACTTCCGGGTTTCTTCCCACCGGAGCGATTTCAAAATGGCGGCTGCGTAAAATCAGCGTATGGAGGAGTGATCCAGCTCTCAGATTTAATCACAAATATCTTAATTTGTGTTCCGAAGATGAACGAAGGTCTTACGGGGTTGGAACGACATGAGGGTGAGCAATTAATTACTGACAGAATTTTCATTTTTGGGTGAACTATCCCTTTAAGGCAGGTGGCGATCGACTGTCCTGCACAGTTTATCTCTAACCCTGATCAAACACACCTGCCTTTAATTTTCAAGTAATCCTGAAGACCTTAATTGGTTGTTAAGACCTTAATTGAAGACCTTCAGGTGTGTTTGATTAGGGTTGGAGATGAACTGTGCAGGACAGTCGATCGCCAGGAGCAGGGTTGGGCACACCTGCTTTAAGGCACTCTTTTCAGTGAGTGAGTGAGTGAGTGAGTGAGTGAGTGAGTGAGTGAGTGAGTGAGTGAGTGAGTGAGTGAGTGAGTGAGAATCCTCGCTTATCCAAACAGGATGGATGGATGGATTATTCTGAATATATGTCATGTTGAATGTAGTTGTAACATCAAATAGAATATTTCGCCAATCTATCACAAATGAGGGAATGCTCTGAAATTGACTTTTATATGAAACGAGACACCTTGTTGTTGTATAGGTGCTATCAGGGATTGCAACTGGCAATGGATTGTTTGTTAAATTATTGGTTTGTTTTGTAAAATCAACAGAGATACTGTTTGTGTGCCATACAGTGAAAGCAATAGGACGTGCATTTGTTCCACAGGTGTAAAACATCTCACAGTTGGTTTCCCACTGATTTGAAGACTCATTATTTCTGGAAAACAGGTGGGCAAGTGCTACGGCGAAATCCCACAAGAGCTCGAGCATTAACACGGCCCAATCAGACGCCACTTGTTGTTTAGGGTGATTTTAAGTGTTGTATGTTGTGATGATGTCTCTGCACCGATTGATTAAAAAAAACGTCCTCACACTCTCCTGTCTTTCTCTATATATATCTCCCGTTCCTCTCCTCCATTTTCCATTTCTCCCATAGGATTTGCCGCCTTTCCTTGAGCCTAATAGCCTAAGGAAATCAGCAAAAGATCTGAGATTTGCAGGTGAGCTCTACAAGTTTGTTTACATACATGCATATAATAAAACAACATACTTAAAGCGGTAGTACACCCAAAAAAATAATACATTTGATTTGTTGTTCCTTCTCTCTGAAATGTATCTAGGAGAGCTAGATTTTCAGTGAATAACAAAGTTCACTGCTGATCAAAAGTTTGGAAGAATTAATATTTTTAATGTTTAATGAAAGCCAAACTACTTGAAACAGTGATTGAATAAACCATGCTTAAACTTTATTTACAACACTGTATCAGAAAATACAACTAAGATATTCGACTGAGTGCTGCACATTTTTCGAGGGACTGTTTCCAGAACCTGGGAGTGCACAAGGCCGGCTGTCCACAAAGACTGATTCGAAAAAGCAATTCCATATTTGAAAGTACATTCTGACGCTTCTGATTCACAGACGCAGCCTGTAAGTATGTTTTCATAGTTTAAGAATTTGCTACTGACTATTCAAACGCGAGTTTTGAGCAGTATAGAGTAGCACTTGCTAAACGCTTGTCGTTTCTACGATCACAAATGCAAACATAGTTTTATGTTTGCAGTGTTCTCACACCAGTAGTGTGGCGTAATGCGTAAAAAGACATAAGTCATTCTATTAATTAGCTTGGTCATCTGCATTTTCCGGATCAGATTCAGGCTCTATAATTGATAAGGTAGGCTAATGCTGACATTATCACCTGTCATTATTGCTTTGAGAGCTGATGTTCCAAATATGGTAACGGGCGTGACATTTCCTGCACACGTTTAAGGTTTTTGGACCAATCACAATGCACTGGATTGCTGGACAATCAGAGCACACCACGCTTTTCAGAACGATGAGCTTTGTAAAAATCGCGTTTCAGAAAGGCAGGGCATATGGAGCAACAATAATGTACAGTATGTGTAAAATAATGACTTTTTCCCCACATAAAACTGCGTAAACACATTGCATTAAACCAAATACACAGAATAATGTTCTTTTTAGAACCATCATATGACCCTCTTTTTTTTTTTTTACACTATCGTTTAAAAGTTTGGAATTAATAATTGATCTCCAAAAAAAACATTACAATTGTGAAAAATACAAATAAAAATGTTTGAATATATTGTAAAATGTCATTTATTCCTGTGATGAAAAGCTGAATTTTCAGCATCATTACTCCGGTCTTCAGTTTCACATGATATACTTCAGAAATCATTATAATATGCTGATTTGCTGAAATTGTTTTCTTATTATCACTGTTGATAAAAGTGGCTGCTTAATATCTTTGTGGAATACTATGCTTATGTCTTAAAGTTGCATGGGAAATTTTTCCATGCAGAGATCCAACTGTCAATCATCCTCCATTACAACTTTATTGTGGCACCACGACTCAGCAGGGGCCGATCTCTGCTGGTTGGTCCTCCGCAGGCATGTTGTATATTGCTCCTCCATATATTTATGGAGGAGAGCTGACGTTTAATGAAGCTGTGCAGAACGGACCCGACAGGCAGCGCTTTCCACCGCAGGCTCGCTCTAATCTCCGTTAAAATAAAAGATAATGAAGCATTTAAACCATCTGAACCTCTTTCAGCCTGTGGCCACACAGAGAGATTTGATATGGAGAGACAAGGCGAGAAGCGATCTGGTAAAAGAGGGAGGGAGGAGGCTGTCATTGTTGGGTCAGAACAGTTGATCAGCCTCAAGGCCTGCAGCTGCAAGCTGCTAAGAAGGTGGAACGTTCGTGTGTCACGGTTTATGTGTTGTGGTTTGTGTGTGGACAGGTTTGTGAATTTTTTTAAATATCTGCGAACAAGTAAAAATGGTCAAAACATGTTTTGCTCCAAATATCATTAGGTTTCTATGAGGGCATGGTTAGTTTAAGTCTAAAATTAATGTTCCTAGAGCATTCTGGGAACACTCTAAAAAAATATTTTCTGGGTTGAGCCTTTTTTTTGGGGGGGGGGGGGGGGTGTAATTTTTCAGTATTTGGGTAGTTTTTGTGTTACCCAACTCCTGGGTCAGAGTTAACAGCCCAGTGTTTGGGTAGTTTTCTTATGTTACCCAGATCTTGGGATTGATTTTTTTTATCGCAGGCATTTTGCGAACTCTTCAGGAGAGAGCAGTGCAGCTCCGTCAAAATTATGCATGTCTTTGGTAAAATACAGGTGTGTGTAAAAAAGTATATATTTTTATCTAAATTCGTTATTGTGGTGTATATCGTTTCATTTTATACAAAGCAACATACAGGGGTCCGATGTGAGTCACCTAAATGAGTGTGGCGTCAATCTTTTCGCACGATTCCTAATGCCTATTTCGACTACGAGTAACGCAGGGTGGCGGTCTGAAGTTAGAAGTTCCGGCACGAGATCCAGCGCCATTACAGTAGAAACGGGACAACAGAGTCTGGTCGATTACACTTGAATTACTCATAAATATTTTTAATTGTAATATATATTAAACAAGCTTAAATGTTGCAATAGGTTTTAAAAATTAAATCATATAATACTATACTGTAAAATATGATTGAAAATAAAGGAATTATCATGCAAGCCAGTGGTTGTATAGAGTATTTTAAAAAAGTTTAAATTAATCCTTAGACATTAATTCATGTATAAAGTAAAAAGAAAGAAAGAAGAAACTACTACAAATGAATCAACTATGCTTGGTTAAATCAACCCATTATGCTGGTTAAAGAAACAACCCAATTTGCTGGGTAAAATTAACCCAACATGTGTTCTGTCCTATATTTACCCAGCCCTTGGTGTTGTTTTTAACCCTGTGTTTTTTAAAGTGAACCAAACGTAGCTGGGTTATCGGGAAAACCAATGAATCTATGAGAGATTCTTGCTAATCTAACTTCAAAAGTCTCGGATTTTGTCTTGCTAAAATGTCAGAGTTTTGGAATCATTATCTAATGTTATGCTGTGCCAATCTGTTTTCTTAGTTGCATCATTGGAATTGCTGCCAGGGCAAAGAGGCGCAAGAGAAAAAGGATGAGAGAAAGGCAGCATTGAATGAATGATACAGAGAAATAACGCAAGAGTGGGAGCAAAGATAGAAAACTGCATAACAATGGTAAGAAACAAAGTCGGAACATGTTTACACTGCACCACATGGTGTGTGTGGCTCACATCTGTATTGAAATTACCTTTTCTCTTCAGCTCAGATCCATAAAACCCCCACAGCCAGCAGAACCCAGACAATTAATGTGTTTCTGTTATCCGGTCAGTCCAGCTCCGTGTCTTTTCTCCTTTAGCCCTATGGAGCAGATACATCTCTGTGGGATCTGCCCTCACCAGCGCAATCAACCCAAACAAAGCCGCGTGATCAAAGTATACTGCAGCGTAAACAAAAGCTCGAGAGCCCTGTTCGCCTCCCTCAAGCTCAGAGTTTTTGATGATGAAAAGCATCTGAGTGTTCTTGCATCTGAAAATGAACTATTTGAAAACATCATGGTCATTTATTTGGTCCATTTGAAAGAGAAAATGTGAGTTTTAGTTTGCTGCACCACAGAGTTAAACTTTACCAGACGTATAAAAATAAAGGTCTTGCAAAGAGATTTATAGCTTGGTGTTTTAGAAGAACTTTCAAAAGTTGCTTTAATGCCATAGAACCTTTAAAATTTCCCATGGCACCATAATACCTTCAAATTTCCTATGAGGCCACGTATACACTGTAAAGTTTCATGCGGTGACAACCGCATTTAAAAGGATAGTTTACCCAAAAATAAAAACTGTGTCATTAATTACTCGCCCTCATACCGTTCCAAGACTTCGGAACACAAAATCTTTTTGATGAAATCTGAGAGATTTCTGTCCCTCCATAGACAGCTACGCAACTGCACTTTTCATAAAGAGATATGATCCATATGAATTGAGTGGTTTAGTCCAAATTTTCTGAGGAAACTCAATAGCTTTATATGATGAACAGGTTTAATTTAGGCCTACTTTTCGCCTACTGACCTAATACTTAAAGATAATGGGACCCAAGTTTGGTTTGAAGACGAAAAACATACCAAGCACAATGTTCTCTCACCATTCCTGATTTCTAACACACACTCACTGCGTTCGGCGTGGTTTTGCGGCTGTCAGAAACGAAAGCACGTTAGCTTATTTCATATTAAATTGAAAGATCTGAATAAGTCCATACATTTTACCCGCCCATAGACCCTTCTCTCATTGAAATCAGGACAGAAGTGGTTAAATGTGGAGAAAAGACATAACGGGAACGAGTCTCCCTTAAAGGGCCTCTGCTTAACCTAAGTGTAAACACTCATGCACTTTATTGTCAATTTCCTTCATATTCTGTCTGTGTGTGAGAGAGAGAAAGAAAGAGAGGTTCGCCTTACTCATAAGATGACTAGTGCTTCTTCTGCTAGGTGATGTGGTGTGAATGTAAAACAGCCCCGTGGAGTGAGCGAGAGGGGAGTGCTGGGAAACCACCGATAGTAATATCTGCTGTCTCACCTCAGCGCCTCTTCTCATTTCTCCTTGATTAGCTGCAGAAATGCAGTTTACTCTTCACCCCTAATGAAGGGTAAAATAGATATGTGTGTGTTTGGGGGAGGGGGGGGTGTTGAAGGAAGAGAGGAAAAAGAGACATAGTACTGTAGCTTGTTTTGGTCCTATCTGTGAAAGGAATCCTTGACCACCAGCTGGGAGAAGCACACTCACTTTTAAGTGCACTCTGGTTTGCCACAACCTTTTTGAGCCCTAATTGAGGATGACAAGGCAAAGTGCTATTTGACACTTCCTTAAGGCATGAAATATCCCATAAGAACTTCCTGGAACGGACATAACACTCATTAAAACGGTTCAACCTGATGTCTGAGTGCCACAATAGTGTGAAAGTTGCATATTTTAAAGGTTTATTGCCACTGTTTTCCTGCTTGGCTTACATTGCAAGTGGATTACTGTGAATACACTTCTTGATCATTTTTACAAACTGAGGGATGAGTCTAAACTATATTTGCTTTTCCTGAAGGAAATACCCATGCTTGCAAAAGAATAGTGTTAAGATTTTAGGAAAGCTCAGGTTTTTTCTCTGTGTAAATTAAATGTGGCAATATTTAGAATTCTGTAAATTAACATTTGGGAGTGATATTGGTTAAATAGTTTCAAAACTATTCAAAAAGTTAATATCTAATTTACATTTCAAACACAATATTGAGAGTTTTTGCATATGCTCCAACGAAAATAGTTTCAAAAGAACCCAAAGTAGAATTAACTGTTTTGTCTCCGGCAACACACAGTGTCGCACAATTCCTAAATGAATTGTTGTTTTTGAATGAAACCTCTGACTGAATTATTCAATGACTCATAAAGCCAGTGGCTGAATAACATTCAATCATACTACACTTAGGCTGAATTAATTATATTTGAATGAATCTATTGATAGAATAATTCATTGACTCACTCAAGACAGGCACTAGATTTGTTTTCCCTGAATAAATCAGTGTTTTGAACAAATCGATGAAGATAATGGTTCACTTAAAGGAGTAGTTCACTTTTAAAAAAACTTTTGCTGATAATTTACTCACCCCCATGTCATCCAAGATGTCCATGTCTTTTTTTCTTCAGTCGAACAGAAATTAAGGTTTTTGATGAAAACATTCAAGGATTTTCTCCATATAATGGACTTCATTGGGAGCCAAACGGTTCAAGGTCCAAAAGACAGTTTCAGTGCAGCTTCAAATGGCTTTAAACGACTCCAGACGATGAATAAGGGTCTTATCTAGGACCCTTCGAGTCATGACTCGAAAAAAGATTTGTTAATTTTGATGAACGAGTTCGAACAAGAGAGTCACGAACGCTCATCACAGAACAGAGCAAGGCGAGCATTTGTGCTTATAAAACTTAAACTTTGTTATTTCTTTTTTAAATAACCGATCGTTTCGCTAGATAAGACCCTTATTCATCATCTGGTATCGTTTAAAGCCCTTTGAAGCTGCACTGAAACTGTCTTTTGGACCTTGAACCGTTTGGCTCCCAATGAAGTCCATTATATGGAGAAAAATCCTGGAATGTTTTCATCAAAAACCTTAATTTCTTTTCGACTGAAGAAAGAAAGACGTGGACATCTTGGATGACATGGGGGTGAGTAAATTATCAGCAAAAGTTTTTTTTTAAAGTGAACTAATCCTTTAATCACTAAAGACAGGCACTGTTACGTTAATAAATCAGTGTTTTGAACAAATCGATTAAGGTATAATTCACTGACTCACTAAAAACAGGTATAGTTTTTTTCTGAATGAATCAGTGTTTTGAATAAATCGTTTAAGATAATGATTCTCTGACAGTGGCTAAATTTGAAGTACATATTACTATTATTATATCTTTCATATTTTTATATGGCAGAAATAGTAAGAATAGTATGCTATTCTGAATTCAGTCGGTCACTTTTAGTTCCTCAATGAATCTGTGTTTTTGAACGAATCAGTTTAATGAACGATTGAAATAAATCAGTCATAAAGACAGATTCTTGTCGCTATCTATTGGTGTAACTGCAACTTGCTGCGAGAGTACCGAAAAAAATCCCTTAATGCACCATTAACACACAGATCACTATGCAAATTTGCCATGATGTCATCACAATTGGTTACATTTTGAGCAGATGAATCATAAATGTTTTTAAAAAGTCTAACAATATTTGAGAACTCTTTTATCTTTTAGTAGTGGCACAAAATTGGAAACGCTCCAAAAAAGTATTTTTGCACTCGAGTGGTATATTTATGGCGTCCTCTCGCCATGAAGTGTTTGTGATTTTTCATGTTAAAACCAGAGAAGCTTGAAGTCTATTTTGTGTGATAACATCTTTTCTTTTTCTACACCTCTCAGAGCTCCTAGAAGTCTGGCTTCTCCTGCGTTCCTGAACCTGAAAGAGAAGTGGCAAACTGTGAGTGCCCTTGTCAAAAAAAAAAAGTACATCACCCCAGAACTGCTGGAGAAGTCTCCTGCTGTTACAAGGAATTCTGGGTAAGAGTGTGTGCTACAAAGGTTCATAAAAGTCAATCCATGGGGGATTTACACGTATGAACCGAAGCTAAACCTAATCAGCTTCAGATCGATAAATCAAACTTAAAACACAGAACTGCAGGCTTCAAAGTAAAAACATCTAACAAAATGTCATGATTGCGGTATAATTTTTATTTAGACTACCACCATTCGCGTCAATTTTGATCATAACCGTTATCGCAATCGGCATTATCATCATTGCAGTGCCGTATGGCAGCATCATTATTCCATACAGATGCAGATCATCTACAAGGACACATGATGGGACGGAAAGCCATTGGCGCTCTCGTTGTGCGTCGTGATGATCTTGTTTTCTGCGTGGGCGACCGTTTAGATTTATGAATTCATAAATATGGACCATCTCGCTTGAAAATATACAATGACTCTCAGAGGGCAAAATCAAACTCTAGTGGTTTCAATTATACGCCATATAAAAGCCAATGGGGAGAATTTATTTGTGTTCAACAAAGGACCGCAAATCCATTGTGTTGTGCATATATGTGTGTATGTGTGTGAAAGACTTGACTTTTAACTACTAAAACAAAATAAAAACAGCCACAGATCATTTTTATTTCCATTTTGACAATTCTGGATGGTCTATTCTGCTAGACGAGGGACTGTGGCTGAATAAAGCTCTCTTCCAAAACTAGTGTGCTTATTTAGATACTATCATAGGTTTTATTAATATACTGTTATTTTTCGTTCACTTAATCCGCTATGTTTGGAATAGCATTCGGCTCTTGCTACTTCTGCAATATACAGTATAGATCGGGCAGAAATAGTAAAATTAGTATTTTTTTCAGCCCAGTCTCATCCCAAGACGTCATACGTCTGACGCTTTTGACCATATGTCAACATCTGACGTTTTAGGGTACCCTTTAACGTCAGTATATGACGCTATCTAATCCTAACCCTACCTCAGACCTAAACCTACCCCGTCATATGACTGACGCTAAAGGTAAAGCGTCAGTCATATGACGCCCATCTAACTGACGTTAAAGGGTACCCTAAAACGTCGGATGTTGACGTATGGTCAAAAGCGTGAGTCATCTGACGTCTTGGGATGAGGCTGTGTTATCTTTTTAGTACATTACAGAAAGACCTTATGTAGCTGCATGCTTTTTTTGGAACTCAGCTCATGTTCGGTCTTCCGGTTTGTATTTCTACAGCTTGAAGGTAAGATCTTACAGATTTATGAATGAACCGCTTTTTTAAAAATCTTCCCGGCCTATATTGGCATTGGTTATGACATCCGCTTCTAACATTACAGTGCTCATGAAAACTTTTGTTAACTCTACAATAAGTAAATTCACTTCACCAGCTAATTACTCAAACACATTTCTAAAGATGACTGCATGCTTGTTCTCTGCCGCATAAGGTCTATATGAAGCATGTGACTGCTTTCCTAATTTATATACTAAATGAACATGCATCTAAAAAAAATTCTTATTCATTACTGCAACATTTGGTGAGGAACCATAAAAGCCAACGTTAGTGTTTTGTTGTATATCAATGCAGTAGTCTGTGATCAGCGGAGTCTCTTTTGCTTGTACAAAAGGAGTGTGACATGTTCATTAAACAGCAGGAATCCCATTAATAACCCCAGCAGCCACATGTCACATCGCTCACATGTAATTAGTCAAACAAACGGCCACAGCAATGCTAATTGTCCCCCTGTTCTCTCTCCCTCTCTCTCTGTCACTGTCACTCTAGTCCTCTTTTTTTGTCCTCTCTGCTCTATCCTTTCTTCCCTGTTTTTTTATAGCCTCCATCATACAGTAAGTGCACTAATCTAGAAATCACACTATGGTGTCTAATGGAAACAGTGACGTCTCCAAACCTCAAACATTTTATTTTTATTATTTTATGCTATTCAGGCCTATATTTATGTTAATGCTTTTCATTTCAATTTTGTTACTCTTTTTTTGTTATGTTTTTTCATTTCATTATATTTCTGTTATAGCCTCCATCATAAGTGCATTGACCTAGAAATCCAATGATGTCTGGAAAAAATCAAATGTTGTATACTTGTTATGTAATGCTGTTCTCTTTATTATTTGTTTTATTTTACTTTTTATTTGATTCTTTTTTGTTCTTTTTAATTTGTTATTATTTTGCTTTTATGTTATTTCCATTCAATTTATTTTGTTATATTTTCATTTATTTTTCAATAGTTTTTTTGTCATTTTTTTTATTAAGCCATACAAAAAGCTTTATATAAAGAACAAACTGAAATTGAAGTCATTATTCACCGTAATAACACTCGACAACCCAACCCGATCTCACGACCAATTCGTATGAATTTGTACGAGTGGCTAATTCGTAACAATTCATACGACCTGACTCGTACGAATTTGTAGGATTTTTGCTAAATCGAACATATTTTACGAATTCCAAATTCGTATGAATTCATACGAATGACCTACCCCTGACCCCGCCCCTAAACCTACCCATCACGTGGGTTTAAACAAATCGTACGAATCCGTACGAGTGAGGTCGTATGAATTCGTACGAATTGGTCGTGAGATAGCGTTGGACAACCTCTAGTCGTTGTTTTCTTTTGTGGGCTACTGTAAAAGAACAGTGTGAACATTCTCCAAAATACCCATTTCTGCATTTCCCAGAAGAAAGAAATATGGTTTTGCATAAACAATGCCTACGAATGTTTGTGTGAACTATTCTTTTAACCTCGGGTTGCTCCAGGGGGCTTGTCACTGTAATTTGTCGTGAATCTCTTCGGATAAAAGCGTCAGCTAAATGACTGCTCATCAAAAGCCATAAACAGAGGCACGCTCATGCAAAAAAAACACATACAAACATAGGTATTGCTTGAGCACCTAACAAGGCCTTCACGTTAAGATTAGAACTGAAGGATGCTAATAGACTTCAAATGAGATCTATACTACAAAGGTTATGGAGAAGGCTGCATCTGGCTCTCACACCTGCCACTGGAATAGACTTAATGCTCAATTTAACCATGTCACCTCAAAGCGATGAGTCACCGGTGCTAATGCTGAAATAGTAAAGTGCTACGATTAAAGACACATCGTGACCCTGGCTGTGACTAACCCTTATTTTGGGGAAAAAAGGTGCGTTTTAGTGAGTCATAATCCCCGTCATGTTCTGCAAGAGGGAAGAGTTCGACCTAAAAGTGCTGCTTTGTTGGTGTAATCACACGATTTAGCTTGTTTGTTTGCGCACTCGCGTTTTTTTTGTCATTATTCCCACGGTTTGCCAGAGGATGTCGGCGCCAACAGCTCACTTCCCCTCCGCTGAGCTCTGGAGCGGCGTTCTGTTCTGTCTGAATGAGTCTTTCAGAATTAATTTGTTCCCCAAAAACCCCTCCACATACACAAAAGCCTGTCGACGTTCTTGCGGAGTAACCCGCGACTTAATGCGGGCAGCGCACCAAAACGATTTGAAGTGTGATTTACCCATCTGTGACTCGGTCTGTGTATTTACAACCTTAGCACACCCTGTGGCTTTTAGTGCAACTATCATTCCAGAAGAGCTTCTGCCTCTGTTGTCCAATTTAAACCTCTCTACCGATGTCCAGCCAATCAGAAGCTTGGTTTTCCCGAGCCCTTCTGCCCAAGCAGAGCCAGAGAAATCCATGGCGGTGGTGATTTTCGAGGGCAGCGCTGGACAGCAGATGCCGAGCACAGGAGGCTCGCTTGGGTCGTAGCCTGCAGGCTTCATGTAACAGATAACAGTGGCTTGTATGGTTTTATAAAGAGCATTTCTAATTCAACAACACTGACTTGCAGGTGGGCTGCAGAAAAAAACGTTCATACAGAACCGAGATCACAAAGCTTTTTTATTATTAGCACTTTTGTTATTTTGGGAACTTTAACCTTAAAGGGAGAGTTCATCCATTCATCATTTACTCAGCCTCAAGTTGTTCCAAACCTGTATACCTTTATTTTTTCTGCTGAACACAAAGGAAGATATTTTGAAGACTGTTTGTAACCAAACAGTTGGTGGGCAGCATTGACTTCCATGGACAAGAAACTGTTTGGTTTGTTATTTTTGGGTAAACTATGCCTTTAAGTTTAAAAAAAATGTGTGCTATTATGTTTCTAGTGATCAGAATTGCGATTTTGACCTTGATGGTGATTAAACGGGCAAAGAAAGTTAGGGATGCACCGTGTGGCATGGATGATATTAAATGTCTACTGATTCCATTAAAGCAGTAATTATTTGTGGTGGACAGTCAAATTATATTCTATTGTCTAAATAAAATGATAGTGTTATATTAATAAAATTATTTAATTTAAGAATAATAATAATAAGTAATAAAAAAGTAATATTAATTCATTTATTTAGTAATATTTAATGTATTTATGTAAATGTATCTTTACATCTTAATATTTATATTTATTTATAAATAATTTAGTATTTACACATTTAAAACATTTATGTATTTCTGTTTAATTTTTATCATTTATATTTATGTAATATTTATAGAATTTTAAATAGTTTTGTACTAACAATTTTTAAATATATATTTTTGTTTTATATTTATATATTATTTTAGTTATTTAATATTATTTTATTTTTAAATAATTTAATACTATTTACAAATGTAATACAATTTAATGTACTGTCAATTATTTAGGCCTGTGAACTCAAGAGATATGGTTTCATGCTTTCCTAAAAATAAATACGACAGAATAGAATAGAAATAGAAACAGAATAGTATAGAAACTTGGAGTTGGACTTTTTGTGACTCTGACCTAGAAGCAACCACCCAAAACACCATGGAAACAACAGTTAGGTTTTGCACATTGCACATTTTGAGAAAAAAGAAGGAAGCGTTTGCTATCTCACTTACTATATGAGAAAGTCCTTCTCTTGCATTTACCATAGGTCATTTCAAAGAACGGTCGCCTAAGTCTTTGTATTGTAAAAACAAGTGAAATTAAAAATATATATCTGTATAAAAAAAAAACTACATGCCAAGTAGTGGTTTACAAGACAGCTTTCATTTTAAACAAGTATTTGTCTCTTTAGTGAGCTCACAGTGCCATCAAGTGGCCTGGAGAGGAACTGCAGGCTCAATGGCCCACTCTTCCCAGAATGCAATTGCTGCGGCGGAGGAGGAGGAGGAGAAGGGAAGTCAGACACATACGGTCATAACACACCGCGACATAGGACTTTCCAGTTCAACTGGTGTAATTAGACAATACGTATAATTACTCTAGCCATCATGTGCAAGTGTTCAACAAATAGACACACGTGCATCTGCACACACACACACAAGAATTTCCCTTCATTCAGCACAAATCATTCGGCTGATGCGGTGCTCATTACTCTAATTACATAGTCATTGTTCTCTCACAAAAAGGACGTAAAATTGCAATTTAGCCCGAGAAATTGCCATTTGTAGCTGTAATTGACCCTAATAAAATCATCCACTCTCTTTCTTTTCTCTGTCTCTTTCCCCACCTCATGTGAAATATTAAAGATGACAGCTTTGAACGTGCTGATGAGAGCCTAATGAGGGATCGGGGAGAATGAAGGGAAGGAAGGAAAGAAGGATTTCTGGTCTGTAATGAGTGCGTGAGCTATAGCCCTTCTAACGTTTCGCTTTTCAAAACGGGTTTTCCTGCAACGGTTCCTCATGACTCAGCCTAAATACTGATCTTAAATCTAAGCCGTGCTGCAGCAGATTAGATCTTAATTTAATCTTGAAAGTGTTTGAAACAGTACAATGAAACGAAAACAATTCAGGAGACTTTCAGCTCAGTCTTTCAAATGTACATCAAGTGAAATGTAGACAATCCAATAAGTCAAAATAATAACGTATTCACATGCTATCTTTAAATGATACTAAAATAAAGCTTTTCAGTTCATTAAAACATCTCATCAGACTCCACACAAAGCAAACATGTTTGCTAGGTAATGTCTCAAATTGTGAACTGCTTTGTGTGCAGATGTTGCGTTGGCCGAAGTGTGTGAGGTCACACACATGCATAATATCCAGCACATATTTGAGTCAGAGTGAAGCAGAGATTGTCTTAAAGCTCCAGCGTCTCTTTAATCAGAGGTAAAGCTGCTGTTTCTGTGTATGTCAGTGAACGTTCATCTCGATCCAACTGAGATCAGGAGGCATGGGGCTTGTTTTTGATCATGTTTTGATAGACAAATGTACTATTGTACTAAATGTACTAAATGTAAATCTACTATGTAAAATGTACTATTTTGAGATTATTACTGCATTGATGTCCTTCTTTTCCAGGCTTTTAAAGGGATACTTCAAGCAAAAATGAAAACTCTGTCATTAATTACTCACCCTCATGTCATTACAAACCCATAAGACGTCTGTTCATCTTTGGATCACAAATAAAGATCTTTTTAAAGAAATCTTTGAGATTTCTGTCCCTCCATTGACAGCTATGCAACTACCACTTTGACGCTTCAAAAAGTTCATAAATAGATCGTTAAACTAATCCATATGAATGGAGCGGTTTGGTCAAAAATGTTCTGAAGAGACTTGGTCACTTTATATGATGAACAGATTGAATTTAGGATTTTATTCACACACAAACATTCATCAACTCACACGTTTGAGCTTCTGCAATGAACCAGCGAGGTTTGTTCTCGCACGTCAAGAAAATACGGTTTAGCTTATGTTGTGGGCTGACAGTCTGAATGAGACTTAAAGGGATAGTTCACCCAAAAATGAAAATTAAGTCAGTAATTACTCTCCCTCATGTTGTACCAACCCCGTAAGACCTTCGTTCATCTTCGGAACACAAATGAAGATATTTGTGATTAAATCTGAGAGCTGGATCACTCCTCCATAGGCTTCTAAGGGATTGAAACTTGACGGCCCAGAAAGTCATTGAAGAAAATGTTTAAATATTTAATGTGCCTTCGAGTGGCTAGATCTTAAGTTTATCGAGCTATGAGAACTTTTTGAGTGCAAAAAACAAACTAAATAACGACTTTATTCAACTATTCTCTTTGGGCCTGGAGATTTCACGTAGTGTTATTGCGCAACGCTTCTGGTTGAAAGTCACACGCATCACACACACATGACCGCGTCGGCCAATAGTGAGCCTACGTGTGACGTATACTACAGGCCCGTCGCCAAGGGTGGGCATTAGGGGGCCGTGCCCCCCCAGATGACACAACGTGCCCCCCTAATCATATGGTCATTGAGCAAACTTATATTGAGAGCAAAAAAACGTATCCACGTATTCCATAACGAAATGTCGTCAGCAGCATTTAGCACACAGGTGCACTAATCTCTGTAATTTTAAATAACACATTGTCTTCAGAAATATGAAAATTAGTCGGAGCGTGTAAGGCTCTGCGCAAGGCTTACCTTCCCCTGGCCAATCGCTTGTCGAATTTTCTGATTCATTTGCCTGCTAAAAACAGCCTACTGTTTCCACGTAAAAAAAAGGTAATTTTTAACAGAATTGCGTGATATAAAATCAATATGCAAGTTATAAAGTCAAAGTTGAGTGATATAGCTACAGTTACATTTGCGTGTTATAAAGTCAGAATTGTGAGGAAAAACTCTGAATTGAGAGAAATCCATCCCATGTAGATAAAAAGTCGCAAATATCTTTTAATTTTTTTTTATTCCGTGGCAAAAACAAGCTTCCATATACTTCTGATTGCTTTTAGAGGGAAAAGCTTTCCATAAATGCTGGTCTAGGATCAGTTTTCTCCGTAATAAAAGAATATTGGCTAAACTCCGGTGTTTTGAACGGTGAGTGGATTAGTTCTCCCCGCGTGCAAATCCTATCGTTATAATAAGCAGTTAGGCTATGTAAATGAGCGATTATTGTGTATCAGCTTTACTGATAGTCTATAACTTTGTGAGATCGCGATGAAGTTGTATAACCGCTTTTTAAAGATAATAAAATAGGCGCTCTTTGCGAGCTTTCTGCCATGCCAAATCCTGCATATAGCTGCTAATGTTTTTAAAGGGGAAGCGCATATCATGGTGTTGGGTCACTCTCCGCCTATGATCAGAAACTTAATATTTTGTGTTTGACAATATATAATATTGTTGTTTAAATATAGAATTTGGTCTATTTCAGTTATATTAAACTAGGGAATGTTATTGTTTTTGTGACTGTCTTTTTTGTAGATCATAAAAAGTGTGCCCCCCCATGAAAATGAAATGCCCCCCCATTCTATATGTTCTGGCGACGGCCCTGGAAGTATAACACAGAAGCACTGCGCTGTTACACTACGTCAACAGCTTAGGAGAAAGACACGGAAGAGAAGAGATGGTTGAATAAAGTCGTTATTTTAGTTTTTTTTTGCGTCGCAAAAAATATTCTCGTCGCTTGATAAACTTAAGATTGAGCCACTGTAGTCACTTGGACTATTTTAACGATTTCTTTAATGACTTTTCGGGGCTGTCAGGTTTCAATCCCTTAGAAGCCTATGGAGGAGTGATCCAGCCTCAGATTTAATCACAAATATCTTAATTTGTGTTCCGAAGATGAAGGAAGGTCCTACGGGGTTGGAACAACATGAGGGAGAGTAATTACTGACAGAATTTTCATGTTTGGGTGAACTATCCCTTTAAAGTCATTGATTTGCTGCCATGTGATTGGCTGATTAGATATTTGTGTTAACAAGAAATTGAACAGGTGAACCTAAAGTTATTAGTGGTTGTGTATAATCTCAGGAAAGCTCTCGGTAGCTATAAGATCATATTTCATGACAAAAGAAAAAAATGGTAACACCTTATTTTAAGGTGACGTAGTTACATGTACTTACTATAGTAATAATAGTATATTATGTAACTAACCCTTAACCAAACCCTAGCCATAACTCTATAGTAAGTTAATGTAGTTAATTAATATTAAAATTAAATAAGTGCTTATTTGAGTTAGTACAATGTAACGTCGACACCTTAAAATAAAAGTGTAACCCAAAAAAATGGCAACTTATTTTTAGGACCACTACCTTTTATTTACTGTATTGCTTAAAAAAAAAATCTCATTTCAGTAATGCCAAAAATAATTTAATTTACAAGTACGGTGATTCAAAATAAATCTTTGGCAGGGTTATGTGCTTATTTGCCATGAAAATGATGCCAAAAATATATACAATTTTAGTCTTATGTGAAATTTCTTTGTGAGATTTTTGTTTACAGGCTCTGTTATTAATTTTTGCCCTTAGAAACAAAACAAAAAAAGGACGTTAAAACAAAAAAGGTGACTACATAGTTCTTCATCAATAGATTAATTACTGGCAGGATCCAGTGTGGGGGAGTGTGTGGGCGAGAGAGAAAGAGAGAGACTGATAGTGTGTTCATAGTGAAAGTGACTTGCTACAACAGTACCTTTCTTACAGTATGCAAATACCTAGTAGCCAACCTGACATGAAAGAAGCCAATCAAAGCAACAGGAAGCAGACGGAATAAAAATCCTCATTGGTGAACGAGGTCACACTCCGTCACAGAAGTTTGGCAGGCCTAAACTGTGTCACAGGTACACAACGCAGTTTCTCCATTAAACTGAAATCTTCTCTCCCATACAGACGCTGAAAACTTTAGAGGGAGAAGAAAAAGACATTTAACTTTCTACAAGTAGCAGTCCATCTGGATCACATTCATTATCTCTGGTGAGCAATATGACACGCTTTACTTATATTTGATTCTCTGCAGAACAGGTTTCATTCACTCATGCACTTCAGTGATGGTCCCAGTGATGGTCCCCATAATGTGAATTTTGTGCCTTTTTTTGCCTTTACACTCTCAATATTTGCTTAACATGTTATACTTTAACTCTCAAAACTCTGAGGTTTTTTTAACATAGAATCACGTTAAAATCAAGAACTATTTGATACACTGTGATAAAATTGCTTGAACTCATAAAAAAGTTGAAAATTGCTTCTTATTTTGATAAGTTATACACGATTCAACTCATTTTTTTAAAGTCAGTTTAATGTAATTTAAGTTGAAATGACTTAAACATTTAAGTTGGTTGTACTTAATTTAAGGCAACATCTTTTTTTTCAGTGGAGGAATATTGGGATTAACCCAAACTCTTAGAAGTCAATATTTCATTTTTTTTAAGCAAGGTTTTCCATATAACGATATACTTTTCAAATTTATTTGGACACTTTGCGGTTTAAAGCTAATTTAGTGGAACTGACTTTATGCATCCACTAAAATCGGGACCAGTTGTCGAAAAAATCTGCTAAAATTGATTGAAACGGTGAATTATGAAAAGCATCATTTGTTGCAGATGCCATTTGATTTGATTATTTTTATGTAATGCACTGACATTCATACATTTTTAAGTGTGAAAGTGTCTAAACACTTTTAGTGTAACTGGGTAACCCTTTTGCATGCTGTAAACAACACATCCAAATTGAGTGTAAAGGGCCCCCTATTACGCTGTAAATGACAGATGAAGGAAACGTCAGTCACTGTAAGGAATGCTATAAACACCAAAAGATGCGTTTATAGATTTCTTTTCCTCATACATTACAGTAGACATCACCATAGTAACACACCAGTCTGGGATGAATAAATCAGATGGGTTTCATAATAGTGGAAAGAAACGGGCAACCTGATTTTCCAGTTGAAAGACAAAGAGCAATTCATTAGTAATTATATTTTTGAGTGATCTATGTGTTGAAAAAAGTAGATTCAACTTGCTGTTAAACAAGTTGTGATTATACAGAATGTCCATTCATAATGGGAAACTGGATCTGTTAAAGGGATACTCCACTTTTTTTTGGAAATAGGCTCATTTTACAACTCCCCCAGAGTTAAACAGTTGGGTTTTACCGTTTTTGAATCCATTCAGCCGATTTTCTGATATTTAGAAGAATATCAGTAACCAGACAGTTTCTGGTCTCATTGACTTCCATAGTAGGAAAAAAAATATACTATGGGAAGTCAATGAGACCAGAAACTGTCTGCTTACTGATATTCTTCTAAATATCAGAAAATCGGCTGAATGGATTCAAAAACGGTAAAACACAACTGTTTAACTCTGAGGAGTTGTAAAATGAGCCTATTTCCAAAAAAAGTGGAGTATCCCTTTAAAGTTCTGCGCGTCACAAATTAATTCATACATTTTTACTTAATTAATTACTTTTACTTACTTTACTAATTTAAAAAAAAATATGTAAGTATAAGCAACTTACACACTGTAAAAAATTATATGATCAATAAGTTGACAACATATATCTTTACATCGCTTTAACTCATCAAAGCACTTTTTAACTTTATTTATGTTTACAAGATTCAACTCATTTTTTTTAAGCCAGTTTAATGTAAATTAAGTTGAAATGACTTAAACATCCAAGTTGATTGTACATAAATATTTCAGGCAGCATTTTAAAAGCTGAAGTTTTTCCTCTTTGTCTCCGTCTCTGTTCGAAATCTGCAATTGTAGTTATTAGAGGAATTATAAACTTTATGGGTTGTGCCTCGGCACGGCACAGCGCGGATGAATCCAATGTTTTGAGGAGAATGTGCGGCTGTCATTCAGAATCACAGATTCTACTTTTTGGAAGTATGACCAACATAATAATTTTCACAGAAAATGTAATCTGAACAAGTAACATCCACTTTTGTTCTGACCAAATAAGGGGAAAAAGCATTGTGGTAAATCGCGCTGATTGAATCTAACAATCGCTTATCATATCACGTCAAACCTTGGAAATTATACTTTTTTTCTCAAATTGTTAATGTTAACATCATCATTGCGTGACTACATTTAATGTGTATTAGGGCTACCTGTGGTTCAGTTTCCATTTCGCATGGGCCCGGTTCTCTTTTTTTTCTGCAGACTCTCCGAAGTCTTTTGCATTTTACAACGGGTGAATCTCCAGTTGTCACTGACTGGTGTTTGAATGTTTGAATTGATCACCAAATTAATAAGTTTAATTACATCAAGTGCTGTGAGAAAAAGCTATAAATCTCCACCTCCAACATCCCCACACGCAATATAGTCGACTAGCCGAGACTCTTCTTTATGTGTATGTGACGTAATGATGCATGCTCGAATCTCCCACGGAAATCCACCTGTACCACTGGAATTTAATTAACACTAAGTAACATTTTTCAACCTTCATAATATATTTCCAAGACCCTTGTGATGGTACATCGACTTAAAATAAGTTAAATGACTCGTCTGCCATAGCCTGACGGGGTCTGTATCGCTTTTACTGGCACTATGTAACTTCGGGTTTCGGGTAGGAACCCGACCACAAAAAGAACTACAAAATTCGACTGCTTTACGTCAAGCGCTACAATAGTCATTATTTCGTTTTTCCTCGTTTCTGATGTCGCAATACATCATCCTTTCATGAAATCATGTAACATACTCTACCTTGTCTGTGGACATCGTTCATTCTAAAGCCGGTGCTGGATAAACAGCGAGCGTGCGTGCGACGGTAGGCTAAATTATTTACGACAGCAGCAATGGATAATTTCGTTTCCAACCAGTAGGGCGACCGAAGAGGAAAAGTTACTTGGTGTTACTTTAAAAACATTATTACAAGCTTACCGTTTTGACTCGAGCTAAGGCAAGCAGATAGTGAACTCTTATGTACTTGCTCAAAAATTTATTTTGGATAATTTTAAAAGTTACGGACTGCAGCTTTTAATTTTTTTTTAAGGCAAAACAAATGCTAAGTTTATAATATCCTTTATTTGCTCTAGGTGTGAACATTATCTAGGCCTATTGTTAGCATAGCACCCCCCAGTTTTATAAACATTCCATAAAATGATGTGCTGGGTCATCTTTGAATCTATAAAAAGACAAATATAGGTCAGATTTCAAGTAGGAAGTCAGCAGATAACACAGGTTGTTCACATACAGCATTGTACACTAGCATATAAGAGAATTTTCTACAGTTGACTAAGAAATCAAACTAAACAGGTTTACAGCCCTTCCAAGGAATGTCAATAAACTCCATGTAAATAATTGATTATAGTCATTGCTACTGGCACCCTGCTGAATGGTTTTTTTCTTTTTCTTTTTTGACAAATTCACATAAAACGATAGAAGGTTTTTTTCAACATTTAATTTTTTGTTAATCATTGATGATATGATTCAGGCATGTCAAGCAATGCAACAAAGCTGAGAAAGGTTTCTCTTTATGCAAATGAGCGGCGTCCTGATTCGTCTACAATCGGTGGAGCTCACATGATCCATGTCATGTGAGATACTGTAGTTAAGTGTAGGTTATTATGCTAACTTAAGGGTTACAGTAAATTATTTTTTTTTGCAGCATAATATCTTATTTTTCTTATTTGATCCCACAAATAAAGTTAGAAAAATCTAATAGGTCATAAAGCAACCTCATACGGAATGATTTGAAGCATAAATAGCAAGTCCGTGCACTACAAAAATAGCACTTCTTATGCCACTTACAATAGTTTTCTTTTAAGTTTATGTTAGCATATTGCTAAGCTAACAGTGTAAACTCGGGCATAAAAATACATACAAATATTGCATAAAATACTTTTGTATTTGTATTTTAAAAGTGTATTTATAATCAACATTTCTCTCGCACCATCAACCATCCTGGATTTTTCATTGAACTTATGAGGTATCATAGGAGACTACATAATTTAATTTTTGAACCTTTTTGAACAGGGTTTTTGAATGATCAGAACAGTATTTTATAAAGGTTAAAAGTCAATCAACTTTTCAGGATGCTTGATTGGGATTAGATAATGCTCAAGTTTTTCATTGGGCTCCGACGTACAAAAACAAAAAAACAAAATTATGCTTGTGCAGTAGTTTTCGGCTAGCCTGGAACTTACAACACACATGCATTCACATCGAAAGATTATTTTAAAAAGTGTTTTGTATAATGCCGACACAAGTACACGGTATGACTGTACCATTGATCTAACTGTTTAACTGAAGGACAGGTGGACCTTTATGTATGCAAAGCAGTTAGACACACTAACACATTCCTGTGCAAATGTATCTGCATGTGTGGTTGAATGTAGCACGAAGGACACCCACGCAACTTTCACCCCCCCTTACCCCTCTGTACATACAAGATCTTTGTTTTCCTTTACGTTCAAACCTGCAAACTAGAATAATGTCTACTTTAATTACATGCCCATTTGTGATGCTGTATGTATGGTTACTATTTCAAGAATGTTGTCAAGTTTGCTGTAGGGAGTTCTGATGGTGCAGTATTATGCTTTGGGCTAAAATCAGTAGTCACCAGGAACAAATTATAAGGCATCAACTTTATGTCCGAGGCTAAGTTAGACTCTTAAGTTGGGTGAATAAAGGCAACAAGTAAAGTTTCTTTTCTTTATCCTGTATTCAGCAGCACTGGATCATGGTCCTTCAGGCCAGCGGTGTCATGAGTATCCCAGCTACTGTGAGTGTCGACAACCAGCTACCCGCTTCATGGATGGCCCACTACAACTGTGCTGCTGATGGTAAATTTCTTTTTCATCTGAAACACCATGAACTAAGGAGTCTAAGAAGGTGCACTTATGGTTATTCTCCCATCCAGAGTATTTCCAGTTAAGATTTTATATTGTAGGTTTCGTTTATCACTAATCAGCAGAGACTCTTTCTGACAGGTTAATCATTTACTCTAGCAGTCACTGCTGGAGTTGCCAGGTTATCAGTTGCATGCACAGGGGACCATGATAGAGATAGTGAAAGTGATTCATACTTATCTAGAAACCATGTGAGGTGCTTTTTACAGTGTGGAACTGAATCCTCTTCAGTCAATATTAGTTTCACCGCTGCTGAAAATACTTGTTTAGCTGTTCAACAGCATATGTTATGTTTTGGCTCCCCACATGTGATGCTACTGTTCTGCAGTCTAGCTGAGAGACCTTCAACCCAACTCTTGGAGACCCACTATCCTGCAGAGTTTAGCTCCAACCCTGATCAAACAGACCTTAACCAGCTAATCAAGGTCTTCGTGACTGCTTGAAAATTATAAATAGGTTTGTGGAAGCAGGTTGGAAATAAACATTGAAGGTCAGTGGGTATCCAGGAGCAGGATTGAAGACCTCTGCTGTAGCTAAACCAGTAAGACTTCCTTAGTCAACCTGCTACAACTAAGACGTCAACCAACTTCACCAGCAAACTAAGCTGGAAACACCATAATTGTACAGGTCCCTAACCAGCAAAGAAACTTTTACTTCATTCTGCTCCAGATAGTAGTTTTATCTGGTGCACTCTAGATAAACCAGAAAGTCTTTCTTTTGGTCCACTAACTTCACTTAAATGGTCAAATGTAGCAGTATTGGTCCCCTTGACCAACCAGCATAAACAATGTTTTAGTAGAGACATTTGCTGAATCCTTTTGAAACTATTCTGCTTCAACTTGCATCCCCAGTTTCCATGGTAACATCCAGTTACACAAGCCGGCTCTGGTCTCAGGATCATCACCCACAGAACTGGACCAAGTACCAGGTGTGGGAATGGCTCCAACAGACGCTGGACATGCACCAAATTGATGCCACCAGCATTCCCTTCCAGAACTTTGACCTTGACGGGAGGCAATTGTGCAACATGAGCTTCCAAGACTTCACCCGGGCGGCCGGATCCGTGGGTTCTATACTTTTCCAGAGCCTGACTGACCTCAAGTGGAACGGTAAGATGTCATTTGTTGTTGGTCCTTCATCAACCAGATATCAGATTGTTACGGTTGGGTTAAAGGGGTGACTTTGCGTTAGGTCTTCTTCCCTTTGATTCCCTCTGACACAGAGTATGTTATAGTTATGGGTTTTGGTGTAGGGATAAGAGTTGCGCTTGCGTGGGTTTATCTTTCGATTGTTTGCTATAGGAATGTTGTTTCAAGACAGATAAAGGATGATAATCCAGGTTGGATCCATAGCCTTGTGGGCATGGTGCAACATTACTTCAGATGATACGAGTCCCAACTCGTGGTCCATTCTTGTCTCTTTGACTGTCCTATTAAAATAAAGTTAGAAAGGCCAAAAATAGTTGCAAAAAAAGGATGTTAGTTCAGGAACTTTGAGTGTTCAACAAAAATAATATGACGGTGTGTTTTATAATTTTCAAATGAAGTGGTATAATTGGCAGCAAGTATCCTTTTCAGAGCTTGCTGTTTGAGGATCCCAATATTAATCACTAGAAGCATTCTTTTGTGGAAAAATTAGTGTTTGTTCTGAAATCTCACAAGCATGAGCTTGGAAAGAGCATTTGTCCCTCTTGGATTCATTATGGTATAGTACATGGGAATTGTTCACCAGTATTCACCCATAGATATTCCCATGAAATTGTTTTTAGAGAAACAAATATATGAAATGGATTTACATGTCCATGTACTATGCTACAGCATAATGAATCCAGAGAGGTGCTGCTAACAAGACCCAGCGGTTCATAAACAGTCAGGGCTATACTTTTAATACAGTTTCCATTACAGTGTAGTACTGAACCTAATCAAATCCAGAAAAACTTATAGAGGTGACATGTGAGAACCATGCCAGCAAGTTAAACTGGTTTAAGACAACATGATGCAGGAATGACTTGGAAATTTGATGATAGTCGTTGCAAAACATCCACTCTGTTTTGAAGACATTTTAATTTTTGGTTTTCTTTTTTTTTCTTAATGTCTCACAGGTCAGTATGGTCAAACAGATATGTTTATACCAGGGGACATTAAAACAGAAATAGATGGTGAGTAAATACACAAAAAGCATTTGATTTTGTTTTAATCCATAAAGTTAACATAATTCCAGTGAGTTTTAACATTGACCCGTTTCTCTTGAGAGAATTGTAGACTTATCATGTCGCAATTTTGTGACTGTGCTTCAATTTCCTTAGCAGATTTCCCATGTTCAATCCTCCCCTTCAAAGAAGAACCCAGCTTTTACAGCCCTTCAGGTAGGCCTACCTGTGAAATCCATTGGTGATTTTTTAAAACGTATTTTATGTGATTTACATGTGATTTACATGTTTCCTTTAAAAACAAGATGATGTGTGTTTATTTATGCACATTTTAATCTAAATGCTTTGACAATATTGTGTAATATTTCCTCTTTCCTCAGAACTGTTTGATATCAAAAGCTCATTCCAGCCCAACATCACATTGGCCTCACCGGCTCCCTCAAGCCCAGGTAATTTATCTTAATTTAAACTGTCCTAAATCTAATCCAAAAAAACAGTATTGCTTCTCCTCTATGCCGGTATGGTATGGTATGCTATAGTGTTAATGCTTATATTTGTTGTTCAATTATCCTGATGCATATAACATCTATTGAGTGTAACACAGTTAGGCTTCAATTCCTAGGGAATGCATTAACAGATAAAAAAGTTGCTTTGAATAGAAGCATCTGCCAAATGCATGGATATAGATGCATACATACATCTGTTTTAACTCACTTGCAATTAAATATTTACAGACTAATGTTCATAGTTATAATACTATTACATTGGAATGAATATTTACTGGACTACAAAAAGGTAATCAAAGCACACTTAAAGTGATGTGAAGTGAAAGCCAAGTATGGTAACCCATACTTGGAATTTGTCCTTTGCATTTAACCCATCCAAGTTAGTGCACACACATTGGGTCTCATTCATGAAACATTCGTAAATATACGAGTAAATATGTGAGTGATTTGCGCATAAAGAGACCTTCCCGAAAACTCTTCTCCTGATTCACAAATACTTCGTAAACGTCAGATGTGATAGTGAAACGTGTGTGTGTGTTAATGAATTCAAATCAGTCGTAAATGGGACGCGCGTGCACATTCATTCTCAATACCATAAATCCCGCCCATTAAATCCGACTGACAACTATATATGGGCATCATATTATGACATGAATGCGAATGAAAAAGAAAAATTTCTCAGATGCAGAAATTGAAGTTTTATTATCAGAGGTTCATTCAAAACGCCACATTTTATTTTCAAGCGTACATAGCGTATCGGGTCCTAAAAAAAGGAAGCTTGGCAGCATTACAGATGCAGTTAATGGAGTTTCATCTGTTAATCGAACAGTCCCAGAAGTGAGAAGAAAATGGTTCGACATTAAGCTTGACTGCAAAAAACAAATTAGTTCACTTCGGAAATCGTATTCAAACTGGAGGACCACCACAATTGCTGATGATATTACTGGCTCTCATAATAAAAGTAAAAAGAAAAAACCGTATGTAATTACTATATAATATATTTTTTCAAAATCCTGTGTAATTATGTACCCGATTAAGGTGAATTAAAATGCAGCCTTATTAATGAGCAAAACGTTCGGATGTTAAGCGCACTATTTACGCGTGGCTGGGAGCAGGTGTAGATTCCTTTCGTACCAACTAACATTTGGAAAATACGAACATTTTAATGAATCCGAAAATTTACGCCAGAAGCACTTTACACACAATTTACACAAAAATTTGTTCTGGTCGTGTTTCATGAATGAGACCCATTCTGACCAGCAACTGTACCTTCAGATGCCATCTTTATTTTTTAAGCATAAATATCACAGAATGGAACGCACAGGATTGTGGGATTGGCAGTGAAGGATACATCTATGCTGCCTTTAAAAATTGTTCAGATGAAGGTATCTCAGGAGACTAGTTAAACTACGTGCCTTGATGCCTTCCGACCTTGGAATACATCCTCCGAAGGCAACATTTTTAAGCTTTAGTCACAGCTCATATGACTCGTGCACTAGTCTTTGAAAGCCATAAAATATTTTAAATACAAAACTGGAGTTATTAGTCATAGTTATTAGAAAGAAAGAAATGTGAGATTTCCCTTTAATAAATATGGTTTCATTTCCATTTTCTCCCTTTCAGATCCCAAACGGTCACAAGTCAAAAGACACAGTAAGTTGACAGTTTATTAATATCTTACTTCCCTAAAGGTTTTTTTTTGTTGTTGATGTGTTCTGAGCTTCACTCAGCGGTTGTCTTTGAACACTTGACAGCAGCACATACCGAAACCTCTGGCACGTGGATGTGCTTTTTCAAGTTTTTTGAACTGCTTTAGATTCCTTTGGTTTCTCATCTCTCTACGTTCGCGCTATCTCATATTTCAACAGACCCTCGTGGGACGCACCTGTGGGAGTTTATCCGAGACATTCTCCTGAACCCCGAGCGTAACCCTGGCCTAATCAAATGGGAGGATCGCTCCGAAGGGGTTTTCCGCTTCCTTAAGTCGGAAGCTGTGGCTCAGCTTTGGGGCAAGAAGAAAAATAACAGCAGTATGACCTACGAGAAACTCAGTCGAGCCATGAGGTAACATCTTCCCTGGAGTTTTACAACTTTTTAAAGGATTCTGATCAGTATTCCGAGCTTCTCAAATGTTTCTCTCTCTTCACCTCCAAAGGTATTATTATAAACGAGAGATCCTGGAACGGGTGGATGGACGTAGACTTGTCTATAAGTTTGGCCGAAACGCTCGAGGCTGGAGAGAGTCTGAGAAGTGAAGGTCTTTTTCTTCACATGTAGCTTCCAAGTGAAACTCTTATTTATAATATTATGGTCATTCTATTATTTTCTTTCTTTTTTTTTTTTTGAAGAGATGGGACTATGTTGTGTTCATAATAATTGTGTACTCGTCTGTCACCTTGTTGTGGTTATTTGACTATTTTAGATGCTCTTTAACACTTTGTTTACATTAAAAATGTACCAATGTTTTTTTATGAATTTGAATTTAAAGCGTAACAGTTTTGAATATATACTGTGAAAATCTATTTAACCGGCTTTTGAAAATGAGAAATATCCAGAGGACGACTCCAGTTTGACTTTTAAATGGCTTCATTTCTCTTGAATGCAAGTAGAATGACCTCTTTGAGTAGACTTTTACCATAGTAAAACAGCAAAGGAGTTGAAATGAAGGACTAAAATGTAAAAAAGCACTATCAATTGCAGGTCGTGGTCTTTATTGATATGACTGTAGATGCACATCATGAACCACGAAAAGACACAGTGTCTTTGTTTTTACAATGTCAAGTTTGTATTAATGCTTGTATATATACTGTACATTTTGCAATTAAACACTAATAAAAAAAATTAAACACTGAATGATTCCTCTGGAAATATATATATATTTAAGTTGTGAACACACCGAAGAATGCAAGAAAGATTAAAGTTACTCTAAAAATTGTAAAATGTTCTTCAACGTAAAGGAGTTTTGTAAGACAGTACGCCCTATTTTAACTATCTAAGCACATGGTCTAAAGCACAGAAAACAAGTACATTTCCGAATCCACTTTTGCTAGTTCAGCCAGCTCACATACCTGTATTTTCTTCCTGTTTTCGGTCGAAGCCCAAAGTAGTCGATTATCGAGTTGGGAGAATGGGATCTCATACAGCCTGGTCCAGCGCGCGAACTCGATAATCGACTACTTTGGACTTCGACCGAAAACAGGAAGAAAATACAGGTATGTGAGCTGGCTGAATTAACATCTTTTTTATTACTATCTTTCACATCTACTGCAGTCAGATTCACCGTGTTCACTCTTAATAACACCACTCACATGGCTGTGCACTTGTAATGACATATCAAGGATGTTAAGAGGCTAAAAGCAGGTTTAAAACTTGCCCCATTGAAGTCAACAGGGTGCGAATTTTAAAAAGAGGATAACACGGTGTAGGCAACACTGATTTTTGTCGTTGTTCTCTGTACTGACAGCACTCCAAATTTACAAAAAAATTAGCTGAATGTTAAAATTGACCGTAGTTCTCCTTTAATCAGTCATGGGTGTGTTTTGGGCGTAACGTGCAGTAAACCAATGAGAGTCTCATCTCCCATTCCCTTTAAAAGCCAGTTGCACTCACCCCATAGCGGATTCGTTATTTACACGGCGCAATTTGCAAGCGGAAAGACTGAACGCTTCTCCAGATCTGCTCGTGCGCGAGGTTAAAGTGCGCTAACAGACCATCTACGGGACACGCCGGATTCCACCATATCTTTACGTACACAATATTAATCTTTTACATTGTAATCCTTTTATTTTTCATATTTAGCATGTTTGTGTGCTGCTGTGCGTCCCTGTGTGTAATAAGTATAGTGTACGCACATTGTGGACCTATAGGCGCACATTACTAATGTAGGCTAGTTGCCTCCAAAAAGCAATGCGCCAACAATGCGCCTGAACACACCTTGTTTTTAGACCAACACACCCATGGGTGCACAAATGGGCCCTTGTTATTTAAAAAGGTGGCGCAGGACGTGAGAATGATAACTGCATCGGGCTGAAACTAGCAAATAACCGCTTGCGTCGCGCCTGGTGCCACATTGTGCTGGGTGTATGATAAGGCCCTTAAAGTACAGGACACAAAAATCTTCCTTCTTTCTAAAAGACTTGACTTATACATAGATAGAAGATGAATTTCAACCTGATTGAACTAGTGGCCAATAATGTCCCGGAGAGTTTGGGAACGTCTCATCCCTTCACACACGGGGCCAATGCTGGATGTCAAAGCAAGTCTTTTATTTTCCTTTTTGTTGCTCGGATGGCAGTGATAGCTAATGATTTGCAGCAGCTGTGGCCAAAGATGTTGTCAGTGCTGAGTTATGTTAGATAAGACCAAATGCCAGCGAGTTAATTGTTCCATCGTGCGTGTCACGGCCACAGTGCTGCCACCTCCGGACAATAGATAAACGGCTCCCTGCTGCTCCGCGAGATAAGAGCCGCTGACACTCTCTGGCCTCACTCTTTGTCTTCCTGTCTGATTTGTCATAGGCAAATCCCTCTCTCACCTTCCAACTCTGTCCCATCACTTTCTGGAGTATTATGGTTCTCTTCATAAACGTGATTTCACAGGGATTTATTTTGATTTATTTAATCTTTATCCACACCCACAACATTTGCCACTGTATGGTTGTTATCTCTCCATTCGCTATCGCCAACTGAAGAAAACGGGCTCCTATCATGGAAGGGGACTGTAAACAAGACACCGGAGCTGCAAACAGGAATAACTGAAGCGTTGCTGCTGCTGGAGTGAACAATGCCGGTCAACAAGTTTATTATGTCAAGATAATCCACTTAGGACTATATAGTTTCTGTAACTGTGAATCCTAAACCTTTGGTTGAGGCTTTTTGTGACTAATGCGTTAGTACCAGTGTTTTCAAACCAGAGACCCTGGGGGTCTGAGGAGGAACTGCACGGCCTCAGCAGAAAAAAAACAAAACTTTCTTAAAATATTTTCATTTGAATCATTAAAATACTATATTATAGGTTTTATTAATAGTTTGAATTAATTTTTATTTTTATAGTTTCTGTTTTCATTATTATTTTTGTTAAAGTTTTAGTTATTTTTTGTTTGTTTTTGTCCTTTTTATTAGTTTTAATATATATAAAATATTATATATTAATATATATATATATATAGTTTTTCATTTTTTATTTGGGGTTTTAGTATCAGTTATTTAAATTTAAATTAAATAAAAATTAGAAATGTTTCCTGGGTAAGCTGAAATGAAATATTAATTTTGTATGTTTTTTATTTCATTTTTATTTATTAATCTAATTTAATGTTCGTTTTCAATGTCCAACATTACTCAATTTTTAATAACATTTTATTAAGGTTAGTTTGTTTAAAAATATACTGTTGTTCATTCATGTTCATCCATAATGGATTACCTAGTAAATTATTTTTTTTAAATGATGTATTGGTTTATGTGGATTAAAATATTAATAATTTAAATTAGGTATTATATTGAAATTATCATCAAATCAGAATAAAATATGTTGTAAAAATATTGTGAATTTATATGTTTCATTTTGGATTTTTAATTGATTTCGTATACTTATAACCTTAGTTACAAGAATTTATGATACAATTATTTTTGGCTTTTTTTATACCTGCAGTCTGGGTGAAGGGTCTGTGAAGGTAGAAAAAATACATTTTAATGGCTAATTTTTTTAGGATAACTAGCTGTATGGGTCAATGACAACATCTTGAATTGCTTATTATTTGTCCTATTGTTGTTGATATTGTTATTTCATCTTTCTCATAGTGGTGTTGGGAACAGTTTAGGATTATGAAAGGAGCGTTTGGTTTAAACAAAACATGAGAAACCCTGATTTAATGCATGGAGCTTCTGCATATAAAACAGGGATCCATGATACCAAGGCCATGGTATAGAGAGGAGAGGCTGTGATAGAGAAAATGAATGGTATGTCTGACGGTGTTTCATCTTTCACACTGCCTGGTGTTGGAATGACCAGGAAAAATGTAAAAATGAAAGACGGCCAGCTGTTCGGTGCATGTCGCAACACGCTGCTCGGCCAAATCACAGGCCGACGTGCTAATAAATTCAGGCTGGGCCGAGGGTCACACTTGACCACACACACGACAGATTCTTATTTTGGGGCAGAAAAGCTGTTGCATATAACTACATGCAAGAGTGTGTGATTTAAATACAAATAAAGACTCACTTTAAATCTAACTGAATGCATTTATACCACTTATCAGTACTTGGGAACTTAATTCAAGATATATTTTTATATAAATAGCACATTTTTCTTGCATTAAAGGATATTTTTACTGGAAAGAAATACAAAATTCTGGTTTAAAATTTTTGCAGCTCACAGCTTACACGTCTCATCGAATTTCACCCCAAACACACTTTATCCTTAGCAAAAGCATTAGCATTCTGTTTTACATGCTTGAACTTGACACTACACTGATTATACACCTATTTGAATGCACCATGTGTGTTTTACTCTGACGGTTCATTATTTAAAGCAGGTTGATCCTCAGATGCAACATCCAGAACAAGGAAGTGATGGCAGATAACAACAGTTGTAAAGACAGTGGCAACAGATGGGACTCTATCAGCTGATATTGGATCAGAGAAGGCTTTGTGTTTGTTCTGTGTAGTCTGGGTCCATCTTATCTCTTAGCTTCTCATTCAAAATCTCCTTTGAGGTCTCATGTGAGGCGCATTAGTTCGGCTGATGATGGCAGGGCTCGATTGAGGCATGTGTCAGCCATGTTGTGTAATGTAAAAAGCTTTCCCTATTTTGTTTGCTATTTTAACCAGCACTATAGATGTATTTGCAGAACCAACATATGAAAACATTACATTTAAATGGTCTAGCTCGTCATGGATTCTGATTGGCTGTCAATGTTTTTATCATTCATTGAATGGGAAAAAAAACATTGTGAAAGAGATTCCAACGACATCGTTCCTCTGTGATGTTTATCGTTATAGTTGTGGTGTGGACTTCCATTATTCTCACAAAATTAGAACAGGTATTAAAGCAACACTATGTAACATTGTTTACCTTAAAATAATGTTTCCAAAATCGTATCAGTTGTTCATCAAGTTGTAACAGGGTGAAAGGCACTTCTGCATCGCCTGACGGGGTCTGTATCGCTTTTACTGGCACTATGTAACTTCGGGGTTCGGGTAGTAACCCGACTACAAAAAGAACTACAAAATTCGACTGCTTTACGTCAAGCGCTACAATAGTCATTATTTCGTTTTTCTTCGTTTCTGATGTCGCAATACATCATCCTTTCATGAAATCATGTAACATACTCTACCTTGTCTGTGGACATCGTTCACTCTAAAGCCGGTGCTGGGTAAACAGCGAGCGTGTGTGCGACGGTAGGCTAAATTATTTACGACAGCGGCAATGGACAATTTCGTTTCCAACCTGTAGGACGGCCGAAGAGGAAAAGTTACTTGGTGTTACTTTAAAACATAAGCTATATAGTTATAGTTATAGTCCTTGGTTTGAGAATGACCCTCGCCTTAACTCAAATCAAAATATGATTCAGTGTGACTGAATCACATATAGTTCATAAAAATCAAACGTCTGTTTTTTACCCTCATGTCGTTGGATATTTACATCAAAATTAATGAGTCGTTTAAATGTTGCAATTCAGATAGTGCCTATGTATAGCAATTCAGAGTCTGATATTTATTGATCTGGTTCCTTTTCGCAAAACTGCTCTGATTTATTATTGTATCGGACTTTTCCAATTCTCGAGTCAAACTTTGTCATTCCTCACATAAATCTATGAACACTATTTTATCTTTCTATAAAAGAAAACAACCAGCCGCAAATATCTCTTCATAATTTCTCTTTTAGTGCTCCATAGAAAGTAGGTCTAAGTCATAAATGTTTCTACTAATGTAGTAAGTAAATTAGGACAACGTTTAAATTTTTTAGCTGTCTCTAACTTTTTTAGACCTTATTTACACGTGCTACTGCTCCACTGACCATACGCTGGTCACTCCGCTGCACACCTCTCAGATCCCTTCCTACTCACTCTCAACCTCAACCTGCCTCAGAAAACAACACAAACTCCTCCACAAGTCAACTTTCGGCGAAACCTACGCTCATTCTCACCCTTTCGCCTGTCCTCATTGGTCTCATCCACACTTCCTTCAGCTCTCAACAGTAGATACTAACAGTGCAACTCATACTCTTTTCTCCACGAACATCGTTCTAAACTCAGGGGTGCAGAGAGGAAGTGGCGCAAATTCGAAAGATCCTAATGACCTTGGTCTTTATCAATCCCTCCTCTCTTCCTTCTCTGCTATCTCTACTTACTATCACAAATAAATTAACAATTCTTCTGACTCTCATGCTGAAGAAGAAATGGCTTGAAGTAGTGGGAATAAGATCAAGCGGACAGGTAGTAGGGCGATTGGAAAGGAGGAGTTTGGAGACTTCTGCCTCTGAAAGCAGAGAGAAGGAGGGTAGAATGTGTGTGTTAGCTGGTAAGATGTGTGTGTCAGTTTGTGGTTTGGTTAATTGGCCGCTGATGGTGGTTGTTTTATTTATGAAGAATGTGGCAAAATCGTCAGCTGTTAGGGCTGATGAAGGAGGAGGGTAAAAAGAGAAGAGGAGGTTTTGAAAAGCTGTACCCGCACTCTAGCCTGACTCCGCCCTCCTACGTACTTCCGCTCAATTTTCATTTTTCTTCAGTACTGCGTCTGGGATTGTGCTGTAGACTTTGGTTTTCTCCGATCGATTTTTTACCGGGCCAATCAGCGAACAGAGGGAGTGGCTGAGAACGATGACGTTGATGTCGACTCGTGCGTTATTTTGAGTGGTAGTTCAAAATAAGAAAGATGCGAGTGAAGCCATTCGGTCCGTTGTGGCAACTCTGCCGAATATCTAGAAGTTAAAGCCGGTGCAAGAACAATCTTTGCTTAGTTTTGTTGGTGGCCCTCCTCCCACGGGGTTCGGGAAAATACATATGTCACGACCAAACGTTAGCGATTGGTTATGGCAGATAGAGTGACTCTGGGCAGATCCAATAGTTTTAGACTTCAATAGAGTTCCCGCCTACAAGGAAGTTAACGCTTGTCAATGGAGCGATGCCAGACTCTATGTACAAATGAAATGTATGAGAGTCATGGGACCAGGCTACCCGCACTCACGCACATCATAAACACCTCTCTTTACATGGGTACTCTTCCCACAGCATTTAAGCAGGCTCGGGTATCCCCACTGCTTAAGAAACCCACTCTAAATCCAGCACATCTGGAAAATTACAGACCGGTATCCTTTCTTCCATTCGTTGCGAAAACACTTGAACGAGTTGTTTTCAACCAGCTCTCTTCCTTTCTTACACCTCCTGGACAACAACCAGTCTGGTTTTAAAAGCGACACTCAACTGAGACTGTCTTGCTCTCAGTAATTGAAGCTCTGAGACTGGCAAGAGCAGTTTCCAAATCCTCAGTTCTCATCCTGCTGGATCTGTCTGCTGCCTTTAACACAGTTAACCACCAGATCTTCAGTCAATCCTAAAGTCGAAGGGCATCTCGGGAACCGTACATCAATGGTTCAACTCTCACCTCTCAGGTAGGTCCTTTAGGGAGAAGGGGTGAGGTGTCTAAAACCCAACATTTAGCTACTGGGGTGCCTCAAGGCTCAGTGCTGGGACCAGTTCTCTTCTCCATCTACATGACATCACTAGGATCTGTGATTCAAAAACATGGCTTTTCCTATCACTAGTACGCTGATGAGACACAACTCCTCACAAAATTGCACTGGTTGCCAGATGCTGCTCGCATCAAATTCAAGTCACTGACTTTTGCCTACAGAACAACCACTGGCTCTGCTCCCTTTTACCTAAACTCATTACTTCAGACTTAAATGCCATCCAGAAACTTGCGCTCTGCAAGTGAACACCGTCTTGGTGCCATCTCAAAGACGCACAAAATCTCTTTCTCTGACCTTTTCCCGATCTGTTCCCTGCTGGTGAAATGATCTGCCCAACTCAAGCAGAGCAGCTGAGTCCGTAGCCATTTTCATGAACCGGCTGAAGACGCATCTTTTTCGGCAACACTTGATCCAATAATACTAACACTTTATCTTCTATTCTATATCTATCATCTTTAAAAAATAAATGAAAAAAAGACACATACTGCGTTAGATTAAACTGGGAAGGGTCATAGCATTTGCATATTGTTGTGCTATTGTTAGTTTAACTGCTTCTATTGTTCTCATTGGTAAGTCGCTTCGGATAAAAACGTCTGCTAAATGAATAAACGTAAATTACAGACAACTGCACACGTTCACTTTTACTGCTTCACATTATTTTTTAAATTCTTAAGAAAGAATTCTTTGAAAGAAAACCGTTTGAGTTACAAGGCTATTTTGTTTTAATAGAAAGATCAAAAATTGCACACACACACACAAAAAAACACACACATTTAAGACCTGCATGAATGACGCAGAATTCATGTATTTACTTAATATGTCAAATATGCTTTTCAGGCATACTTCCTGCTCCGGTATCACACTTGTTTAATTAACTTTTTTGTATTATATTCTTTATATTTATATACATTACTAAACAATGCAAGAGAGTAACATTAATTTATATACATTTGTTGCATATTTTGTGTGAACAACAACACATCCCATTCACGTAGAAACTCAACATATCGTTGGTTTAATTTAATTCATGACGACAAGTGATTACACACCAAACAGGTGAAACCTGTGCAGAGAAGCTGTAGTTTCCTGTAAGAGCCTCATACCACTGAGAGGGGTTTCCCCTTCTCTCTACACACTAACCCACAATGCAAATATCTTCATTAACACCAGCCCTACTTATTTCCTGGACCAGAATATTTGGGAAAATCTAAAATTATTATTATTATACATAAGAAGAAGCAAAAACGACAGTACTAAATGGTATTTATTCCTTCCTGAAACGCTGATAGTAATGTGACATAAAGTTCTGAAAATCAATAATGCGACTAAAAACTATGACTTTGATTGAACCAAATGTCTCAAAACGTTTGAGATTGAGTGGACCAAATGTTTCCCTTTTGTATTGTTAATCTTGAGCTAGACACCCAAACAGAGTTTTGATGGTAACCATAATACAGAAACACCTTTAAGTGTGAGTCACATAATTGTTTGAGACAATCACACAAAGGTTGGCACTCACACTTTGCTGAACTTGATACGATGAAACAGACAAATGTAATCCATTAATACGAGTCATCAGTAAGTCTTCAGATGTTTACGACAAAGAGAAAGAAAATACATTGGCTGTGAAGTATGTGTGAAAGATTTCTTTTCAGTCCACAGCAGATATGAGATGACTAGCAGTGTTATTTAACTTAATAGTTAAATAAATAGTTATATAAAGGGACAATTTATGTCAGGATGACTCAAATATGCATTTATTTCACACAAAAATACTAACAAATGGCAAAGAACTGGAGTCCCATGGTGTCAGGCTTTTATGAGATATCATATTTTTTAAAATGTTGCATTTCTTCTTCTCAATTTGTCACTTTGGTATTATTTTATGAATATAGGCAAGTGAACGCACTTGCCCTAAAGAGACAGTTCACCCAAAAATAATAAATTCTGTCATAATTTACTCACCCTCATGTTGTTCCAAACCTACAAACCTGTATCCAAACAGTTGCTGGTATTAAAAATATTAAAAAATTCAATGGAAGTCAATGGGGACCAGAAACTGCTTGGTTACTAACATTCTTCAAAATATCTTCTTTTGTGTTCTGAAGAACAATGAACAACTTGAGGGTGAGTAAATGATGATTTTTGTGTAAACTATCCCTTTAAGCTCTGGCAGAGGATATAAAATCATGCTAAATTTGCAGGCAGGTTGTATGTATTTTAATCTTTTTATACAACTTTTTGCTAAAAGCAAGCATTTACAGAGAAGCCTTTCCTCCAATATGGTGTTTAAGAAGAAAACAAACTTGTTTCATTGTTTCTTATGTGATTTTAACTTAATCCATATTCTGACTGATATTGATCATGCTGTCAGTGTTACATCAAATGCAATATTCCCAGAAACACAATTAACAATGTCATACACCTAAAAAAAGACCCATGAGAACTAGAGGGAACTTCCTCCAATGAGAAAATACGAATGAATCGATTAATCACACTAACATGTTCAGCTATCGTAAATGTAAACAAAGCTTTAATGGGGAATGGGAAAGTGGTTGTTGTGGTTAACCCAGATTAATTTGGCTATGTCAATAGGAAAGTATGGCCATGATTCCCTTAAATTAGTTTCCTTAACTTACTGTCAAAGTTTTTTTTAAAAAAAAAATCATATTTAGAGTCATGAACTATTTCAGTATTCGTGACAGTCAGATCAAGAGAGCTAACCAAGAGGTCCTCGCTGCAGCCTGTAGCACGATGACGTAGCTGGATGGTCCAATACGTAGTGGATGGAGGTGTGTAGCTGGATGGTCCAATACGTAGTGGATGGAGGTGTGTTTTGGTCATAGACGCATGCGCACTATAGTCAAGTCAAGTCATCTTCATTTATATAGCGATTTTAACTATGTAGATTGTTTCAAAGCAGCTTTACAGAGACAAACATTTTAAGGTAACAGGGACTGTTTTAGCTTTATAGCGGTTCTTGAATAGGCTAATGTTATTTTCCAGCTAAAGTTAGTTTTGATTGATTCACTTAATTCCGTCGAAATGATAATTTGTTATTAAATTAATTACATTTTTCTCACAACTGCGAGTTTACATCTCGCATACTGACTTTATTTCTCAGAATTGTGAGATATAATGTCAGAATTGCGTGAAATAAAGTCGCAATTGCGTGTTATAAAGTCAGAATTGGGTGAAATAAAGTCAGAATTCTGTCTTTTTTTCTCCAATTCTGAATTTATAACACAAAATGGCGAGTTTATATCTCCCAATTCTGACATCTTTTCTCTAATTGCGAGTTATAAAGTCAAATTCTAATGGAAAAATTACTTTTTTTAAAACCTCATAATATCTCACAATTCTGACTATATAAAACGCAATTGCGACTTTATACCATGCAATTCGGACTTTATAAATGCGTATTTTAAAGTCAGAATTGCGAGATATAGGCCATAATAATGCAATTCTGAGAAAAAAAGTCAGAATTTCACAGCCTATATATCACGCAAATCTGACCTAATAACAAACAATTGCGACTTTATATCACGCAATTCTGACTTTATAACCTGCAATTGCGACTTTATATCAATTCTGAGATAAAAAGTCATAATAGTGAGATAAAAAGTCGCAATTACCTTTTTTATTTCTCACTCTGTGGCGAAAACAAGCTTCCATAGACATGTCTTGCAGACACTGAACAGCAAATTAAGAGGAACCTATATGTAGGCTACAGATCACTGTGGAAAATATAGCCATTAAAGAAGGAACTCTTACCAGGCAAAATATCGTTAAGCACTTTTTTTTCGGACATCTGACAAGATTTATTTTCTTGATGCTGTTATTATTTTTGCAGTTTCCCTTGAATGTGTACTTATTTCAAAATGTTTACAGACCTTATTGTACCTTTAAAATTACAGAGACAATTAGGCTACTTGACAAATTTTTGCTTAATTCCACTCAACAGCAAATATGACCTGAATAAAATAAAATGGCTTTATTTTAAAATGTCCTATATACACGCATTAAAAAAAAAAATTGCGGTGAGGACATGCTATTAATCTATCAAATTTAGGTTTAAAATCATGTGATGTTGAAAATAATGTAAAATTAACTATTTAGCATGTAGCCTAGAGTGAAACTCGGATAACTTAAGCATCCCATTTATGTAAATAATTACTTATTCGTCAATAATTACATATAACTAGCCTATTTAACAGTACTAGGCTACTACTAAACAGGTTAGAACATCATCTCAGTACAATATTGCAACTTTATATAACGCAAATGTGACCTAATAACACACAATTGCGACTTTATATCACGCAATTCTGACTTTATAACCTGCAATTGCGACTTTATATCAATTCTGAGATAAAAAGTCAGAATAGTGAGATAAAAAGTCGCAATTACCTTTACATAGCCTACATGTCACCTCAGACCAGCGAATTATAACCCAGAGATCGGTACTGCGCATGCGTCTATGACGTCACCAAAACACACCTCCATCCACTACGTATTGGACCATCCAGCTACGTCATCGTGCTACAGGCTGCAGCGAGGGGTGTCTCGAGCTAAACGCTAATCTAATGTTCAATTTGCATCCACTAGAGGTCAGTGTACAAACACACTGCAATCAATGAGGAAACTGGCAAGAATCACAGATTAGTCATTTGCCCGATTGTGAAATTATACTCTTTTTTTTGTAGCAGTTCATGTAAATTCAAAAAAAAAAAAAGACCTGAAACATTTATGAACAGTATCTATTCATTTGCTATTTTGTTTTTCATTTAATTTAACTCCATCCACATGGGGACAGCTACATTTTCAGTTTATGGTAAATGCAACCCTTTTCCACATTTCCATGTATGTGTTTTTTGTGTTAAATATGTTAATATGTCCTAGCAGGTTTTGCAGGTTACGTGCTTTTTAATGTGTCTAAATTTATCCTCAAAACTGTTCCGGCATAGATAATTTACTCAGATTCCAGAAAACAAAGACAATAGCTGTTGTGATTTATTTGCCATCATTTCAACAAAACACTAAAACACTCTAGATAAGAAGTTGATACATAAGCCCGAGTGCCTTAACAATAAAAACATGTTAAACATGCAAATGTGATTCAAAGGAAACAGGAAAATGTCACCCATGACACAATCTGATTCAACATCTGTAACATGTTTTTTTATTGCATTGTGCCATGTAACACATTAATCATATTTCAGCTTACATCTCAAAACATTTTTGACAGTATATTTAATGTACCGGTAATCCCTGTTTAGCAGCTGTTGTCTTTAACCCTTTCATGCATAGAGGACAGCTATTCAAAAAGCCATTTATTGCATATATGCATGGGTTTTAAATTTAAATTCCAAAACACAACCACTGCACTGAAAATGACAAAATAACACAATACAATAACTAAATTAGAAGGAGGAAAGAAAAGGGAAACATTTGTATTAAAAATATTGAATATAGGCTAGTTCAGGTCTTCTTTTTCATGCCCAAAGACCAATAAAAACACACTATGGAAATAATCCTGACTGAAGTTGTCATAATTCATGCATGAAACGGTTAAGTATCGATGTAAATTTATTTATTTAGTTATCTACTTGTTTTGGACGGATTTGAAATAGTCTTTCTGGACTACATAATCCATCACCCTCAGCAACAGCAAGTCTACCAACAAGCCCCGCCTGCTGCAACATGATTGGCTGGTGTGGCTCTCACACGCAATCTGTGATTGGACCGTTGAGACGTCGTTCATACAGCCGCACCAATCACAACAAACAATGTCTGTGTGGAAGGCTTCACTACAACTCCCATGATTCCCTGCAGTGATCTTCGCAATCTTCCTTTAATCGCATCATCCAGGAGCTTCTGGATCGCTGGGATAAAGCTGGAGGATTGAAGCTGATTTTGTTTACATGATTTCTGGCTCTTCCTGAAAGCTGAAAGGTGGAACAGCGATGAAAATGGACTTAAATGCCATCATAGAGAAGATGGAAACGGGCGAGCAGGACGCCGCACTGACAGCTTTACAGACCTATAATAAAGAGGTACATATCAGGACTGTTATAAGATGATGCATTTCTATTTTCTAGAATGAAGTGTCTGTTTTGTGAAAATGTTTCATATTCAACACTAATTATATAATATATATAGGCTATAGAGTGAGAGAGTTTGCTGCGCTGTGACATTTGGATGAGACAATCCTCAGTTGTGTAAATATTGCATGAAAAACACCATCGACTAGGAGTTTCCATAGTCAGATCATACATTATGTTTTGTGGGGATGTACTAATTGCACTAGTTAGTAACAGAAATAAAACGAGTGTCGTTTATCTTTAAAGATGTTTATCTGTAGAATAGAATATTCAAATAATAAATGAGATCATATTCAAATAAAGAATAAAATAAGTATCTTATGGAGTCAGTAAATGGAATGGATTTGGTCATGTTGTCCTGACTGGCATTAGGAAAGCAATTAAAATGGGTAATAATGTTGTAATGTTACTCCTCATCCAATGTGAACAGGGGTGCAGACCTTCCCTCCATCCCACTTAACAATATATTCGTATAATTATTATAACTATTACATAATTAACCCATTTGACTCCCATATATTAACTAAATCTGTTATGTACCCTTATTTTTAGATCTTGTTCCTAAAATCATAACAAAAGTATTCACAAAGACACATAAGAGGATTTGAATTCTTAACAAATGATCCGTATAAGAAATGGGTTAGTAGGGTACATTTCAATCAGTCTTACCCAAAAAGTCATACGAGTTGAAAAACTTTGTGTGACGTCGGCTGGATTAGCACTCAAGCAACACAAATAGATTTCTTAGGCTGATCCTGATGCTTCGTGAGCCGGTATCACAGAGGTTCATGCAGTTAAGCGCTCTAATCGTACTTTAGGACAGAGTTGATGTGACAGTGATACATATTAAGAGTTAATATGATCATTTAATTACAAAATGTATGCTTTTTCGTTATTGCCTCTTCAATTAGATCTATTTTCTTAGTGCATGACACACGTTTGCCCAAAGATTTGCCACACATTAGGTCAAATTTACAAATGCATTTCATTGCATAGTTTTTCATTGCATTTAACATTTCAAACCTGCAGTTAATTTTAACCAACTAGGCCTACAAACTTTTTTTTGTTTTATGTACTGAATGTTAAAGTTCACACAGATGTTCTATCAGAATGTTTTAATTTAAAAAAAATATTGTATTGCAAAAAAAAATTTAAATGCCACTTGGTTTGATATTTAGTTTTTTAAAGATCGATCTTGCTATGTGAGACTAGTTTGAATTAATCCATTTTCTTTGATGACACATTGACATTACAGTATAGAATGGCTCTTTCAGTGTTGTATAAGCATTTGTTTCATGTGTCTAGAATGAAGTGTAGTTCTCGGGAGCGCGCGTAAACGTCACATACTTTTGATTCTCCCGGCTAAAACGGCCCGAGTCATAAACCCTTCAGTCAGTCAAGTCGGTGAAGGTCTCGTTTTTAAAGTTTAGTTACAAGCTGTTCACACATTGGCAAAAAAAAGTGATTACATGAACATTTGTGTAAATGACCCCTTTAAAGCAACACTATGTAACATTTTTTACCTTAAAATAATGTTTCCAAAATCGTATCAGTGGTTCATCAAGTCGTAACAGGGTGAAAGGCACTTCTGCATCGCCTGACGGAGTCTGTATCGCTTTTACTGGCACTATGTAACTTCACCCGACCACAAAAAGAACTACAAAATTCGACTGCTTTACGTCAAGCGCTACAATAGTCATTATTTCGTTTTTCTTCGTTTCTGATGTCGCAATACATCATCCTTTCATGAAATCATGTAACATACTCTACCTTGTCTGTGGACATCGTTCATTCTAAAGCCGGTGCTGGGTAAACAGCGAGCGCGCGTGCGACGGTAGGCTAGATTATTTACGACAGCGGCAATGGACAATTTAGTTTCCGACCAGTAGGGCGACCGAAGAGGAAAAGTTACGTGGTGTTACTTTAATTTGTTGGCAAACTAGGTTTTTTTTTTAGCTGCAAATACATAAATGTATTTCTGTTTCGCAGTTGTCTGAATAATATTTTTTTCTCTCTTTTAGAAATCACAGTGTTTTTTGTTTACCCCTGGGGAAGAGGAAGACAGAGAGGTAAGCCTTACCATCATAATGCAAACGGTCAGCGATTCAACCCTTAAGAACAAGCGTCTTAATGCTTTGTCTTGCCGTTTTAGATACATTAAAACATGGCCTTTACGTTTTCATGAATATTGCATTGCCAAATGTCTTCAATTGATTTGCAATTGCAATAAATGTAAGAAGCTTTTGTGCTTATATCAGACGACATCAACTGAATCTTGTCTTAAAGCACTGCTGTTGTGATGTGTCCTTGCTTTGACTTTATGTGCACTTTTTTTGCTTGCCTTTTGTGATAGGATGGACATTTGAAAGAGGTATATATGTGTAGCTCAATGTTTTGGATGTAGCATAGCATTAGCGTAGAACCCAAAGCATATTTCTCATTCCTGATTGGCTACTGAGCAAAGACGTTTTTATAACTTCACATGATGGGAACATTCCAAAAATATAAAGAAATACTCTTTGGGATTTTGTAACATGACACTGTGTTGAGATAGTTGGAGAAAGTTTCATGGGAATCAATGTGGTTCAGAAATGAAATCTTTATCTGTATGCTGTCCCACTTCATTAGCATTGTTTACACCAGTGATATTTTCCTATTTCTGCCCATGGTCGATCAATATGGCTTTTTTAATGGCCAATGCTAATATCATGACCAGTGGATCTCAACTGATGATGGGTCACAACCCGAATATGGGTCGCAGGTCTTTTCAGTTTAGGTCAGGTCAGTTTATTAATTAATGTTAACAAATGGATCCTTATTGTGAAGTGTCACCATTGTTCAGTTCTGT